>JAUMHP010000057.1:5487049-5526117 GCA_032361065.1 Enteromius trimaculatus
AAATAAATAATAAATTAACAAAACGAAAGAAAAAAACCCCACAACAAGTAGCAGCCTATATACCCTAACCCTAACCCTGTTTACATAATCACGACCGTTTTTATTGTGAATGCACACAAATAAAATAAATATTTTAAATAGTTTCGAATAATGTCTTATTTTTTAAGATGTTTCCACTGTTATAAGAGGAAAAAATCAAGTGTTCTTGCCGGCGCCGACAAAAGGTGTTTCCAAACAGTTTTTTGCGACATTTGAAGTTACAATATAGAATTCATGCACTAACGTTAAACAGAAACATACTGTGTCGACATTTACAAAATTCTATCGATAATTAGCATTTCCATCAGCTATATCGGTAAAATATTTGAGGCGCTAAATATTTTTCCGCAAAAATGCCATGGATGGAAACTTGGCTAGTGTCCCAAACCCAAATATTAGTGTGTGTTCAGTGAATTTTTGGAGAACTGACTCATAAAACCTGCAGAGTAGCCTATGCTGGCTGTGCACAGAGACTATGGAGCAATTCTACCTCTGCAAGGACAGTCTGGCGCTTCTGACTCACAACCTTTAAGCAAGTTATGTTTTCTTATTAAAAGAACTTGCTACTTACTGTTTAAATGCGGGTTTTGAGCAGTGAAGGGTAGTGCTGCTTGTTTGTCGTTACTCCAATCATAAATGCACACGTAGTGTTATGTTTACGAGGCACAATGCAACGTGATGCTTAAAAAGACAGTAAGTCATGATATTCAGTTATTATGTCTCCACTGGATGCAACAAATGCCTTGTTTGTAATGTATTTTAATACAGTATTAGCAAATCATATGACCCCTAAAAGATGCACATCAGTACTGCTTTTTTCTAAAGCTTGTTTTTAAAAATTCTAGTTCTAATTGAACTATGGCCTATAATCCTGGTTTAGGATAAGCCCTGTCTATGAAACCGAGCCTGAAAGATCAGTCAGAAGATTAAGCGTGCTGATGCTGTAGCTTAACTTTAGCTTTTTACTCCTGGCGATTGTATTTAGGCTTTAAAATGCATAAAGGCTGATGAGTTTTTGATGAACTAAACTTGCAAGAATCCCAAACTTTTGTTGGTCACAGAGCTTACTTTCTACAATATTTCAAAAGCCAGTGGAAAAATCAAACTGTTCAGAAGGGTCAATTAAAAAGGCTCACCGAAGTGGTCACCTTCCTGTTCTTGGCACTGGCTCTTTGGTTCTTAGGTTTGAGGGACATACGGTGACGGGCAGCAGAGTTGTCCAGGAGGGAAGTGAATTTTGGAGGCGTGCTGAAGTCCACTGAGCCAGGGGAAAGGGGTGCAGGTAATGGGCTGACCGGTCGAGGAGAAAGCGGCTGTGAAGAGGCCTGGAATGAAAGTAGAGTGCTCATTTAGGAATATTAGACAATATTTAGGACCTAAAAAAACATGAATCAAATGTATGAATGACGGGTATAATGTTAACACATTAGTGAAATGGCAGTAGACTTATCTGTTCTTCTAAACATAGAAGTTTACATCAGATTTAGGCTGGGGTAGTAGCAACAGTAATGGAGAAACAAAATGAGCCACACATGCAGATGTTTGATTAATGAGTCCTGGGGACCCCCTGCTCTGCACATTTTCCATGCTTCCCTTATTTAACACACCTGGGAACCACTGGTCTAAAAGACCAAAACAATACACTAAAATATACACAATGTCATAAAAAAAGATACTGCAATGCTGCTGTATTATAGATGAAGCACCTTGTTCGATATGCTCATGTATAGTTCTTCTCCACATGATACTTCAGATGGGCTACCAGAAAGGCTTTCATCTTCTGAACTTCCACCTAAGTCTTCACGCCTTTTCACGGGCAACCGAAGTGGTGGAGGACCTAAATGCAGCTTTTGCTGCTGGAGTTTTATCTGATCAAAGATTAAAAATAATTAATCTATTCAAATAAATCCTCCAATCTATTGAAAACATAGCGAGCATTTTAACTATAACAGGTCTTACTCACCTGCAGAGCTCGAATTTTTCCATGAATATTCTCTTGAGACAGAATTCGTAGTGGTTCAGGGTCTGAATGACTCTGCTCTGCGTGAAAAACGCTGTCATGTGAAAATGCCCGGGATCCCAGCATGCCTTTGGAGCAACTTTAAAGAAAAGATGTAAAAAGCAAAAAAGGGGCATGTTATTCCTTGTAAAAAAAAAAAATTAAAATCCACTTTTTCCCCATTTGTTATGGAAATAATATATAGCTTCACGAGTTCGCTCTTCCTTATGATAAACAATTTAAGCGTGTTTGGCGTGCTGTCCAGAGGACGAGCCTGGAGGTCGGCGAACATTGAGCCCTAGTTTGAACCCTAGCGAGGGCTGAGCTCGGCATCCGGCTCAACTCTGCTTGCCCCCTGGTAGGAAGATCGGAATGAGGCGGAGGAGGGATGCGTAACGAGATGTGGAAGGGAAGGAAATGGCTTATTTAAGGGGAAAGCTTATGGTTTTGATTGGACGAGATGGGATTAGATTGATTAGAAAATACGTTTCCAGCTGCGGCTGATCATGCGTACGCGCTCCTCCTGAAATGTGTTTATCAACAGCACTTAAATTTATTTCAAATTGAATTAGCTGAATCTAAGAGTAATTTTTGACCTTGACTTTAGAACTTCAGTATATGTTTATATGCATTTGCAGTGGTGTAGCTGCAATTACAAATATATAGTACATTTCAAATATATTCAATTTGAATGTAATATTCAAATAACACGCTAGGGTTAGAATTACAACAAGTACTTTACATATGCTTAAGTTTATCATTAAAACAAATCTTTGACAAAATACTATTCTAATAGTATTATTCAAATTTTACATGATTACTTTAATGAACTTAAATATTTAATTAACATTATTTACAAGGAATTATTTTTTTAATGTACTTTTAAGATTTGATGTGACATTTCATTTTCAGAAGGGATCATCAAATCATGTACAGCTGACTGCAAGGTTTTGATTAAACGCTGTCCATTTTTAATTTGTCCATGTTAATATTGGTGAGATTACCTTTTCTTAAATCGCACCATGCTGAATGTGAACACTTACTCTGAGTCTTCCACACTCCGTGTGATGTCACTCTCAGACTGACTCTGCTTCATGCCACTATAATCCTGTTTCCTCCTTATCTTCCCAAACAGGCGTGACTTAGACTTTAACCTGGACTTCTTCCTTCCTAAACATCAAGCACATAATGCCTTTAGAATAGCATGTCATATATTAAAATAAACTGAGACTGGATTACCTGAGATACCACTGAGCTTTACTGAAAGATTTCTGACCTGTTAAGTCGTCATTGCCTTCTCCCTCTGGGTCTCCTGAAGCCTCCAGAACATTCATCTTCACTGGTAAAGCTGTTAATGAGGACAGTTACACAGAAATCAGACGAGATGAGGAGGAAAAAAGACATACAGGCGGGGTTTGGACAACGTCAGTGGAATTAAGGGAAAGCTCTAGCCTAATGTACAATAGCAAATTATTAACATTTAATTGTTCTTAAATTCACAATAGAGTAACTCAGTTGTTCTATAATAGATGTAAAATACTAGAGGAAGGTCATATCTCTGATGTGGCAACGTGGCTAAATTCTGGATCTGATAACAGAAGGCTTTTCTCAACCCAATAGAGACCAAAGGTTTCTTCATGCACTTTTTTTTTTCTTTACTGAAAATGATGGATGTTATATTAGTTTATCGCATACCGTACTGTTCAAAATGTAACTTAATTATATTTTATTTAAAAATGTAATTTGTTTAAAGAAATAAATACTTTGATTTAGTAGGGATGCATTAACTTGAACAAAAGTGGCATTTAAAAGTCATTTCAAATTTTTATTTATATTCATCTGAACTTTCTATTAATTTGAAAAAATTATCCTGTTACCATAAAAAATAATAAGCCTGGAGTAATGGCTGCTTAACATCTTATAAATAATACATTAAGTATATTAAAATAAAAAATAGTAACTTGATATTATTTTACAGTGTTCCAGTGTTTTTACTGTATTTTTGTTTTGAATGATATTGTTTATAAGTGATGTTTTACTTTGCTTTAATCTGTCACGTGCTGTATGAATCACGTATTAAAAGCAGACTGTGTTAAACCACAGGCATATTAGAATTATTTATTTAGTACTTTTTACTCATTGTCAAACTGAGTTGTTTAGAACCAATTGTCTTGATTACACCAATATGAAGTGAGAATATGTGAGTTATTTTGAACAATGTACCTCATGCTTAACCTTTCTTATCACTGACCATGCCTTGATAATCCAGATATGCAACAACAACAAAAAACAAAGTCCATCCAGTCCAACCCTTTTTTTGACATTTGCTGCTCTGTGTTTGCTTGCCTAATTCAGACAAAAGAAATTCTAACACGTTTCTGTTCAAATAAAATATGTCTCCATGTTTAAGTACATTACTTATGCATTTGAGGGATTTTCTTAAAAATGATTACGCTGATTACACAGTCTGTTTAAAAAATGACAACACGTGCCATATTTCCTTAGTGGAAGAAGTCACTGCCATATCAACAAGACTGACACTTACGACAGCATCAGACACAAATCACACATGTGTAAAGATAATCTTTCTACTGATGACACTGCATAGATATCAATGTAAATAATTACTCAGCACTAATCCTTCAACTACAGATTAATCAGAAATGTCCCAAAAACAAACCTTGTCCCATACAATACCATTCATACATCTGGGGTCGATATATATCTTATGCTAACCAAAGCTGTACTTATTTTGATCAAAAATACAGTTAAACAGCTATTTAATTACATTTTCAAATAACTGTTTTCTAATTAACATACATTTATTATCTGATTTATTCCTGTGATTTCAAAGCTGAATTGTCAGCATCATTACTTTTTTTGAATGATTTTTCAGAAATCATTCTAATAAGCTGATTTCCTGCTCCAATAACATGTTTTTATTAATGTTGAAGACAGCTTTATTGTGTATGTTTTGTAGAAACAGTGATCAATTTATATTACTACTGGATGAATAAAAAGAAAAGCATTGATTGAAAATAGAGATATTTTGTAATATTTCATAATATTATTATTTTCTTTTAAAAACATTATTACTATATTTACCAAATTATATTATTGACCCAAAACATTTAAACATTAATACTAAAGACTGACTTTGATTACTTTGAATATTTACATATTATATATAAATAATGAAACTGCTGTGACTGACGCTGTACTCTAGTTACCCTGGACAACAAAACATAAGTACTTCAAATAAATGACAGCTTAGCTTCTGTTCTTCCTTTTATAAGATGCGCAGGTCTTTACATCCTTTGAACCATGGCAGCTCTGTCCCAGTCACAGAGAGATGGAGGAACTGAAAGACAGACCGGAGAAAGCAAAATCAGGAGAGGAAGTACTGAAATAAAAGGAAGCATGGGAGAGGAAAAGGAAAAGCAGGCTCTGACAAAGAGACGCATTAATGGATTTGATGTTTGGCAGAAAGGAGATGGACACACACACTGACTGGCTAACACTGTTACATTTCCAACTCACGCTTTCCCTGCATGCCTAAGCTTCTTACTAAACACTAAACAGCTTTTAGAGCAGAGAGAGAGTCTGCTGCTGGCCGAATGAAGGCATCAGCAAGAGCAAGAGTGTATAAGTTAATAGCATAAGCTATCTGTTCAAAAATGAACATGAACGGAGGCAGTCAGGTATCCAGAGCATCACATCTGATTTATATTCCTCTTGTGTTTGTTGAAGAGACAGCTGAAAATATCACTGTTAAGAAAACCAAACAACTGTGGTTTGCGTCATGCATTTGCATCGACACGTCAGAGCAGCTCGGTTTTTGCATTCAAATCATTTAAACACATTCCACTTTAAAGGTCACTTAAACTGGATGTAAATTTAATCTTCTATTCGTATTTATATACATTACAGTTCAAAACTCTGAGGTCAGAAATGATGACTTTTTTTTATTAATTTTTTTGAGAACTGGGACCCATTTATTGTCTTTTTTTCTGAATATGTTAAGAAACGTAATAAACTAGACTGTGTGTGGATACCTATGTAAATACGTTCTTTTTGTTTGTCGAAATACTTGACATCTGGTTCAATTCTTTTGTTTCTCAACTTTAATGTTTCATCATATTCTATACATACTTGACATACTCCGCATTACAGTATAATTACTGTATGCATCTCAATGCATTACTTTTTTAGAAGTTTTTTCTTATTTGTTGTATGTATTTTAACTTTAGATTTTATTTATATATATATATATATATATATATATATTCCCATTAAACACACACACTAAATTTATCAAAGGTGACAATAAAGACATTTTTTTTATTATTTTTTAAGGCATTTTATTTCAAATATTGTTCTTTTAAACTTTCCAATCATCATAGAATCCTAAAAAAGGATTCCTCAAAAACATTGATAATAATAAAAAATAATAATAAAATTGAGCACCAAATCATCAAATTAGCAAGATTAAAAAAAGATATTGGAAGAATGTGACGCTGAAGACTGGAGCAATGTTTTTTGTTTTATTTTTTGCAATCACAGAAATAAACAATTATATGACTAATTTTGAATTGTAACAATATTTTACAATACTGCTGTTTTATTGTATTTCTGATCAGTAAAATGTTTCCCAAAAACAATAAAAAAAAACAACTGAACGGAGTAAAATATTTAATTATTATTAGCCATATTACCAAGTAACACATAAAGATGATTTGGACATCAACAAAAACATATGAAAATATCATAAGCCTTTATTTAGCTATATTACCTACATATTAATTAATATTTATATTTATATGACCATATAAGGGAAGACTAGTCATTGATAACCACCTGTTAAACCACATCAGAACCAGACTCATGATCCACTTTTTTCAGTATTGTGTGCATGACAAGAAATAAATGAGCAGACGCTGCTATCTGTGATGGAGAGATCATAAGCACGATTAAATTCATACGCAGGTGAGACGGAACAGATGATGTGCTTCCTTTCCTTCTGTGCAGACAACGACAGGAGCTTTCAACTCCCTCCTGTGTTACTATAAGTAACTGTGAAAGTAGGCTACAGCCTTTTTGAAATGTTTAAAAGGTGAGATAAAGAAATGCCAGACAAAGTGCTGGGTCCGCTGTACACATACAGTACATCTAGATATGTACGCCTCCTTCAATGACTTTTTAACCCTAAAAATGTCACTCTCTCATTAAACTACCCATTATCTCTGAGGATGGAACGTTTTGTATCTGGCGCTCCGCAAAGCACAGAGCAGCTCTGCCCCAGATACAGGCATAAATCTGTGTCAGGATCCAGAGTTGGCCACAAATCCCTTTCCTTTCCTCCTACTGGGCAAAAGTCAGCTCGACATCTGGGTGACTTTCAGCCAGCCTATATTATGCGTCTGGCCATCAATATAATCCATCTGTCAGTTTACATTCTCATTCTCAGACATGCATATTGAAGGGAAGCAAAAGTAATCTGCACACGTGCTTCTTTCAATGCAAAACAGATTGGAACGTTTTAGTAGTGCTGACACTTTCCTCTGATTATTGCTGGACAAGAAAATACACTGACATTGCATGCTGAATTGTTTCATATACTGTATTTATGGCCTGCATTCTTGCTTGCATTCATGCCATAATCGGATTTGATTTATATATTTTCCTTTTAATTTCCTCTTAATCTGGTGGTCTATGGTGAGACTTTTTATACTTATGTGTTCTTTATTATATGCATACAGTATTTTATCAGTTTTCAAAGTTGAAACACGTTGCACACAGCTTAACGATTGTGTTTCAATATATCAAGTACAGTGTAATAGTAATATATCGTGTTTTTTACTGTTATGGTAATTAAAATGCAAGAGACTAGTGCTTATAAGGGTGATACCACACAAGCCTGATTTTTTCTCTAACAGTGGTATTGTATATTGGATTCAAAAACCTATATATCTTAAATTAATATAATTATTGTGAACTCAGTGTTTTTTAGTATTATTGAGATACTGGTATAGTTTTTATACATTTGATTTTTAATATTCTGAATCGTTACGTCATTGTTATTGCAGAGCAATGTTTTGAATTGTTTTTATTTTCTTTTTTTATTTTAGTTCAAGTTTTAGTAATTTAGTTCGTTTTTGTCTTTTTTTTTTCTTTCTTTTTTTCCCTCAAATTTTGTCTCCATATTATTGTTTCCTCAATTATTTCTACATAGTTTTAATTACATTAATTTCAATGTAAGTGAAAAAAATATTTCCTTGACAACTTTTAGTTGAAGTAGTATTCCAAGTAGTTTATCCCCTTTTTTATGCTTTTAGTTTGAATTAAGTTTAGTTTACATGTTCAGTCCTACAACTGAAATAAATAATAACTACTGTTAACACAATAAAACCACACTAAGATGCGTTCAGACAAGATTCAACTATCAAACGGAGGGAGATTTTAGGGATTTGTCATAAATGTCAGATCATGATGTGTTTCAATATAGCCTAATTGTATACAATTTATTAATTATACAATATGTTGTAACTTAAACAGTAACATTCTTTCTATTTTTTTTGCATTTTTATTTAATTGTGACAACTTACCCCATGTTTGACACACTGCTATTCATTCATTTTCTCACACGTTATCAATGTGCGTTAAATATACTGTATTTTTATTCTATGAAATAAGGACTTTACTGTATATGTCTACAAAAACTCAGACCTTGCTTGAAATAATATCAACTGCAGTAAAGTGAGTCCGTAGGTCTCCTATATAATTTAAACTATAAGTCAACCTTCTAACTATGACATAGGATTTGAACATGCAGCATCAGGTTAAATAGTCAAATCATCACAGTGAATCATATAAAACCTCTAAAGAATGTTAGATAGACTACTTCACCTCAAAATCATACAAAATTACATTATTTTACCGTTGAGCTGTGACACTGTTTGTGGAAAATGAAGTGCAACACAAGTGCAATAATAAATAAAAATAATAATAAAATTCTCAAAATTGCTAAAAATGCAACAAACAAAAAATTGTATTGCAGTGGAATCGTGCTAAATTCATGAAAACACTGTCACAATTAAAAAAAAATCTTAATTTGTACCGGATATGTTTTATGAGATTCACCATCATGACCATCATCAATCCAGTCTGTTCCCTTGAGAGATGAAGAGTGTTATTTAGAGACAGCGCTCTATATTTTTCATGAACTGAGATGAGGAGCACATATCGAGATTAAGGGCGATTATAGATTTAATCTCCTCCTGCAGGGAATTCATGCGTGTTTCATTGCAACTAATGGTTTCTAATATGAAGCAATAACTCATACAAACACGTCCAAGCAAACAGACACACCACCACCGACCGCTTTTGATTTAGTTATTAATATATATATATATATAGCCTACACATATAACCAGTCCATTCACAAAAGCCTCTTGTAGTATGAATGTCCCGAATGAAGCGGCCCATATAATTATGAATTTATATAAAAAGATATTCAAAAACGCATGCAATTATGTCGTTTGTACAATCAGTAGGCAATATGTCACAACATTCCCGCATATGCATGAGTTTTAATTAAAAAAAAAAAAAACACAAACTTACCGTGAGTATTATAAGAATGTCTTACATCAAAATTAACACGATAAAGGACACGGCTTTCCTACAACTTATTATAAACATAATGCAGTCGCGTATACTCACAAGCAGACGTAAATCATTGAAAAAGTACAGGTGAGGTGACCTCTGGCATATACATGCTCGTTAACTGAGCCGGTGGAGCAAAACACCGTCGTATCAAGCGATACGTCACGTTATCCACAAAGTGTAATATAACGCAAATCATGCCCTTTTACACGACGAGTGAAAGTTCTCCCGGTGACCGCGGGATGGCGCTGCTGCCGCACAGAATACATATATTTCATTGACAGGAACAGAGTCAGTAAAAACGCTCCTTTACCAAACCTTTTATTAATGGCACTTATTAGTGGCGAACATTTGACAGTCCCACTACCTTATTTACAAATGCACTTCAATTTTTATTATAATTACAGAAGTAAACATATAATAAATATATATCAGTACCGTTCGCCCCATTATATACGAGTGCATAAAATTATTTAAAAACAGCAGAATACAAGTAATTACGACTTATATGAGAGTTATTATTCAGGCAATAAAATAAAATCACTCCGTTTGCATCATTTAAAAGCTGTAAATGGGATCAAAAGGCACATTTGTAGTCGTGTGGGTTGGTATGCGAGGATATCCCAGATAGAGCAAAAGCTTTTGAAGCTAGATTACGTCGTCTTAGTGTGTTTTGTATGAAAAATGTCCACAGTAGTCTCGTGACACTCTCTCAGATCATAATCACAGTATCCTACAGAGAAGCGACCCTTAAAAAAAAAGAAGGGGGAAAAAAGTCTTTATACATCCATTATGCAAACATGCACAAATAACTCTTTTTGTTGTCTTTTGAGTATTTTTTCAGGTTTATTTTTCATTTAGGTGGTACCTTTGGTTTTTTGAAATAATCAAGTCCCCTGCCGATCTTAATAATCCAGCCATTATTAAACCTGAGAGAAAAAAAATGTATATATACATAGGTTAGAAATAGCATAGAGACGTTATCGGCTAGTCTAGTGTGTTTTCTGTAATATATAGTAAATGAGAATGATTTGCATTGTACCTTATCTCCCTGTCGTGAATAGTAGATGAGTACTGAATGTCCAGACAGACATTTTGACTCTGTAGGGACTCCTTTATTTCTGCCAGGGCACTGGTTTGCTGAGAAGAGCTGTCCTGGAAAACCACAAGATTAAGGTCAACTTTAATGCAAGCCTCTGATGAACAAAAGGCTAAATATTGTACACTGTTTTCAGTGTGTGCGGAATAACGCACGAATCAAACGCAAATCTAAAACGGTTTGTAGAAGCTGAAGAAACTTACCTCATCCTGTGAGGTCAGAAGGTGAATCTTCTTTACATTACACTGGCATCTTAGCAGCATTTCGCAGAAACGAAGGAAGTTATACAACTACAAAAGAACAGCATTTGTAACATATCATTATTTACTCTTACTCTTTTATTAGTTATAGTCTTTTGTACAATACTGTATATATATATAGGAGCATCACTGTAGTCTCTACCTGATGGATATGCCGTACGTAAGGGTCCTCCACCCAGACTTCAGTCAGACCGTCTCTGATGTAGGGTTTGAAGAGGGATTCATAGCTGAAACCAGTGGAGCTGTCAGCTATCTTTATCTGCTCATGGTATTTACCCTCTGACAGACGAGATAACAATGAGAAAACTGAGCAAAGGCGGTTTAAGCCAGGGGTCTTAAATCGCTGTACACCACTATATTTTTGAATGCATAAATACATAATTTATGCAGTAAACAATTAATATTGTAATTATATTTAAAGTGCTATTTGAGAAACACTTTGTTTAATAATTTCTTTATTTTATTAAGAGTTTTTCACTACCCACAGTACTGTACTGTTACATACATTTAATTCATTATTTTATTTATTTAAACCAAATACGTAACACTTATTTATTTTAAATATGTATTTATGTTTTGGAATTTATATTTTAGAAATGTATTCATTTATTAAAATGTATTTATTACTATATAATTTATACTAAAATGTTTTTAAAAATGTAGTGTCATCAAGTGAATAATCACATCCAAGATTAAAGTTTTTGTTTACATGTGTGTGTGTGTGTTGTATATATTTATTGTGTATGCACAAATATTCAATATATATTTAAAAATATTTATATTCATATAAATGCATATATATTTTATTTATAACCATAGCATATTTTTCTTAAATGTATACAAGCATGTATACATTTCAGAAAAAAATTATTTTTCCTGCTGGTTTAAAACACTTTATAGCTTAACCAACCTTCTTTCAGTTTGTTCACATGGTCTTTGATCTGTTCTGCTCGGTCCATGTAGCCCTTGATCTTCTCTCTATAGTGGACCTTCTTTGAATCATCTTTTACAGCTAGGAAAACAGTGATCATATTAAGACTACCATCTAAACCCATGAGCAAAAGAATGCATTCGCCTTTTCCAAACTCTTGGCATACCTTTCAGAACATCCAACAGGAGCTGGATCCCCTCCTGGTAGCACACCAGAGCCTCCTGAAAGCGTGAGCTGTGATCCAGCTCCACGGCTCTCTTTAAAACAGAGATAGCACAGCTCTCCATGCCTGGGAGAAAATCCTGAGCCATAGCGACTTTCTGACGAGCAGCAGACTACAATCCCACCGAAGGTTACATGTGCGCGGAGGTATTGTGTAGCAACAGAAAATAGTTCTGTACTTGTTAAAACTCTTTTATAACGGGGGGAAATGTTAGGAAAAGCAAACTACTGTCACCACCATCCATCCAGGAAAATAAACCTTAAACCAATTAAATTTGGAGGACTTTCGTAATCCAAAACAACACTAAATCAATGAAGGCATATTTAAAAATGTAAAATTAATCATACAGTGGCGTGTCAATTGTTCTCAAAGGCGAATACAACTTTTGGAGCGAAAATATGTTTCGTTTTAAATTAGACGCCGCTGTTTGTTTTCACTCTTCCGGTAGGAACTAAATTGTGAACACATCCGATTCTATTATGTTGAAGGACCAGTTCTCACTTCCGCTGGATAATAAAAGTCCATGGGCGAATTCCAAACAGAAGTGAGCATCCCTATGAGCATCCATTCGAAGGGCAGAGACCTTAAAGTATGTACTTTTAAGGGGGTAGGGCATTTCTGTCTTGGAACTCTCTTGGCGAAGGGAGCGACGGACCAAACGTTAACTTGACAACACTGTGCGTGCTTGAATCTTTTCAGCGCTAACAAATAAAATATTTATTCTCGTCATTAATATTTTATTTAAATATTGTGTTATTTTTACCATTACATTTTTTAAAACTTGCTTACGCTACCGTCTTAAATCGTATTTCTACTACTGATAAAATATTTTGTATTAAACTAAAATTTAGACAAATTTAATCATGCCTATTCTACTTACATTTGTATGTGAAGTCAAATCCCACTTTTGTTTTAAAAAGTCAATAAATGGGTGCAAATATATGGTACAAATATGCTGTGCTTAAATGGACTTATAATAAAGATAACATCAACTTTAATTGATTTAAATAAATGCAGAGGTACCCATACAGTATGAAAACAATAAATAGGCCTACTCTAATAAAATAGATTTTTCTCAATGTTCAATATATTTGTTATCTGATTTTGGGGAGGAGGGCATGTTAATGTTATTGTTATTGGCAAAAGAAAAATTTTTTTTTTGTAATTGTCTGTTTCAAAAAACTAAATAGTAGGTAAATGTGTTTCATGTCTTGAGAGTTTGTGAAGTACTTAATTTGCATATTACCTAACCCCTTTTTTTTTTGGAAAGGTGCCATGGAATCATAAATAGCATTAAAAAAGAGTAAAAATATACATTTAGAACATGGCAAAACACTGAATTAAAAACATACATATTATGTATTTCTTTTGCCCTTCTCTCATTACTCACAGAATGCAGTTTGCATGAACATTTTCCCTCTCATCATTGCTCTGTCTTTTTTCTCCTGCTTGTTCATAAAGAGGCAAAGATGACCACAAACAACATCAGAACATGTGAATGAAAAGCTGGCTGGGCCACTCCAACAGTTTTAACAGCCGAGCAAGCCTGTTTTATTCACTGTTATGTGGGTGTAGTAGGGGGTGCTCTTTTAATGTACACAGTTTAAGAGTTGGGTGGAGCCGCATTTAGTGAGGAAGCATTTTATAGTTTAAATGGCTGAGAAGATTGAGTGAGAGCAGAGGACAGATGTGGTCAAGGCAGCTGTGGTGAGGAAACCTAAAGCCTGCTGTCTGACCAGCACCACAGTAACAGCATACTTCCCATTCTTCCTCCAAACCTCAGACCAGCCACGCCATTTCCTCTCGCCAACTGCCCAGAGCTTCCTCCTGCTTTGGCATGAATGGAGGTTGGAGAGCTGTTCAGTCAGTCTGTGTACAGTTGTAACTATGGAATGTAATTCATTACCATGTCTTTGTGGTGGATCTTTTTATTTTCTGTGGAAAAGCATCCTTAGTAAATATGTGGTTGTAATATTGAAGCATATGTGTAGTTGACTGCATCCCGCTGCTATAAGAAGGAAACTGTGTCCAAAATAGCATGTTTTCCTGGAAAAGCAGATTGGCCTGATCGGGATGAAGCTATGATGTTTAATAGAAGTTAATTTGAAATCTCTGACTATAAACTTTAAATCATTAACTGAATATTTTAGACATTCTAGGTGAAAGAAATATTTTATTTTTAAATGAAGAAATGAAATTTTGCATGATGACATGTTGAAGTGATGCATAGCCATGGAATGTGCAGTAGCCTATATGTTAATTCAGGATTCACCTGATTCAAATTGGTAACTGGGGTTGAGTGTTTTGATCACAAGAACTGATGATAATTGTAGCAGGTACAGGGCTTCTGCATCAGCTGACAGTTAAGCGTTCCCAGCAACCTGTGGAATGGTGGAATAAAGACAGGACAACAAGATGCACGTGATCAGCTCTCGTCTTGCTGGGTTTTTGGGTCCAGGCTCTCCAGTGTTGGTAAATCATTCATGAGTAGGAGGTGGTTGCGGTGCAATGTCCTGACCTTGCAATCATCCTTTTCAGGGTGCACTTTGTATACAAAGTTGTCACCTAACTGCTCCTTCACCTCATAAATGGCGGGCTCCCAATAAGAGCGTAGCTTCCCTGGACCACCTCTCTGACTCAAATTTCTCACCAAGACACGATCTCCAGATCTTAAAGTGATACAGCTGGCCTTTTGATCATAGTATTCTTTATTACGCAGACTCCTCTGTTTGCTACTCTGTGCTGCAATCCTATAGGCTTCTGCCATCTGATCTAACCTGCGCTTAGCATATTTCTGTGGGTTGGTGAATCCATCTTCATGTACCAGCCCAAACAATAAGTTAATGGAGAGTCGCGGGTGGCGACCATACATCAGGTAGAATGGAGAGTACCCCGTCGACTCATATTTGGTGGAGGTGTAGGCATGGATCGCCTTCTGCACATGTTCCTTCCAGCTCTGTTTGTCCTTTTCTGTCAGCGTCCGCAGCATCTGGAGCAAAGTTCGATTCAGTCTCTCCACAGGATTTCCTTGGGGGTGGTATGGGGTAGTCCTGGAGCAACCCACCCCAGAAAGCTTCTGAAGGGTGTGAAAGAGAAAGTTTTCAAACTCACTCCCCTGGTCATGGTGTAATCTTCCCAATATCATCCTCATTACGCGCAGCAGACTCTTCATAAAGTAGTTTAAAAAAGTAGTTCATAAAAAGTTTTACCACTGTTTGCTCAATTGATTTCAGGTGACTCAGATCTAAGGGTGGGTGCCACATTGTGTCACCATTCTCAGGCTGTGCTGGCTGGGGTGATGTAGTCTCCTGCAGGTTGTTCAGTTCAACTTGGTCTGTCTGGATAACCTTAGCAATTGCTGCTATTTCCCCAAGTAGAGTTCTCTTTGGAATGGTCACATCATGCCTGGTATGATTCCCAACTGGGACTCTTATATATGATTGCCCCCTTAAACCTCTATCAGTCCTACTCCAAGGTCAAGCTGAACTAGGGGTGAGGTCTCTTCAGTCGGCTCAAACAGGACTGTAGGGTCAGAACTGTCGAAGTTAGGAGGTACTTTACATTTTACATTAGCGACCTGACCAGGTCGAATGATGACATCTTGCGGCCCTACCCTCACACAAGCTGTGCCTGCATTCACTTTATCCCCATGTATGAAGCCAACTGACACTTCAACCAGGCTGCCTGTATATTTCCAGTGCCACTCATCAGGAAATGTAAGGTGGAAGGGATGCCGTCACTATCACCAGGTCCTGTAATTAAATCTGAGATCACATTAAACCCCGACAGAGGCCTCTCCAACTGCAACTGACTGACCAGAAAAGGCACTTGTAGCGGGTCCCTGTGTGTCCAGGTAAGCTTACTGTGGCTTCGACCCACCCGTTAAATGGAAGTTTCTCCCCATTAATAGCAAACCCCTTCAGACCAGCACTCAGACCCACTATTTCCAATAAGGGCCGAACATCATGTGTGGGCAAGTACTTTTTACTCCAGTCTTGATTAATAATGCTGACCTGTGCTCCAGTGTCAAGAAGCATGTTAACTTGATGACCTCCAATTTCTCCTCCCAGTAGGCACAAACAGCCAACAAGCCAACAGGGTTCAAACGACCCTCTTCACCACAGAAGAAACAGTGGCTGCAAGTCTGTTCTTTCCCTTGCTTAATACAGTTGGGACAGCCTGGTTTTGTCCTCTTTTAGGTGACTTCTCTTTCTCCTTGGCCTGTTTCAGTGAAGTGACTAAATTAGTCAGTGCTTCTACTTGAGTGATAAGTTTACAAATCTCTTTATCTGTTTATTCCGTTGTTGCCGCTGTTGCCTAAATTTCTAAAGCCCCCTCCATCTGGGCACTCCGAGCATGAGTAACTTTAGGTCGGGAAAGTGGCTGAAGCTGACCAAGGGGGGGAAACCAGGCTTAGTTGGGGCCAGTTCTCCTCTGGCCGGATGCCCAGCACCTAATTTTCAGTTCAATTTTAAACACGTCATATTGTGTAAAGGAATTATAGTGTGTGTGGGTTTCTGTGCATCTGGTTCCGGTGATCTGCCCATGGAGCTCATCGGTGTTCTTGTCTTCGATGAAGATCGTCTCTTTGTGCTGGTATCTGATCTGGATATGGACTGAGGAACTGAATAGGAGAGAGACAGACTAATATTAGATATATTAGATGCCATTATTTTTACGATGTAACGAGTACACTGTGTGTTAAGGGGAATGTTCCAAGAGATGTGTCTTTAATCTAGATTTAAACTGACAAAGTGTGCCTGCCTCCCAAACAGTATTAGGTAAATTGTTTCCGAGTTTGGGTGCTAAATAGGAAAAAGATCTGCCACTCGCAGAAAATTGTGATATTCTAGGTATTAACAAATGTCCAGACTTTTGAGAACGCAGCAGACGTGGAGGACTATAATGTCATAAGAGCTCGCTCAAGTACTGAGGAGCTAAGCCTGTACTATTAGTATAGACACCTATAAGATGCCTTTAAAATGTTTATGATTTAGAATGTATGTAAAACTGACATCTGTAAGATGTCTGCCAGACGTTTTTAGACAGCAGATGCTTTCCAGATCAAGAGATCTTTAACAGACATCTTGTAGATGTATGTTTGTTATCTGGATCAGTACAGAGTTGTACATAAGTTCGATGCTCAGCTGGGTCATCAAACGATTTGCAAGTTTTGTTTGTTTTCCTTGTCGGTTCACTGTGTCGGTACAAATGCTGTTCTAATGACACAAACTTAAACGCACAATTTTTCACAGATTTCATCAAAAGACTGATTAATCCAGGGTCTGGCATCTCTATTTCTGATTATGATTCTGAAGTGGCTAATATAAAACATAGGCTACATTATTAACATAAATATAAAACATGATATTGTTGCAAGAAAATTGTTACAGAAAACATCGTTAACATGTAGAGCATAAAGTCATTTTCATACAAATTTGCATTAGGAAACATGCAGATGTAGTCATCACACAACATACAGTACACCACCAATTCACACAAGCGAATGACTTTTATTTAATGCTCCGTGCAAAACTACTCATGAATAGCAGAGGGCAGCATTACACAGCACATATAGGCTCTGAGTTTGAGGTGAAGCTCATTGTCCAGAAGCACATCTGTGCACTTCACCCATAAGAGTTCCTCTGCTTCATGTTTTTTCTGGCAGCAGTTGCCAGGCCAACAGCAGGCATGGTGCGGAAATGATAATGGACAGTGGTCAGAATGGTAGTAGCTGTCAGACTTGTTTAGAGAAATGTCTGTCCCCTTCCTATTTCTTTTTCTTCCAACCACTAAGTTTGTGTTCTGCTAAAAGCATGAACGTTGGGCTACATCTGCTACAGGGGTGTTATGGACTGTCTTGTTCATTCAGCATATTCTCCAGGCAACCAGAATAAAACCAGTTGTTTGTTCTTCAAAGCTTTCTTCCTGTTTATTAAGGCTTTAACATATTCAGAACATTATTGTTGTCAATTAATATTCTGAAATGTGTGATATTGCACATGCATTTCATGAACTATTCCATATCACCTGCTATTAAGGAGATTTTGAGAAGACAAATGAGAGCAGGACATTGAGAGAAAGGGAGAGATGTGTGAATGAGCCATAGAGTCCGAGCGCCAGGGTGACGCAGGCGGCCGCAAGAGAGGGCTTATAAAATGTGAATCATCTTGCACCCTGTTTTTAGCCAAACCATGAAAATGCTGGAATGAAAGGGCACTTAATTTAGCCTCCTCTTTTTTAACTTTCCTGTGGCTGGCAATTCATGCATGGCAGAAAGTAGACCGGATTTTGGGAGAGAAGGCAATGGGAACAGTTCGGCCAGGGGGCGGCACCTTATCCAGCACTCAACTCTAGAGCCTATTAGTGTGCCCACAAAGCTGCCATCTTCAATTTGCTGTCCCAGAAGAGGTGAGGATAAGAGTGGAGAGAAGTGGAGATGTCAGTGATGCTTGCTGACAAGTATCTGTTGAAACAGAAAACAGTGCACACACAGTGCTGTGCATTTGCTTACATGACTGAGCTAATGTTTCCAAAAGGCACAAATAAAGAGTGTGAACTAAACTGAACTTCAACTATGCTGTTGATGTTTATGTAATGTACCAGATTTCCCTGGTTCACAAAGGCCTGTACACTTACATTAATGTGATTCAACATTTGTGGACTTTGATTCAGCATGTTGAAAAACGTATTGTGTTTCAATGCAAAAAATGCATCTTGCTCACTAAGTGCTTGCAATCGAATTTAACCAGGTATGGCAACAAGTATAGCTGAGCAATGTAAATAATTGAATTAAATAATGGACAGAAAGCATAATAGTTCATACTTATGTAGTGGTGAATGGAGCCTAGTACAAATATATTGTTTACTATCATTTGCTCCATTAGCAATTGAGATCAAGTTTATGTGACTTACCAATGTAGAAAAACAATTTAATGCTGAAAAATTAGAATACTGCATAAAAAATTGCTAGATTTACGTTTCATCACAATCTGTGATCATAGTGCATTCTTATTTATTATAGTGACCACTATTCAGGAAACAACATGTTTCCATCAGTTTTATTTTCCTCACACAGTTTTAATTTGGTTTATAGGCACAAACATTTATACTGTAGTCCCTTTATCTTTAGAAAGGAGGTCAATCATCATAATATTTGACACCCAAGTCCTTGGCATCCAAACGTTTAAAAACCCCTGCATTGAAACTGTGCCGTTTCATAAGTGTCTTAGTCAATTCCCCTTTTAGATCTTTCTGTGATGAGTGACAGATGTATGACTGCATATGAAGGAGTCAAGGTTTGGCTGGTTAGCATGGTCCTGTTGACTGATGCTGGACATTTTTACATGTAATGGCATCATTTTTCATTGACAGTAATTCAGAATTAACTACTCTAAATCTAAATCACTGAAATAAGGAATTACAAACAGTGTATTCTTTCACATTAGATCAGTGTATATATATGTATATATATATATATATATATAGCTTATAACTTGAACAGTTCCTTATCAAAAAGCCTAGACTGTATTCATTTCCATAGCTTTTCCAGATCTAAAAATGTCACTGGTTGTGAACCACTTTATTAGATGTTTCACCATTGCTGGATCCTATTTTGAAGACCCTTAAAATTAATAAATGGACCAATATTTGTCACCTTTGATGTCACAGCTCAGGAGAGTCAAGGTTTTGGGATTAGTAATTGTTGGTTATTTTTCTGTGGCTCCAAACTGAGTCACAAAACATTATAGCATGAGTAACTTTTGCGGGGTTCTGCGGGCAGCTACTGTATGCAACTGCCATAGAGAAGAAAAAAGTTATTCCAACAGATAGCTTTCTCCAGGTATTAGATCTTGGTGTATGTAGAGAGAAAGACCTCTCCAGTCAGGTTTTTTTATTTGAAGTCCGGCGTCCTTCACTGCATCAGTTTTTGTCTAGTACACAAACACGCATCTAGCACTGAGTGCTTCCTTTATTTCATTCACTTCTCTTCTTTCCAAGGGTAAGCGTGTTGACAAATTAAGACGTGTCATTTCAATTTAAGGCATGCTGCACAACTGCAGCGATCTTTCCTTGTGCATATAGTAACACACATACGCATACTCTTAGTGTATAATAAGCACTGTAACAGTGTGGTTTGCATTTCCCCATGTGCAATCGTGGAGAAGCCACATGAAAAGGCCTTGGTATTAAAGGACAAGTCTTGGTTGGGAGGGATTCTGTCATGCAACAAGAGTGTGTTTTTCACTTTTTTCCCTCCGTTTTGAAGAAATTCATCCACCCCATTAGACGGGGTAACCGCACATGAGTCCTTCTTAAATGGCGCTCGCCACCAAATTGCGAAAGGGAAGAGTATGGTGCTTTGGATTGTCCGACACTTTCATTAAGACTTAATTAGACATGACACATCTTTTTGATTACAGGACAAGCATCTGTTTACATGTGTGTGTATGTGTTCACAGGCTTGTAATCAGCGATTTAAGCCATAAATGATGAATGACATGTAAAGGAATAGTTTGGCCAGAAATGACAATTGTATCAAGTCCTTCGAAAACTTAATCACTTTCTCTTTTCCGTGCAACATTTAAGGAGGTAGAAGGTCCGAGCTTCTCCTATAAAGTGAAGGTGACTGTCAGCACTCGTAAAAATACCTTTGTGAAGAATCTGAAGAACCCTTTTCATTGTAGAGAGACTTTTGTGCAGTGGAAAGGTAACCTGGATGTTAATGACTAATAATGAATAATATTTAGATAAAGCTATATATTCAGATGTCTCAAGTTAGTAGGACTGATGTTTTACTTGACCTTTCTTGTCCAGTTTGGTTCCTGTCTACTTGCAAAGTAGAGAAAATTATTGATTTTTTTTTTTTTTTTTTTAAACGTATACACTTTTAATGCAACGTTTGTGTCATCTGAAAAAGACTTTTAGTAGTTATCTTTCCTTGTTGAAAACTATAATTTATCCGTTGATGGCTTCATTCATCCATCCATCTGACCAGGCATTTATCACCTGCTGTCTGTCTTTCTTCAGACAAGACAGAAGTGCATGAAGACAAGAAGAGGCCATTATTACAGAGAATCCCAGAATAGACATCTTTTTATTATAAGCCTGTCCAGTGCTAGTGGTGAAGAAAAATTACAGGGAGTTCCTCTAACACATAAAAAAGGTTGCTGCGCCGAAACCAGGAACCTCAATAAAGGTTGCATTAGAAAATCTTTAGTTTCCACTCTCCCCAAATTTTTGAGAAATCGCTTCATTTCTGCCCTCTTTTTCATGTGCTTTGTTTTATGTTGAGCAGCAGCAGACTGTTTTGTGGCTTCTCTCTCAAGCCTGTGGAAAGAAAATACGCTCACTTGTGGCTTATTGGGATGCCACTCCTGAGCCTAACATCTGCTTAGAGGAAGATGTTGAAAGAGAGAGGGGTACGGCATAAAAAACCTGCTAATCTTGTGCTCAAATTCTCAGATTCATGTCATGTGTTGAGTTAAAAGACAAAAACAGCCTTTCTGGCTTTGGCGAGTGGAGATCACTGGGCCTTTAGATCTCGAGATTCCTTCATGATTCATTTGATGTTTTTGTGACAGACAAGTGCACATCAAAGATAAGTGGCTAGAAAATGTGTCCATAAACAGTGATTCACACCAGATTCTTGATTACATATTTAGTCACATCCTTAAACGCACATCTGTCACAGTGAATAATAGACAACAGATGGAAGACGGTCTATAAAACAAAAAAACAACAACAACAGATTTGTTAATTATCATACTTTGACTTACAGTTACCTGCTTATCTAATAAAACATTCCTAGAATTTACTTTCACAGACAAGACCGTGTTAACAAGCACCACACAGACTTTACTCATTACTCCACCCTGTTTGTGGCCATAAACCATTACAAAAGACTGCAGAACTATGTTCTGATCGACTGCAAAGTAGAAACTTCCCACTAATATCGGCATGTGGGGAAAGCGAGCAGTCTGGCGGTGACGCTGGGCATTGTGGGCCACTCCCTACATGCTGCTAATTGGTGTAATCACTGCAGTAATGAAGTATGGCGGTTTCTCCAAGTGTGATTACAGGTCGTCAGCTCGCAGAGGAAATGAGGGGTTGGGGAGCTGTGGAATTCTCTGTTATATGGGTGTTGGTGCTCGTTTACGGGATGTGCGCGTGAGGCGTGTGCTGTTGTTTTGACGTTGTCGTCTGACGGCTGGCTGGTGTCAGGCATTTGCCAGAGAAGTAAACAACTCACCCCGTATGGACACAGGCAGCCTTTGATATTCACGGACTTCCTTATTGAGCCTTATCGGGATTTAGAAATTCTTCACTTTTGACAGGACAATGTGGCGTGAGCGTGTGCGCTTGTGCAGAGCGACGGTTTTCTACAACACCGTGTGATGTGACATACACAGCTGAATACAGTATGTGTCAACTGTTTCCCACAAAGATAACATTTATAATCTGATGTAGCTCAGTGAGATTTGAGAGCTTTGAAGAGCGGGGGCAGTAAACTTAAAATCACTTTTAAACTTTTCTCACACTGATGAAAAAAAGAATGGCAAAATTTTACGATGGTAAACTGTATTTAATTACTGTATAAGGTTGTATCCATTGATGAGGGCCTATTCCACCGAAATCAGTAATATTTGGCTTTATTACCACTACTTTATAGGGATAGTCAACACAGTCTCATGACCAATTCGTACATATTCGTACAAATTTGGGCCAATTCGTACTAATTCGTACGATTTGTCTAAATTCACGTGATGGGTAGGTTTAGGGGTGGGATTATGTTTAGGTCATTCGTACAAATTCATACGAATTGCCATCTCATAAAATACGTACGATTTAGAATAAATCGTATGAATTTGTACGAGTGAGGTTGCAAAAATTCGTACGAATTAGCCACCTCGTAAAATACGTATGAATTGCCGTGAGATCAGGTTGGGATAGTTCACCTAAAATGGAAAATTCTGCCAAACCTGTACGATTTTAGATATTTTAAAGAATGTTGCTAAATGAACTGTTTTGGTTACCAGTGATGAACAAAATGTACATATATATCTCAATGTGTCTTCTTTTGTGTTTCACATAAGAAGGAAATTCAGTAAATCAAGTAAATGATGAGCCTTAACTATCCCTTAAACTTTAAAATTTTTGGTTACATGTGGCTCCATATGGCTTCCAGGCAGGGCACAAATCATGCTGAATTCAGTCGTATGGCTATTTTTCCCAATTTAGAAGCAATGGTTGTTCTTTCCATGAAATCAGTCTTCATTTTTTTATCCTTCCCATAATATGGTGTCTTCAGCGTAGTTTATTTTCCCTGCGTCTCCCAGGGAATCCTGAATCACGTTTGGTGTAATAATGATAAACCTGCTCTCATTCTACAGACCTGAACACAAACAGACATTTAGGACAGCTTACTGTCACCGTCATTGTTTTTACAAGTATATGATGGATGAAACAGTACATTCATCATCAAAGTCCAAAACCAGATATTTCTGGAGAATCATTTTCCATCTTGAAAGTTGTAAAAGGGGTCTTGTTTCAAGGTTGTTTAGCATAGTTAACCTGTCCTGTGGAGAGACAGAGCTTCCCACAAGTCCTGTTAATTGCTCTTTAGCCTATCCAGAGAATACTGACTACAGAGTGATGAAAGTTGGAGATAAAGTGATTTATACTTACACAAGCTGTTACAATGAAAAAGTCATTGATGAAATGATGAACTTACAGAGGACCTTCACAGAGATTCTTTGACCAAAATGTCCTCCTTTGCTTATCTCTGTTGGGTCTGTAAAGCCATGAATGGATTTTAAAAAACGCCAAACACACATCAAACTATGTATTTCTGTATGTTTACTATAAGTTAGGAATAGATGGCCAGGGAATTTGTTCTCTGTTATCCTTTACAGTCAGACTTTTCCAACAGTCAATATTGACCTGTATGGTAATTATAACCCTTTTAACACTGCCGACCCAACAGGCTTACTGTCAACAGCTAGTGTTAGGGAGTTCATTTAGATTACGTGATCAAAAGAGCCATACATTTTTGCCTCTCCAATCTTAGAAATAAACAAAATGGAATTTTTGCTGCAATGTTGCAGAAGAACCATTGGTTCCTTAAAGAACCTTTCAGTGAACAGTTGTAAAAAGAGCCATATTGTTCTTCATGTGAGGAACATTTTAATAATCCATCAAACTTTTTCCTACTATAAAGAACCCTTTGTGCAATGAAAATGTTCAATGGATGTTAAAGGTTCCGCACTGAACCAAAAAACCCAGTAACACATTATTTAGTCCACTTTAAACAATTTAGTATGTAGCTTTGCAACTACTCTAAATTTCAACTAGCAGTCAGCAGAGTATTAGTGTCTGCTTAATGTCTTCTAAGACTTTATTTCCCCAACATATTGACCATGAGAAACTTTGCAAGTATATGTCTAACAGTCTACTCTGAGAGTTATGTAGTAGACATGTAGTTGCAGATTAATGAGAATTAGCTCACATGTTTCTCTTGTGGTGTTTGTTATCACATTTCTATTGATTCTTCTCATTTAAATGCAGTGAACTCACTTGTCCGAGTCCATGCTCTGCGTGTCTGGCTGTCGCAGACTTGTATTTGAAACCGTGTAGTTCTCTGCCTTGTCAATCAATGGGTAAAAAGCAGTTAAATCTCTCTGTTAGCCATACATGTAATTATAGCTTGCCAAAATGTTACTAAATATGCCCTCGCTGGCTTTCTGGTTTTGTTTTTTCCTCCCCTTTCGCCTTTTGAAGGAGTTCTAATTGGTGGAGACAGTGTGTCAGGATTAGAGGCTGGGAGTTTTAAACCCCAACACCCCCCGAAACCACACACACCCCCTCCTGTTCCCTGCTCGGAGCTGTAGTACAGGCTCTGTGAGGGACATACAGGGCTGTGTGCTCGCTGTGACTGGCCTCTCAGCACCTCTCCTCTGATTCTGCTCTGCACCTCCAAACCTAATTCTCCACAAAGGCCACAGTCAATATACCGCTACATATGACTCAACAGGCATTTCGGGGAATTGTCGTTTATTTTCAAATTCGACAGCTGTTGATTTGCTCAGGCCCCGGGAAGGAAATGCCTTGATTTAGCAGTGAAGATAAGCATAGCCAAATCTTAAAGATGCATACAATCCGATGGTGGGATGCAGGACTCGGCAGGCCCTGGGACAGGTGCATGAGAGCAATCAATCAGCCTCTTTCGTCACCTCCTCCTGCTGGACTTGTCGTCTCTGTGGGTGCCTCATCTTACGTGCTAGGTGAAGTTATTCTGCCCTCCTGTGCACAGTGCTGCTGCTGTCCATCCGACACCAACTGAGCCAAGTCCGAAAAACACAGAATCCTCATTGTGTCTATGACAAAGCCTGCTGGGACCTACTGATCGTTCATGTTAGAGCAAGGGCTCTAAAGTACGTGCATGTAAAGTATGTTATTTGAAATCCGTTAAACCGCTGGGAACTCAGTTCGGCGTCCATGTTTTGACACTGCAGCCGCAGGAAAATTGTCACGTGAAAATTGATTGCAGAAGAACACACAACCCCAAACTCTCCACTAGTAATTATCTAATCTGATCTCACGGCAATTCGTACATATTTTACGAGTTGGCAATTCGTATGAATTTGTAGGAATTGCTTAAACCTAACCCCGCCCATAAACCTACCCGCCACGGGGTTTTAGGCAAATCGTACGAGTGAGGTTGTACGAATTAGCATTAATTTGGGACCTCGTACGAATACGTACGAATTGGTTGTGAGACTGTGTTGGATTATCCTGAACTGTCACTTCAAAGGTCGCATGGAAAATATGTCAGTTTCACGAGTCCTCAAGGAGAAAAAAATGGCAAAACATCTATTGTCTTTGCTTGTACAGTGCTTTATACAATACACATTGTTTCAAAAAATCCGAGAACAACCGGAAAATAAGTGTTTCTTAAATTATTAATAAATCCTAAGAGTGTTGCATACTGTATACTGAATACAATATAGTGCCATTATCTTGCTCAATTAAGTTTATGTTTTGTTCTCATCTAGTAGTGTCGACAATATTTTAGAATATGTCTGGCTTTTATGCCCCAAATAAGCAAGCCAAAGTCAACGATGGCAAGAAAATAAAACTCCATCAATTGACAGTAGTGCAAAAAACTAGCCCCAGTCGACTGGCCACTGTCTTATTCACTGTATATATTGGTTTACTGTATATTTACTGTGTAAAATAGCAAAATATACTCAAAATATAATCAAATAATAATTTAAATTATTACAAAAATGCATTTTAAGTCCTTGATCATGTGCAAAAGAAAAAATAATAATTATTATGAAAGTCACCCTTTCTTGGTATTCCTGCCAAAGTTATTGAATTTGTCTGCTTTTCTGAGACATTGCATGAGTTGCAAGATTGGATTTATTATAACTTTGAACAGACAAGCTTGATAGGTACTTCTATCGCACCAGTCTCATGCGATACAATGTTTTTTCATGGTTCTGTATATTCCCTATAGATTTCCATGGAAGGAATTCTATCGGATTTTTCCTTTGTTTCCATAAACTGAGGAATGAATTCTTTGTTGTGGCCACAAATGCCGTCAACATAGCTGAAATTGTATTTAAACCATAATATTCCTGTAAAACCACATATGAACAATGCTCTATAATCAAAGCATCAGAAAAGGACAGAAAATAATAGACTCAGCAGACCTGTGAGGTGTCGCTTAAGGCAAGCCCTGTCTCCTTTTAACAAATGGCAAAATAGTCCCCATTAGCAAGCAAAGTCACTCACTGACCGCCTGTTTAGGTCCAGTTTAAATTAAATCGAATGAAACAATATGAACAATCAGCAAAATCTCTGGGAGCCAGCTAAAGTAATTATGTGCTCTACACAATAAACACATGAACAATGAATGAGTGTGTTTGGAGTCTCGGAGTGTAAATATCACTCCCCTCGTGCCCATTGCTCTGCAGGACAGACCCCCTGATGGGCTACTGGAGCCGTCTGTATTTTTGAGGGACTACATGGAGTTTCCCATATTAAAATCAATCATTATAGTTTACAGTGAACACTGAAGCTTTTAAATACTGTTTATTATACTGTTTGTGATGATTATTTACCAGACAATCAACTCTGCTACAATCAAAGTGAATATACTTACAAACTTTAAAGCTAACTTTAAGGCATTACACACAAATGTAGAGACTAGTTCATAATTTAATGCAATTATGTAGCGATCAACCTGTCTTCCTAGGTATATGCTGGGAATAATTGATTCCAGGTTCACTAACCTCTTCAAGATGAATGACCCTCACATGTACATTAGACTGTCACACACACTAACAGGCCTTTAAAATTATATCTATATTCTGCTGACTATATTGCCTCATAACTATTTCTGACTCTGAGTTCTTAGGAAATGGGGGTAAAACTGGTTGCATTGTGTTCGTGTGTGTATTTTTTATCCTTCCCTTGCTCTTTTTTTTTTTCACAAAGTTGTTTTGCAATTCAGAGTTCATTGGACCAGAGGCTGTGCAGCTATCAGAAAGGAAAGGCTACGAGAGGCCAGTCCAGCCACTGATTATACCGCTTGCTTGCTTGTGCTCTCTCACTCATTCTTGCCCTCTTCCCTTTATTCTACAAGTTATACATTTACAGACAACCTGTCAATAAATGTTCAAGCTGTTTGATTACGTGAACTTGTAGAGGTGATGCAAACCTGTCCGTTGAAAGAAATACTGCACAGAGACTGAAAATGGGTTGAGATTCAACAGTGTGTTCTCCATTGAGAAAATTAGCAGTACATTAAAATTTCTTATTGGCTGTGAAATGGTATTTTGTAAGTACAGTACTTTTTCATTTTTGTTATATTTAGATATCCAGCCTGATCTCACGGCAATTTGTACGTATTTTAAAAGGGGGCTAATTCGTATAAATGACCTCACTCATACAAATTTTTGCTAAATTGTACCTATTTTACAAGCTGCCAATCGTATGAATTTGCACAAATGACTCCGCCTCTAAACCTACGACAAATCATACATCTGAGGTTGTACAAATTAGCCATCTCGTAAAATACGTACAAATTTGTCATGAGACTGTGTTGAGATATCATATAATAGCTGTACTTTTCTGGGTAAATCCAAAATTTTAAGACTTAAATTTTGAGACTAAAAGATTTTTTTTTTTTTTTTTTTATGTTTTTGTTTATATAGTTATTGTGATGGTATTAATGTCTGTGTTTTTAGGTTTGTAAAGATTCAGATTATAATTATAATTTTAAATTCTTCTTTATAATTGATTTAAATCATACATTATAATTCAGTTCACCCAGTCAAATGACATCCAAGATGTAGGTGTTTTTCTTTCTATTTTAGCTGAACCCATGGTCTTTGATTATTTATGCAAATCAATGGGTGCCGTGACTTTGTCAAAAAGCTGGTACAGGAAACACAAAATCAGGGATATATTTGAGGTTATATTAAGGTCTTATGAAGCGAAATGATCTCTCTGTGCAAGAAAATGAACATTATTTTCAGCATCTGTAATTTCTATTTCTATGTTTAAGCAAACAATCAAGCTTTCTGTCACATGACATATGCGTGATAACAAAAGCACACATGAACCGATGCCATTGTTGTTTAGAGAACAGGGGACGTGTACAGAAAGTGAAATATCAGACATTGTATCAATGCAAATTTGCGAATCTAACTCGACTAACTCAGTGGAAATTGTTATACTTTTACATTTTCTCGATCAAAGCAAATTTTTAAATGTCTACTGAACACATAATCTCAAAACAGATTACAATGGATATTGTTTTTTTGGCCACATGCTTGAGAAAAATAATCAAGTTAATTGATTTGTTAATCAAACACACCCGTTGACAGCACCCGTTGACTTGTGTATTATGAATGACCAATAGCCATGGGTTCATCTTAAAATCATAGTGTTTAGTCAAGAAACTACATCTACATGAAGCTGAATAAATTAACAGCAAGTTTGCATTTTTGGGTGAACTATTCAATAATAAAGTTACCCGCTGATTGGCACATAAAGCCACACTATACCATTTTTTACTGACATTTGGCTCTTACCTAATAGATATCACATGCCTTTCCAAACATTAAACGATCTAAGAAACTCATTGGATTGTTAGAGATGGGTTAAAACACCTTATGCCAGCAGCACACCAGCAGCCGCAGCTGAGTTGGATCAAGGCTGTTTCTTTCCAACACAGCTGTGCACTGAACTGACCAGGGTGCTCATCGCATTTGCCCTTTGAAAACCACAGTGGGGACCAAATCTCTCTCTCTCTCTCTCTCTCTCTCTCTCTCTCTCTCTCTCTCTGTCTGTCCTGCATGCCCACTCGTCAAACATACAGTTTCTCTGCCAGTCTAGTGCGGCCTTGCATCTCCTCTCTAAAAATACTATTAGCAGCAAAATACAAGGATTATATAAAAGCACGAGTATAAATGTATAAATATAAAGTGCATAATGAATGTATTGATATTTGCCGTTTCAGAGTTGCAGTTTCCTCAGGGAGTGGCGAACCAGAGCAGCCGGGACACTCTTTAAAGTGGTGCACTGGGATGTGGGAATGTGTGCTTTTGGGCCGGAGTGCTGAGCGATGCAAGTGATTCTGGCTCTCGCTCATATAACATCACTGATCAGTCCCACTCAGGCTATACCTTTAATTTCCAGAACTTTCCACATGCATTCATAGGCTCAGATATTGAGGATTAGTTCACCCAGTTGTCAGGTTATTTTTGTTTATCTCTTCTCTCAGCCTTTTCCCCTCTTGTTCAATCTCTTGTTCAATCTTCTCGTCGTGTTCTCTTATAATGCCTTTGATTTTTTCCCCCTCTTCTTTACTCTTCTCTAAAGTATATTTTGTCCAGGAAGGGTGTTTCTGTGAAGATAAAAGACATGTTGACTGAAACGTAGGAGACAATAACATTAGTCATTATTATTACTTCTGATTAAATGGCAATTGCAGTAAACTTTGTTGTTCTTACAGTATCAGTATTAAACTAGCGTGATTAAACCCCCCGCCGTTGGCGTTTGAAATCTGCGAAGATCACAGAGCGATGTTTTGGTTTCAGTGCATCTGTACGCTGCTCACTGATTGCACTTGCTTGTTTTAAAACGCTACTGATGACAAATTGTGGCTGAGGTGGGACTGTTCGCACACGCTAGCGCAAGAGTACCAATGAGTTCCAGCGGCTGCATGGGAGTTGCCATTATTACTTCCTTCAGATTTGAATCTTTTTGTGAACATGAAGTTTGTTCAATGAGTCTCCTCCACTTTCCTTCCTATTCTGAATTTGACTTTCAATTGTGAGTCTGCAGAGAACACCTCCACCCATATCTATATGCGGAAATAAAAGTTTGATCACTTATAGATATCCAAAAATGGTGGATTTTTCCACTCCATTTAGCCGGATAGAACAATTAATATTAGCTCTTGGGTTGTTTATTAAGACAGTAATTTTAACAAACTTGGTTATGTATATTTTTGTTTAATTATAGTCCAGACAATGTCTTCTGTATTGCTAGGATGTTTGTTCTTGCCTTTATTTAAAGGGACAGATGGATACAAAAAAAGAAATGAAAATGCTATTATCATTTATTCACCTTCATGTCATTATTTGACCTTGCAAAAAATAATAATTATTATTATTATAAAAAAGAAATTCTTTCCATACAATAAAAGCCAGTGTGCCCAGTGTTTAATGTTTAACCATTTATATTAATTTTATTGAGAACAAATTAACATTTGATTTAACATTCACATATTAAGTTCTTATGCTCACCAAGGCTGAATTTATGTAAACTACAAATACAAAAAAGCAGGAATATTATGAAATATTATTACAATGTATTTTGTCATTACAAATGTTATTGCAATTGTTTTTAAAATATATTTCAAAAGAATTTTCAGCAGTCAATATTTGAGTCTTCAGTCTCATATGATCCTTCAGAAATGTAATATGCTGATCAATTAATATTTTAATATATATATATATATATATTTATTTATTTATTTTTATTTATTTTGTCCTGGAAACTGTAATACATTTGTGGCACAGCGTTGTAATTTTATAAATGCCTGTGCTATTACTTTTGAGCAAATATATGAATGAAAGTGACTTGGTAGACAGAAAGTAAGTTTAAGTGGACATTACAAATAAATGACAATGTAGACCATGAGGTTGCTAAGCAATTATTTCTAAACAAAATAATTACAAAATACCAAAAAATCTTATAGTGTGACCAGAGTAAATAATAGCTAATTGTAAATATCCTGATCATCTCTGTCACTTTTTTTGTAAATCTTTTCTGCGTCCCTTACTTCCCTTTCAATTCCTTCCTCAGACTAATGCACTATGGGAAAATTTACTGTAAGGCACTGGATATATACACAAACCATAAGGACAGAAAATGTGTCATGAATCAGATTGTGGTGTTTCTTGGAAAACCCTGAATGATATAAGCTCTCTCTGAGAGTAACAAACAGTCAGTCTGCTTTAAGGTGTATGTGTGTACACTGATGTGTGAGTGTGCATTCATCGCAGTGTGGTATTTTTGTCCATTATAGCCCTAAGTGAGCATGTCTGTGGTAAGACGGTGTTTACCTATGGTTAGATTAGCTATACTGCAGGCCTGTGGGTCTCCCTCTGTATATAGGTGAGACAGGGAATGTGAGGGGACCTGAAGACAGACAGGGAAGAGGTTAAAATTAGCAAAAAAGAACCACTATGTTGCAGTGCCGATCATAAACAGCATTTTACAGTCCAGGCCGAGATGTGGCCATGATAATGAACTGATTCATCGTCACAGCATGTGCTAATGGCTTACTAAAGAGGAGTTGTGGAATGACAGTCTTTTAGGGAATGATGAAAGGATGTCGTAGTAAATTTAGTGGTGTCCACTAAATCATTAAACTAAGGAAATAACCAGGTACATTTAACCACAAACTGACTATATCCTGTAGCAGTAGGCTGAAGGCCATTGCTAATGGGATGAAAGGTGGGAATGATTCTCAGGGGCCAACAGATCCAAGGAGAGCCACAGTTTTTCCAGTAGGACTGATGTAGGCTTCAGTATTATAATTCATTTGAAGCCACATTAAAGAATGAAGGCGAGAAGTTTATGTGGTTAGCGAGTCATACTGTCAGGAAAGAAACAAAAATCTGCTCACCATAAAAGACAAGAAATGAAGGAGTATGAAAACAAGCAGTGTACAAACACGGCACAAAACCAAAAAAAAAAAAAAAACGTTTTTGTAAACAGTTCACAGTAACAGAAAAAATGGCAGAGGTTAGTGCTCTTTCAGATCATTTACTTCTCACATAGTTCTACAAATGAATACATTTCCAATGATCATTTGAACGAATCAGTATAATATAATTTAGCTGAAATAGTTATATCTTGACAACTTTCAGGAGATTTGGTTATGGTAATAGATGACCGTGTTAATGTATTTAGTCTTGGGGGAATAGATCTGCTAAACTGCTGCTGTTGTTGGTTATTGCTGTAGATTATTTGCGACTGCAAATACTTACACAGATACGGTGCTGTGAGTATTTTAGACATACTGCTGCTGTACAAATAGCATATAACATAACCTGCTGTAGTTCTATAAAGGTGGAGCTGGGGAGGGTGGAGGATTTCAGAGGAAATCTGAACTAACAAGCTATTTAAATGTGAAGCAGTAAGCTCATTGGCTGCATATACAACATGAACCAATCAGCTTGTAGTAGCTTCTAGTATAACATTGTGAATATCATCAGTTTACATTAACAATAAGCAAACATTATTAATATTTCAGTGTAGTCTTTCACATGATGCTTCAGAAATTATTGTAATATGCTGATTTATAATCAGTGTTGGAAAAAATTGCTTAATACTTTTGGGACCTGTGATACCTTTTTTTTTTTTAGAATTCTTTGATAAATAAAAACTTAAAAAGAACAGTTATTGTTCAAGATGGATATTTTGTGCTACAATATATACTACTATTCAAAAGTTTGGGGTTGGTACATTTTTCTTTTCTTTTTCTTTTTTTAAAGAAATTAAAGAAACACTCCACTTTATTTGGAAATAGATTAATTCTCCAATTCCTCTAGAGTTAAGAAGTTAAGTTTTATTGTTTTGGAATCTATTCAGCTGATCTCTGGGCCTGGCGAGATTTACCAAAATGGGGGAGTTGAAGAAATGAGCCTATTTCCATTTTTACTTACACTTACACTCTCCCATCAGAACAATATTTTAATTTAAGTATTAGGACTTCCTGATGTTTAATTTACTTCAGAAAAATCACAAAACCTTATTATATCTTACAAAAATTACATATTAAATCCTTAAAATCAACATGCTATTTCAGAATAACAGAATAAAACAATAAGGACGTGTTAGATAGAATAAAGCATGAGAGAGCTTCAATAACAGGAATGTAGATAAATACATAGTTTAGTAATATTGGTATAATCGGAAAATTACCAGAGCAAGATTTAAACTTTGGTCATCCTCATACAAGCGCCACGTGTCGGAGCATGTGCGCCGTCCACCAGACCACATCTCCGTCCAGGCTTGTCTTAAAAAAGGTGAGGGGCCTAGAGAAATATACAGTCAGGAGGCCCAGACTTCCTACAGCTACAGATAAGCTACATCTACAGCACTAATGGTTTCCTTCCAGGCCTGGGCCGTGGATTGACAGAGAGAGATACAAACAGACAGAAAAAAAGAGAGACTACTGTAGGAAAGATGAGAGTAGGATGCTATTCCTCCCTTCATCCGTGTCAGCCTGCTGCTACTGAAGCGTAGTGTGTGCACTTGCGCACACTTTCCGCTAGCTTGTCCCCAGCTCCAAGCAGGCACCCTCTAATTAGGGCTGCGGGCAGGCCTGCAGTCTTTGAAGCTTGCAGCAGCACCACAGCAGCTTGCCACAGCCGGGGTGACAGCGGCATCCCACAGAAGATCACGAGACAAACCCGTACAACATGGACACGCAGGATCTGTTCTGTCTTTTCTTCACTATTCCACTTTTTGCGTCATTGCGTCAATCTCTTACCTTTGTATTCTCCCTGTTTTTCTTTGTTCTTTTATCTTTCTTCTATACCAGGTAGTACCCCATGGATGCTCGAATGATCACTTTAAAGTGCAAAAACACTTGCAAAGGCAGGTGTGAGTACGATTAAACAAACTTGACAGCTTCTGACATAATATCAAACTTAATTTCCCACTCACTGAGACTCGTCTGTACTCTTGCCTTTTACCTCGGTCTTGCCTCTCAGCAGAAATTGAGGCCTAAAATCCAGGCTTTTTTGCTTGTGGGCTCTATGTCAATACTGGGCACTGAATGTTGATGTTTACCTTCATTTTAGCTGTTTAATCATATTGTCACAGCCTATTTAAAGGAAACAGGCTGTTAGCCAGTACACAGCTGGCAAGGGCAGCAGCGGTATAGTAAAATATAAATATAATAAGAACGTTTTTGAGCTGGTGAATCCATTCTGAGCAGTGAAACATCACCACAGTGACCACAGCTGTGGCATGCGTGCAGGAAAAAAGCAGCCCAGGCCTCTGAAGCCTGAGAGAAGAACCCAGTAGAACCAATAAACAGGCAGAAATGTGCAGCATGTGCCCTACTTCATTTTAAACGCTGCCATTAGCATGGATCACTCCACAGCTATTGGTTACGCAAAACAACACTGAACATCATCATCATCATAATAACGATCATTACCATTATCATTATCGGTACAGACCACAATCTTAAACTCATTTCTGGTGTATGAAACCCTTTCACTTTAAAACACGCTACATTTGTTAAATAACAAATATTCCTTACTCCCTAACACAAAAGAAACGAAACACTGAAACTCACCTTTCATCTCGTCATCTTATATATTTAGCCGATAGTAAAGGTCACCACAGCCATGGAGGTTAGTGTGGTTTCAGCTCATCCGTGGAAAAAAAATAAATAAATGAAAAGTCGGTTTCAGGTCGGTTATGAAGGTAAAGAGAAACATAGAGGGGGGAGGTCCCACAGGCTGCTATTGATGCATTGAGTTATTCAGGGCTCTTGACTTTAGGCCTCAATTACAGCCATTTGGCAGGAGCACTAACGTGTGGAGACGCGGCTGTGGCGAGTCCGGTCCACACTGCCCGACCCTGTGCTTGTCCCCTGGGCAGTGCTTTGTTTTTTTAGCAGGCGGCTAGCTCAGGCTGCTTTTAGCCTCTGCTTTTATACATCTCTGGTATTATTTTTTTCCCTGCTTGCTCCAGCTGTGACTGCCCCAACCACTCCTCGTGCTCCACTGCATGTGGAGGAATGGAGTAATCGGACATTGACGCTGCACAGCTCTCAACATGCATGAATGAATTCAGCGACATCTTCTGTCTCTGCTCCATTCAAAACAGAGGCCTCCACAGACTTCAGAAGTGAAGTTGAGCTTCAAAAGCCCCTACAACTACACCGTGCACGGAAATGTCATCTGGTATAGGAATTTTAGCAGGGTAGTGTCTCAAACGCAGCACTTATTGTGTTTCAGTGTGAATAATATGATACAATGTGGAACAGAACAATTTAAAAGTTTGCAAAATGGGACATACCTTTTACTCTGAGAAAAACTGCAAAATTAAAGCTTGTCAGTACTCTCAAAGGGTTTCCTTTGTACCTTATTTAACCCTGAATGTTTCATTTTAGTACCTTAAGGGTATATGATTCGGGACATTGCACCCTTATCCAGCTTGCAATTCCATGTCAACAGTACCCTTACTTGATAGACGTGGTGTAGCCTATGCAAGAAAGCAGCAATCAACGTCATTTTTGCACAAAGAAGACGACGTGTGTGAACACAAGCCTAACATGCAGCATGGCAGAATGAGAGATTCCACCTCTCGTGGTTAAACAGAACCGTTTTAAACTTCTGACAATAAAAAAAAACATAATTGCATACAGTACTGTGCTGAACTGGATCATACCACTAAGTGAAAATGAGCAATAACGTACTAATATTTACTGGAGTATAGATCCATCCTGCCCCAACACACTTGCCTGTAAGTTTCTAGCATGCCTGAAGACCTTGATTAATTGGTTCAGTGTGTTTGATTAGGATTGGACCTAAACTCTGTGTGATAGAGGCCTTTCGGGAACAGGATTGGACAACCCTGTTTTAGGGGTAGAAAAGGTATAAAATTGTTCCTTTAACGGTACTGCCTTTGTGATAAGCAGTTTTATTCCTCAAAGTACAAGTTTTGGAAAGCATTTGTTAAATTCCCTTTGGCTTCCAACGAAGAAATTTAGTGGTGTATGGAAGCTGTTAAGACCCTTTAAGGTTTATCATCCAGTTTGAGGGCACTGCCCCTCTTTGCCCTGAGGTTGTTAGGGACAGCAGGAAGTGGTGAGGGAAAAAAGCTGCTATTACCTTGAGGGGAGTGAAAGAGCAGCTCACAGAACACCGAATCCCACCACAATCCACAAGAACGCCATTCCGAAGAACGAAAACAACTAAAAACAGAGTTGTTTACCAGTTAATAGCGGAGAAACACCAAGTTGCCCATGCTCTTTCTCTCTCTCTTTCTCATTCTCCTCCTCCACCCCCCCCGGCACTCAAGCTCCCTGTCCCTCCTGCACACCCTTTGTTGGTTAGTTCCGTGGGTAGCCCTGGTGCCCATGTGAGAACCCAGCAGACCCAGTTCACTCACCCCACTGACAGCAGATGAAAGGCTCCCTGGCTGGCATTATTTGAAAGGCACCCATCTCCCTCTGTTTTGGCCCGGGTGTCCTCTTATTTCACAGGGCAAATTAATAACTCTGCTACATCAATGGACTCTCACTAAAAGAGCCTGGGTTGGCGTCTGAACCACTGCCATCGCCTGGTTGACGGGGAACAGCCGCTGCTGTGTTGCCTTTAAGGACGTGGGCTCTTTTCTTGAGGGCAGAAGGGATTTCTGACTGGATCTGACCACTTCTGAGGCATTGTCAACAGCCAAGTTCAATAGGCAGGCCTGCAAGGAGCCATGTCTTTATTTACGTCCATCAAAGCGAAGAGGACATGCTCAGTGGGATCCACACGCTCTGTAATTGTGTCTCTGTGATCTCCAAAGTCAAGATGCAAAAACCCGAAAACAAGTTCATCCACTGCATTCCATTTATGCACGCTGGGATTGCTCAAACGTACCTGGTTCCCATGAGGACTTGGGTACCCGTAGATAAAATCATCTCTCTGTGGAAGGTGAGCTAATGTAAAGATGTCACCAGTATTTTAGGGACGAGTTTGGCAGAAGTTCTTCAAGAGTTCACTGACTGCAACTCATGAAGTGCTTATTTCATATTAGGAATATATTTGAGTGAATGTGTGTGTTAGCCCTCTAATGGACTGACCTGTGGAGTTCCCTGTGGTCCTACATGGGACAATCAGTTTGGAGAATATATGGATGGGGCCAGTTAAGCTGAGAGTTCAATATAAATAGCTATTAAATAATTTAATGATTGATTAGAGGAACAGTGGGCCAGAGTGGTAAGAATGAAGGATGGGTAAAGGTTTCACCCTGACCTGCACCAAATGGTCAAAGTGAAAGTGAGTTTGATTGGAAGAGTGACAGTAGTGTTTTCCTCATCCGCTCAATTACTCTCTTTTACTCCTTGTTCCAAATGAGGACATACCAACCCCCAAACCTAAAATACTTTGATATTTACAGACATAAATAATAAAAAAATAAATCAACACCAAACACCATGTCTGTTAAATTTGCTTTTGAAATGGGCACAAAACCACTAGCCCCTTTCCGGCAAATATTTGCAGAGCTAATTCTGAAGACTTGGGTCTGTTTCCTTTCACTCATTTAAAGAGAAAGTGAACAGACTTCGAGTGTCATGGATATATCTGTTCTTAAGGTGCTGACCGCTGGCTACCTCCACACAGTCATGACTTGTGTAAGTGGAGCGTCTTCTCTCAGTGCTGTAGAATAGAGCTGCTCCTGTGTAACAGTCTTCCAAGCTATATGCTGCCGTCTTTATACCAGCTTCATCTTCAATTAGAACAGTGAACCCCTCATGCAGATCCCCACCACTGCCCATTACCTCAGCGCAGCACAGCACACACTGGAGCTCTGTTCTTCAATATCTGATACAAATAAGATCCATTGAGCAACTGATGTGAATGGAACCTAGAACCAGGAGGCTGTAATATGCAAACCAACAATTTTTTTCAGCTCAACCAAATTTTCACAATGCCTGTCTTGTCCATAAGCTATAATGTATGTCCAGGGCTGATAAGGATGCCCAGGATGACAAAGGAGGAAAAATGTTGTGATGTAATGATTTTTAATGTCACACATATTGAGAGTTATTTATTCCATTTGATTTCAAATTCGCATTTTTCAAATTGTCTAAGGGATCACATGACAAAAATGACTTTCTACCTATTTGTCACACCATACTGGATTTGATGTGACTGGACAAACGAGCGTTTTTAAATATTAAAACAAAATTGCTTTACTGCTCTTATTTCTTATTTTCTCTTATTTCTAGAAGGTGACCATGATTTCACCAAGTACAAGATGTTGCTGCATCAACCAATCAGATTTGAAAAGTAATTTTTCAGGAACTATCTGTTTTAGGCTTATCACCAGGGTTAGGTGCGTCTACACCCTTGTTAATCAGCTATCATTTCCCACTGATTTTAGGAATTAATTTTGGGTAGGGTCAGGTTTAGGGGTAGGGATTGGGATAAATCTATATTTTTGGACCTTAATGTTAATCCAGGATCAACAAAAAAAAAAAATGTTAATCCAGGGTCATGTTTTACTTGACTAAATCTGTACACCACCTTACT
>JAUMHP010000057.1:5539923-5557337 GCA_032361065.1 Enteromius trimaculatus
GCTTTTGAGAAATTTGATCAATTTGTTTATTTAGTTCTCGTTATTTTGTTTTTTTATGTCAAACTAGAAATGTTGTCTTGGAAACTAGCTGCCATAAACTTTAATTATTTTATTTCAATTAAAATGTATTTAATGTCAAGTATAAAATTTTTATTTACCTTAAAAATATATTTATACTTTCAGTAAATAAATGCTTTCATATTTTATTTCAGTTAACCTTTCTTTTATTTCAAACAGCAGATATGTTTTAATGGTTTTAGTCAGCTACAATAAGTAAATTAATTGGTAATCATTTATTAAATGTTGATTTGGCAACTAACTTTTAAAGTTTTAGATATGTTTCCTAAGAATAAAATGTCAAAATTTGGTTAAAATAATGTTACATTTTCATTCAGTGTAACACATATTTATGCACAAATTCAAACAACATGCTTATTCTGACTTGTGTGTGTGTATATATATATATATATATATATATATATATATATATAATAAAAGTGCATATTATTTTTATTGTGTTTTAAAGTAGCAAAACTTTCTTATTAACAAATGGCCAACAATTTATATGTACATGTAAAATTACAACTAATTCGTATTTTAGGTGAAATTCTTAGTCTTATTATTTCATAAATTTAATTTAGTAAATTTTGTAAATAAACCTGACAACATTGTAACACTGAATGTCATTTTAGTGGGTGTTTTCTGTAAATCAGGGACAAATGATATTTATTTTTTGCTCAGGAAAACAAAAACAAAACTGCACTTAAATTAAAACAAAACTTTTTATTTGATAGGGTTAATAGCAACAATTTAAAGTTATTTATTCAAATAAAATAATAATAATAATTTTATTATAATATTATTATAAAAGTTATTTGTTATAATATATATTTATAATATTTCAGTTAATATTTATTTTATTTCAAGTAGCAGAAATGTTTAAATGGTTTTAGACAGCTGTTATAAATTAATAAATTAATTAAATAAATACATTTGCCTACTTCTTTTTGCTAGTTGGGAGCTGCTGTTACTATGTGCTTCTGCAGAACAATGTGACAATGGAGGGTGGTCTGAATGTTCAGCACCACGGACAGCACTGAGCTCTACCTCTCTTATTGGGAGTGCTGGGGCCACAGGCTCCTCTGGGTTAGTGCACTGCCCCCTGCAGGCCACAGCAGTCCCTAACACACAATACAATCGGCACCAATTACTTTTTTTTTTTCCTGTAGATGGGTTTCATTGTGTTTTTAGTATGCTTAATCATGTAGGTATTTAGACTGTCTTTGGCTTCATTTTAATCCTGTCATTCTCACCTGACTGCGAAGAAAGCAGAGCCAAGGCAGGGATCAGAAAGTCCAAAGACGGAGCCAGGATCAATGGCAAACTAAACAGAGGAAACATTGGACTTAACCCTATAGATGCTTTAGTAAAACTATATCAGCTCACATGGAAAGCAACCGGGCGAATGTGATCTTACCGTGATCCAATCCAGCTCTGCAGCAGTGTAGATATACCGGAGTAAAAGAGCACGTAGGCCACTATTTTGTCTTTATCTGCTTCGTGTATGAGTGCATCCACAACCAGAGCACACAGAGAGGAAAGTACCAACACATGCTGTATTGAGAACAAAACAGATTGGACTTCTTCTGTTGTTGTGTTACTTGTTTGCTCTGAATAGCTCATTATGAGGTAAGATTTCAGCCAAACATGTCAAATGTAAAAGTAAATTTTAACAACTATATAGCAGTGATTCACATAGGAGCTAAAGTGCACGATTTTATTGTACTCTAGTGTGTTATATAACTTTGTGTAAGAGATAAGAAATATAAATAAATACATACTTGCAGTGCCAGGGCAATATTCAGCAACAACGGAGGACTGGATTTCACATTTCCTGGCCTTTCTGGGTCCAAAGTTTGCTCTTTACATGACAGCTTCTTACATCTATCAGTCTTCACCATTTTTTTCGCCTTTGTCCTTCCTTCTTCTTTGCCTTTCCTTAAAATACTATTTGTGCTGTCACTCAGTGTTTACAGTGTTAACTAAATTCCTTCTTTCTTTCTCTCTCTGTTTCCTCCTCATATGATGGCCTTTGACTCAGTTATGCAACGTGTGGTTTTTCATCAGCATTACTCCTTTTAATCATTATCTTCTCATTGACTTAAAATAACAATGGATTATTGCAACAGCTTTGCTTGGGAAGCTGATATGACGAAACCTACCCTTTTGAAAAAGAAGTATGATTACTTGTAATAAATGTGTGGTTGCAGTGTACTTCAATTCTTTAAAACATTTAAAACTGCTTGCAGTTTAAAGTAATTGATAATAATTTTAACTGTAGTGTATTAATATATATTACATGCATACATTTTAAATGTACTAAATTGAAACTTCTTTACAAATGGGTAATTACATATATATATATATATATATATATATATATATATGTGTGTGTGTGTGTGTGTGTGTGTGTGTGTGTTTTGCAAATGAACTATATATAAAAATATATATATATCTTGCTGTATATTCTTTATATTTTAATTTCAGCAGTGGACTTTAAACTTATTTCAAAGACAATAGAAGTAATCAAGAAATTGCATATTTACATACCAAAGCCCTACTAAAATGCATTAAAAAACACTCCAATTTTTATGTAATTGCATTTCATTAATTTTATCTAATCTAATTTAATTGCACTGAACACAATCACAAGTCTCAAATATTTCAATTACAATCAGTTTGCGTATATTCTTATTTCGGTAATAAATACCTTAAATGCTCAATTTAAAAAAACTTTTTTTTTTTAAAAATATACAAATTGTGCACAAAAAAGATGAAATACGGCAGGATTAAATCCATGTTTATTAGCATTGGTGAGTCAGCAGGATACAGGACTGCAGAATGACTACTCATGGCTTATAGTGGTGCAAAGTGACCCTGGTTTCCCAGGCCACCTCAGCAAGAAAACATCAAGTCACTACACACAGACACACTGCTCATGGATTTAAGCATGCCCCTTTCACATTCACACTAATTACAGATATAGATATGCTCAAAGAATTTGTATCTTCAGTGACGAAACTCAACAAAACGACACAATGATCACAGCCACAAATGCAACAACACAACAACACTAGCAAATATCGTAACTGCGCTCAAATGCGTGAAGAGGAAGTGTTTGTCCACTAACAAGGACTTTCAATTTAATTAAGAGCTTGCGTGAGAGGTCATTGAAGATGCATTGGCAGCTTAAATAACTCCGTAATCAGTCTCTATACAGATCACTTTGATTTCTCAGTACTGGATACAAAAAACCAAGCACGCAAACACACACGTGCTTCAAAACTGGTGAAGCGTGGCAAGAACTCCCTCAAAGCTTGGGCCACATGATTTGTCCAGTTAGCGAGAGATCAGGGGTAGCAAGTAAACCAAACGAAAAGCAAACAAGTTCTCTTCGACTGGAGAATCAACATCTCTGCCATACCAGCTTGAGTCCAGTCCCTTGTAAATGTTCACATCCTCACTAAACCTGCTCTTGCTCTAACATTGATGGTAATTTCTGATCCAAACATGAAAAGATCAGAGCAACACTGAGAAAGACCCCAGTTAAAAGCCAGTGTAAATGGCACATAGAATCATTTCAACTCTCATTTGTCTCAAAATGTACAAAAATAAAACTATAATTACAGTGTAAGAGGACTGAATTCATATAATGCATATTCTGAGTCACTTTTGAATGTTGTACTGTATTGAAACTCACACAAGTGAGCATTAATGTCCACTTTCAAATCACAAAATGCCAATATCCAATATCTCTGACGTGTCTATGAATACAATTCATAAAGAAATAAAAAATCTGTGCAGAGATTATTGCATTTCATGTTAAGGACAGAAATTCTCCTGCACTACATATAAACTGTTCATTACTAAATGACTGAGACAAATCAAATCATGTGTATCTTACTATATGTTTGCACAGTGAAGCAAAATTTTAATCATATAATAATATCTGAAATGGCTTTTTAAATAAAAGAAAAACCAGTGGACAGTAATATTGGTTATAAGGTAAAGCTAAGGGTAAAAGACAGCACACAGGTTCATATAAATATAACCTGAGCAAGAGTCTGGGGTTAAATACTTCCTAATTAGTGCCACCATTAACTGCATATGGAATGAGTGCATGTTTTTGGTTTGTTGATGAGAAGCATACAATACTCCTTTAACTATATTAGTCTGATTTATTTGAACTTTTTTTTTTTTATTATTCTGATTTGAACATTTGAACATGCAAAAATGGAGCTGGTAGATCTTGTGACTCTGAGCAGTCAAACTCAATTTCCATCAAAGAGTGCTCAGCTGTCATACTGTAGGACTAGACAAAGGCTGGAATTCACTACACGACTTTTGTACAGATTTTTGCAGTCGGTCTAATTTATAGTCTAAAGGAGTTGGAAGCTAGTTGCCGAAAGCCAAATTCCGTCTGCAGATTTTGATCTTTTGTAGTTCACTGATTTCACAGAAAGTCCCATTTTAGCTTAGCTCATGATTTCATCCAATCAGAGGAAATTAGCCATTTAGATTTTAGAGCACATATTGCTTTGGCCACGTTCACACAGAAGCAGAATACGATTGTCAATCCTGTATTGTAGTCCTTAATACAGTTACGTTCATACACAGTTCGTTTATTTACGGTTATTATTGATGCGCTGCGTGAACGGAACAGGACTGGACAGCTAGTTGTCTGTCACGTGATACACTGTGAGCGAGAACCGCTTCGTCACAGAAACGCGTGTCTACCGTGTTTTTATGCGTGTTTTCGGTAACTTACAGTGACGGAGAAATAAACTGCGTGTCATCATAAAGTTTCAGATCCAGTCGGTTTTCAACTGGAGCCGCTCCCGTCAGTTTTGTGTTCTGCGCGCAATTCAAATGCTCCATTCTCCACCCAAATTTAAAAGCTGTCTGTAAATGAAGATTTGACAGAGGAACACGTGGCTCAAAGGTACTCTTTAACTGTCAGAGAGCGATAAGACTTTAAGTTTTATGGACGTCGCCATCTTTGATATTGCTTCAGTCACTGTCGCTATGGTTACTGGTAAGTAATATGGATTGACTCCAGTTGCACGTTCACACAGACAGAATTCTAAACACAACAGTAAGCTGCTGTGTGAACCCTGTAGATTGTCAATCACAAATACAGGACTGACAACCGTATTCTGCTGCTGTGTAAACGTGGCCCAAGTTTGTTGTGTTCTGAGCAGCATTAAAGTGGTTTGTGACCCTCAGCCATTTACTGTTTGATGCCCAGCTTTTCCAAAGACATTTACAAGAGCGTACAATGCCTACGCCTTGTGTTTTTGTGTGTAGGGTATTGCAGTCTCAAGGAATATTATTTACCATTTAAAAAATAAATACTGTTCACTTCCACCTGTGACATTACTAGGGTATATATATCATGCAGCTCAAATAGTGCTCAGTATCAGACAACAGAGACTGTTCTCTCATCAGTTTTTAGCTCATCTGGGATGACTTCTACACAAAATGGGACATGGTTAAGAATGTCTAGTCTAAAAACATTTGCAGCAAGGACTTACTTTGGGTATGTTACTCCATCTATTAAAAAAGGCAAAACTAGTTAACAGAATACCACTTTTTTTTTTTTTTCAAAAGTTGTTCCAATCTTCTTATATTTGCACCATGACAAATATGAGACACGGTGACAGCAACGCAAAGACTAACCTGTCAACAACTTCCACAAACATAACCAGCAGATTGCCTGTGGCTGTGCATTTGTTGATGTACTGTAGTACAGTTTTTTTGTCTGCATTTTGAAGGGAAGCAATAAAGAGTTATACAGAAGGATTGACAACAGGTCAAGCGGATCACAGGCTCTCACATCCTCTGGGTGAAGTTTTCAGGAAAGACTCCTTTTTTCCCAAGATCTTTTTGCTGAACCCAGTCAGACTCTTTGACTCCCATTAACCATCCTTCATCCTGTAAGCACAGAAATGCAGTTAGGTGATCCTAACACCAAGATCTCTTGCGTAAGAACTGGTCTAAACAAACAACTACACCTACCTGGTCGTCTGCGTTTTCAAAGCCGACTACCAGCACCACATTTCCGGCCTTCAACTCCAACTCGTCGTTGTCATTGGCATTGTAGTCGTGCATTGCTTTCACCTATATTCACACAAATAATCATCTCACTTCTTCTGCTTCAAATTCTGATTAAAAGACGCGTTAGTTATTTTTTTCACTCACTTTGAACAGGAAGGATTCTGGCATCTCTACACTCTCTGTGCTCTCAGTGGTCGCCTGTGCAGTCTGGATTTAATAGTAAATGTAAGTAGAACAATTACCACATATTAATGTATTATATGAATAATTAGCATCAAAACACAAAAGGTCCTCTGCTTGGTGCCTGACAAGCTATTGATACTCTATCAAGTGTTTAGGGCTGATGAGGGAGTCTGCAGCTGCTCCTTCCGTCCACCAGAGGGAGTCCTAAATCACTTTTTAGCTTATGCTAGCGGTACATTTTTTAATGTTTTTGAAATAATATATATATATTTCTGTAATGACAAAGATTAGCTCCTCAGAAACCATTCTAATATGCTGATTTGCTGCTAAATTAATATTAGCTATTATTAGCAATTAATTATAATATATACTTTTCAATATTGGCAACAAGGGCACTGCTTAATATTTTTGAGAAAACCATTTTTTTTTTAAAAATTGGAAATCTTATCTTATAAACATTGATAATGTCTTAACTGTCACTTTTGATCAATTTAAATCATCCTTTCTATATTTATTTCTTTGATAAATCAATAAAATATATATTTTTGTTGATAGTGTATGTTGATGCGAGATTTGAGTCACCTATACCTATATTTGAGACTTCCTGTTTGTTCTTCAGGCTGTTGCCTTGGGTTTGATGATCTGGTTTTAAACTTTTCGATCATATGCTATGAATTATTTTATACATTTACTCATCACTTACTTCGTTTACGGTTTCAGCTGTGGCCTCTTCTGTAACAGCTACCTTTTCTGTGGCCTGCAAAAGGGAAAGACCGGGAGATAAAGAAGGAGAGAGCCAATACAGATTGAAGAATAAGAGGTAGAAATACCAAGAGAGAGTCAAGAATTGAAAGAGAGAACAAAAAGATGCATATTACACAGCTATCCTCATAGCATAGCAAGCCCAGCTGTAGCTGTTACTACTACTACAGCTACTACTACTAGCATTCTCCCTATTGCCATGCTAAGCAACTTTTGGCTCCCATCCAGAGCTTCCTACAGGAACGCGACCTCAATGTAGCACAGCTCAGCTCCTGTCAGCTTGCTCTATGAGATTTGTACCTGAGCCCCATCATCGTCCCACCCCTGGGCCTGCTCGGTAGAATCATTCTCATTCTCCCGCACAGGCTGAGAGCCATCATCATCATCCCAGGTGGGGTATGCGGCCGGAGCACGCACAGGTTGGCTACCATCATCTTCCCAGGTAGCCTGGGTACCATCATCGCCCCAGCCAGAGTGCACAGGCTGGGTGCCATCATCGTCCCATGTCTGAGGCACCTCAGCTTCCTTCCCTGCTTGCTACAAGGATGGGTATGGTGGTGAGGGGAATGGTGGGGAAGGGCACATGTGGGAGCCAGGGAAAAGCATGAGCAGGGATCATTCAGAGTGGAGAAAGAATGAGGAGCCAGAGAGAGTGTAAAACAGAGATGAGCATTTCTGCAGCTGAACACACATCACTGGAGGTCATCTAGCCTTTATGGAATGACGTGGGACGTGCAACATTAATATCGTGGACAGTTACTAAAGCGGGACAGACAGACATTTACAATCTTTATGCTGGAAAGCTTTGCAGTGAAAGGAAATTTAATGGAATAGATTCTTCTTTTTTTCAACTGGCAGAATGATTTCCCTAACATTACATATAATGAATTATAAAATCTAAATTCTTCAAAATAGCGTGGGATTCTGTTTGAATTAAAAGGAAAGGTTATGTATGCTGGTTATACACTACAACTTTGAGTAAACATAAAAACAATCTCACCTCCCATGAATCCCAAGTCTGTTTAAAAATTCACAAAAAAAGCAAAATTAGCAGATCTGTCAAACTAATTTTTGTAAATTTGATGCTACATTGCATGCATACATTTTGAATATGTTATAATGCATAAATGAAACATATTATAAGCTATGTGGTCCTCGAGGCTGGACAAGACCACACTTGGACTCCATTTTAGAGGCTGATTCCCTGACCATATTCTCAGGAGCATTTTATGGTCTTGCCTGGACCTGAATACTATAACACTGCTATAGATTAATAAAAACTCTAAAAAACGTTTTATTTGGCTGCTCTAATTCTGACAGACCTGTGCAGCTGGTGTTGTGGCAGCCTGAAGTGAGTCCAGATCCATATCCAGCAGATTAGCAGTGGCTGGAGCATCATACTGACAAAAATAAGAAAAGTCTTGTCAAATTTTGTAGTCTTCGTGAAATTAGAGATTATGTGGACTCCTATCAAAATTACTGTGATTCACCCATGAAAACAACGTTCTAAAAGAAGTTCTAAAAGTTGATTGCAATGGTTTTTACCATTGCAATGGTAATTTTATAATTACTGCTTCAAATATTATTCATGCAATGTAAAAATATATATCTGTAATAGAATAATGTACAACCTTTACACAAAACATTTGAGGGTTAGTTGACACTCAGAATTAAATTATGAATGCCTTTTAGATTAGGTTAGGGTATGAAAACTGTAATTTTAAATTTATGGAAGTAAAATAAAAATGGATTTACATTCCAAGAAATGTATATTCTATGTGAAGTGTTATTTTTATTTTTCAGTATTAATTACTACATGTGTTAATAACTACAACAATTATATTGCATTTATAGAAAATTTTGATATAAGTGACCATGGACAACAAAACCGTAATTAGCGTTAATTTTCCAAAATTAAGATTTATACATGATCTGAAAGCAGAATAAATAAGCTTCCCATTGATGTGGGATAGGGCAATATTTCACAAAGATACAACTATATGAAAATCTGGAATCTGAGGGTACAGAAAAATCTAAATGCTGAGAAAATCACCTTTAAAGTTGTTCAAATGAAGATCTTTTCAATGCATATTACTAATCAAAAATTAAGTTTTAATATTTTTTCAGTAAGAAATTGACTAAATACCTTCATGGAACATGATCTTTACTTACTATCCTAAGGATTTTTGGCAAAAAGAAAAATCAACAATTTTGACCTATACAATGTATTTTTGGCTATTGCTGCAAATATACCCCAGCGACTTAAGACTGGTTTTGTGGTCCAGGGTCACATATTTCATTCATATTTAACAAATTAACTCCCACTTTTTCAAGTCTTCAAACAACAATCATGCTTAGAAGACGGAAATAATAATAATTGACATGCTGTTGCCACTGTATTCATGCCAACAACATTTATTGCATTTTACTTCAGTAACCCCCATCATTCCAACTCAGATTCAACATCCTACTATTCAAATTCTAACTTGTGAACTGGCAGGAAGTCAGTTTTTTAAAAATGAGTATTTTAGCCAATGCTTGTGTCTTTAAAAGGAGCTTCATTAGCCTGAAAATGAGGATAACAGGAGAAGAAAGTACTGCTGACCTGTGTTGGCGAAGTGACACTGATGTTTGGAGTGGCAGCCTCGCCAAACAGATTGATAATGTTCTCCTGCTTCATATCCTTAGATGGAGTAACTTTAGGAGGTGGAGGGACCGCAGGCCTTAGCTAGAAACACATAAATATGAAATAGGGTTAAATTATTCATTGAGAAATACTGGAAAATCTCACCATCTATCCATTTTTGGATGCTGATTTCAAACATTTGCCCCTATTAATAGTGCTGTTTTGCTCAAGCACATCATTTTTTCAGTTTCCTGGTGCTATATATATATATATATATATATATACACACTTATTTTCAACGTGTTTTGTGAAAACTGTACCTGCTGGAAAAGTTTTACTGATATTTTTACACTTCACATCATCAAATGAATGACTTTTTACCAAATCACCATATTTGAGGTAATTTCTCCAAACGCAGAGCTGTGTTATTGTACAAAGCAAGTACAATGTCAATGTGACTTCTACATGCATACCTTGGATGGTGATTTGGGAATGGCTGGCGGTCCTCCTGGGCTCAGTGTGTGATTGGCATCTTGTGTTCTTTCACTGCAGCATAAAGTACAAATAATGAAATACAGTATCAAGGCTATGATGAGCCTCTATGTGTCATGCTTTGATTAGGCTCAATCCAAGCGCCAATGCTTCATACTGCAAGCCCTAGATGGCCAGTGCGACCAAAAGCTATCTGGGAGACCTCAAAGCCAGATCTGACATACTGTAACCACACTTAGGATTGTACCAAACCTAACAGGTATTCATGCAGACGCAGTTGCTTCCTGTGCAAAGTCATTCTGCTCATGCAGTGAACTCTGTGAAGGCATCATCTAAAACACACAATATCAGAATGCAAACTGCTAGAAATGATTACTGTATAGCACCCACAGTCTCAGGACCGCAGACGGACTGCACAAGACAAACCCTTGTCAAGGTGAGCAGCACTTGAGGGCACGCAAAAAGCTTTAGTACGGAATGCAGAGACCCACACACACACACTCAATCACACAGAACTGGAGGGCTACCGCCGTTACCTCTTCTGGGCTGGTGCTGTCCTCGCCCCTTGGCTACCTGTTTTTCTGTGGGAGTGGTGTTTTTGGTTTGATCATTTATTTAATTGTATATACTGTATATAGTGTAATTGCACCAATACTAATTAACTGCCATATGCACAATTTACACACCATTTTGAAGCAAAATGGATAAAACGACCCAGCGTGGTTAAAATGTACAATAAATACAATTCAGTGCTTATAAATGAAACATAATATATGTATGCTGAATATAAATGTGACTAACCTGGACATATCTTGATTTTCTAATTTATCCAGTGTATCATTCAGATTTTGATTAATCTGTAAGAAAAGGTATTAAATAGAAAGAATGTTGAAATGTATGAATGTTTTTTCTTCATATTTTACAGTCAATTTTATATTAACAATATTTACATTAATCGTCGATATTATACAGACACATACTACTAATTCACCAGATTACGTATTGGTAATTAAATTCTACGTATACGAAATTATAAGTATACGAAACATAATCATAATGTTCGGTCAGTTGATGGGGTTGAGCTGGAGTCCTTACTTTTCCCATTTCTCTGTGAAACTTCTCCTCAAGACCAGCCACACTCTGGAATGTATTCACATAAAAACCAACACGACTGGAAGAGAGCAAACACAATCTTAGCCCTCCATAACATGACAACAGACCTAAGTCTAAGATGATACACCCATGACCCATCTGGTGCATATTGCATCCAAAAATGATCAATTAGATTGTTATCTGTAAAACAGAGACTGCTGTGCAATAATTTGATTGTACTGCTGCACTGTACTATTATTGTTGTTGATTTTACATTTGTAAATTTCTCATAAAGGACATGTTACATGTTATTTTACAGGATGATCAGACTGGCTCGGCCTTTCTTAGTAGCCGATTTTCAGCCAATATTAGCTGGAATGTGGGTCATAAACACCTGTAGTTAAATGTCTCTGAGACTAAACACAAAGAAGATACTAAATATAATAAATCCAAACCTGTTCCACAGAGATGGCAGTTCCTCCTGCAAATCTATACTAATCTCCTCAAACACTTTCTGTGCTCTCTCCAGCTCTTCCTCTGCCTATAAACAGAAAACATTACATATCATTCGACATGGAGTTCGATAATCTTTTTGAAGAATGTTGGTGATTGACAGGTGCATTGACTTCAATACTTGTTTTCATCTTATGACCTGACCTGACTCCTAGAGAGGCTGGTTTGAGCTACGTTATGGGCAGACAGGATCCCCTGAGCCCAGCCTGGGGCGGCCCTCTCCAGCAGGGAAGCTGGCTATATTTAGGCAAGAAGGGAGAAAAAAAAAAAAAGATTAATAAATCATACTCCATATGCACTCAATATAGAAACATTATAACACCACATGACTATGAGAAACTAAATGGTATGGCAAAACTAAGGGCTCTACCTTGGTGATCTTGATCCCCTCCTTTTTCTTGCCTTTGTTTACGGCAGCATAGTTGTGCCGTGCACTGTCATAGTCCACCAGCTTCCTGTCACGCTTTGCAATACGGGCCTAAATGAAAAGGTACAGATATTAAACAGAAAATCACAGCATGATATGCTAAACTACAGCATCGTTAAGGGATCTTAGTACTTTGATGTCAGGAAACTGGCCCAGGTACGTGTCCATGGATATAAGTGCATGGTCCACAAGTTTCTGATGGAAGTCTGTCCAAAGGAGGTCTGAATCCTATTACACACACACAACAATCGATACAAAAGTTCAGGATGGTGGACGGCCTTCTTAAATACATTGAATACACACCCACACACATTCACAGAGGCATGTTCTGTACCTATAGAGACAACTACAGAGCTGCTGGAGCGTTGTAAAAACTATTTAGGCTAATTCTAGTGTAACTCACTACTTGTGTAGTTAGATAAAAAAAACAGCATGTACATATTTAGAGATAAACAACTAATTAATAATCAAAACCCCTTGAATTACCTCCCATATGTTTCCTCACTCCTAACATTCCTTCCAAAGAAAGCAGAAATCAAGTAAAAACTGTGGACATGTGGTTTGAGGTCATAAGATAAAAAAAGAAAAAGGAAATGTATATTTTTATTCAGGAAGAAAACACTAAATTGATCAAACGTGAGACTAAAGAAACCTGAGAGAACATTTATCACTATTTCCAAAAAACATTTTTACTATTGATAACAGGAAATGTCTAATTTTGATCTTGTGACACTGAAGATTGCCGTAATGGCTGCTAAAATTCAACTTTGCCTTTCCAGAAATAAATGATCTTTTAATATATATTTAAATAGAAAATAATGTATTATTTTTAATCAATTGTATGCAGTCTTGGCAAGCATACTCTATTAAAACATTAAAATTAACTTGAAAACGGTAGTGTATTATGTAATAAAAACATGAAATGACAGATGAATTAAAAAAAAAGCTGTAGGGGATACCTTGTGCCACATCCACCCACAAATAAAGTGTTGAATTTATTATCGTTATTGATCATTAGGTTTACTCTTTTCATAAAAAACATGAAAGTGCATTTTTCTGTCCTGTGTTGAAATTATTTAGTATTAAAAGAAACAAGACAGAAATAAGGCAAAGAGCAAAAGTAATAGGGCGATTTTCATTTTCAAGTAAAAAAGGACTGTTTTGGATTGTGCAAAGCAAATGATCAACATTATGGTCCATTTTAAGATAAATAATTTAAATACGATACATATTGCACATTTTAGATGCATAAAAAGGAGAAAATCTGATTTTAAAAAAAGCAAATACATGGGAGAACATTGGGAGAATTTTTTGTCTGAATGTATACTATAAATGCAGACAAAAACATATTTTCTCGCTTAATATCTATTTAACTGTATTAACGGGACAAAAGTGGGCTCCAATTACTCCTGAATCTCCGTTTGACTCTAAAACACATTTTACTGACAATGACTTAAAAAAATAACCTCCAAAAGCGAGTCCACGTCCTTTCTGCCATACCAGTCAGACTCATACATGTCATCCAGGCACTCGTACAGATGTTTAGAAGACTCGTGCATGGCTGGGGGACACCATGAGGAAAGGGATCAGGAAGGCAAAGAAAACCACATACTTGATTCATGTTGCATTAGGTGTTTTTATTCGTAAATTGATAATCTTACTTTTTACAGCAGTCAGATAGGCCCGCAGGTCTTTCTGCAGTTTGGTACCCTCAACCTATGTGATCACATGACACAAAATTGAAACAAAGAGTCACAGATCAAGATGATAAAACCAGAATAGATTCCCAATGCTTACACTGCTTTAGAGAAAAAATATGAGTTAGAAAAACACTCACCAGCTGTTTGTTGAAGTTGATCACACCCTCTTCAAATGCAAGATCTTTAGTCTCATCAGCCTTGCCAAGTTTTTGGAGAACCTGAGAGAAGAGAATTGCATTATTGACCACATTATTCAGATTTTTAAAAAGCATTTGCTGTGGCTTGTTAAATTGCAAGTGTTTCTTGTGTTTCAATGTGCAATGACAACCCAGAAGGTCTATATAGAGAGATTCTATGCACTAACAAGAAATACATGAACCTGTATATCTAGGGTTTATTATCCTGTAAATGTTTGTCTACAGCATAAAAGAAAATGACAGAAGCTAGCTGCACAGATGACCATACAGAAAATCTAAGCGGGACTATATTTATTAAATACTGTTCAAATATTATTGATAAATTGTTGCTCAGTAGCATGACTGGAAGTAGCATGAATTTGTGTCAGCAAAAATCCGCAGCCTTATTCAGTGACAGCTGGTGTGAAGACCCAAACATCCTTCTAAAGGAAACAATCAATAGTCAGAAAAGCCAGATGGCCTCTTGACCCATTTAATCACGCTGGTAACATTTATGACCACAATTTACTTTTGAGTTTTAGGAGGTCAAAAAAAAGCTTTTGGTGTATTTTACATAAAGTTGTGAAACGTCAGGCAGCAGCATTCAAAAGTGGTGAAGGGTGAGAGGCATCAGGGCGCGATGCAGCTGTTCATTTGCAGTGGTGAAGTCTACTTATGTCCGCGAATCGGTTCTTTAGAACAATTCTTTTAAAGAACCGGTCAAAAACGTCATTGCGTCATTACGAGGACGCGGGGGAAAACACGTCTTAAACTGTTCTACTTTTCAGCTTTATAAAAATACTCTAGATACAAAAATCCTCGTCTTATTACAAATCGCACACGCAGGCTTGAAAGTGACGGTTCTTGGTTCAATGAACGAGTGAGCCGACGACTCGTGATCAGAACGAATCGTTCGGACTTGTTTTATGAACCGATTCATTAAAAGCATCCGGGCATCACCGGAGCGATCATCTATAAGTGCACTGTTAGATCAATGCAGAGTCATATGCAAAAAAATTGGTTAATTTAAGCGTAAAGCACATTGAAAACTGATCGTGGTGGTTTTAAAGCCAACACACAAATCTTGTTTCCATGGCAGCCCCATTGCAATGAAATAAACAGCGAGCTTGCGCTTTCAGAATCGCATGATCCATAAAATTATCAAAACATTTGCAAATATATGTGAGCCAAAATGCGAGTATTTTAGTGTTTGATGGTCAGTTTATGGATGAGCTTCGGTTCTGACACGTTCCACGTTTTATACATCATGCTAGAGGACGATACTGGCGGCCTTAGATGTTTTATCGTGATGCAGGGTAAGTTAAATAACACTGAGATCAGTGTTGAGAGACATGATGTGTTTGATATATATCTGATTATCAAAATGTCTTACCTTTTCTTGAGCCCTGGTGATTTTTTTCTGTACATTGCTTGCTATTTTTCCTGCGGATACCCCTTTCCCCATCGGTAATTCAGCCATTTTTATCTAGATTGTGTTATTTGCAAGTAACGCGTCAAAAGAGCATTTGTCACGATATCTAATTCAACAGATTAATTTTCTTTCAACGCAGGTGCATTAAATTCTAGGCCTTATAATAACACTCGCCCCTGGAATATAATGAACCTGCACAAGCGCACACGATACAGATGGTCATTGACCAATGACAATAGCGCAGTCTTAAAGGGACAGTAAACTATTTTTCATGTCACACAAACCATTATTTTAGGCCTGCTGTCGGTTTTTTTTCCAGCGGTTTTACAATGAAATGTGTAATAGAAATATTTACACTTGATGCCCATCTCTTTATACTGTACAAGAGTTGTTGTTTTTTGTCTAAAGGACGACTGAGCAGCTGAATTACTGAAAATGGATTCAAAGCTACTACTTCTAGCTTCAAGTCATAAACAATCATAAAAACTGGACTCAATGATTTGCTTCAGTAGTCTATTTAAATCAGTTACATTTGCTTTAAATACATTAAAAAGGAAGAAAAAAAAGGAAAATAAATGTTTGCGGGTTGTGCATGGGTCAGCTTCATTTGCGGATTGGCATGAACAGAACTCCATAAACTCTAGAGTTTCTCCGCAAAATCTCCATCACATTTCAGCAGATGGTTCTGATTTATTTGTGGTACACATCCAGCCTCTTAGTGGTTCGTGGATCAAACATTTATTGGAGCACCAGAGTTAGGCAGTCCAGGGCATTTGATAGTTTGTGGTGAGACCTCAAAGCACAGCCTCTAAGGAAGCTGCAAGTGATGTAATTACTATTTCAAAACCAATAGCCATCAGGCGCATGCACAACAATGGAAACAAAGGGGAAATATTCATATATATATAAGATTAAACGTAGGCTAAATATGCCAAAAGTAAAACCAAATATTAGTGTATTTGTACTGTGTCAGAAATACAGATGAAAACCATTTTAATTCTAATTAGAATCCAAAACAACACCTAAACATTAACAAGTTAACAAGACTAGACTAGACAAGACTGTTTTGATCTTACAGCATATGCCAACACCCACCATACAGTGCCCTCCACTATTGGTAAATCTGAGCAAAGGTGGCTGTGAAAATAAATCTGCATTGTTTATCCTTTTGAACTTTAATTCAAAGAATTCACACAAACCTATCATTGAAATAAAACAATTGAAAATAGGGAGAACTTCTTGTGATGAAATAAATGTTTTCTCCAATACTTGTTGGCCACAATTATTGGCACCCCTAGAATTTTTTTATGAGTAAAATATCTCTGAAGTATATACCCAATCAAAATTTTGAGTGCTCCAGGGTCATTATGGATATGAAATTATCCAGCCATGGTTTCTTGTTTTACAGAAATATAAATAGGAGGGAAAACAAAGCCCAAAATCCCTTCAACATCAACACAATGAGAAAAAACAAATAACATATTTATTATGTAAGATAATTGAGCTTCACCAATTAGTGAAAAGGCTTTAAGAAAAGAGCTAGAGCTTTGAAAATGACCATTTTCACCATCAGGGAAATAAATAAGAATTTCCCATCAACATACAATGTTAGGAAGCTGCCTGGAAGAGGACATGTGTCTCTATCATCCTAATACACGGAGAGGAGTAGAGTTTGGGTGGCTAAAGACTCTTTAAGGACCACAGCTGGAGAATTGCAGAAAATAGTTGTGTCTCAGGGTCAGAAAACCTTTAAAAAATAGACAAACAGCTCCTAAATCAGCACATGTTGTTCTGGAGGGTTTAAGAAAAATTCTCCACACTCATCCAAAAACAATCTCCAGCATGTTCAGTTGTCAGACAGGACTGGAACTACAAATGGGACTGGCTTCTATGA
>JAUMHP010000057.1:5574490-5585552 GCA_032361065.1 Enteromius trimaculatus
AAAGCAAATGCAGTTGAACAAATTCGCTGCGTGTTTTAAATAGCGTACAAAAGAATAACGAAACGCAATATGTGACGTTCGGTATTGATTTTTTTTTTTTTTTGGTCGGTGTTGAATCTGTGGCGCTCGGACTTTAATCTGTGGCGCAGTGCCACAGATTCGTCTATGTGTGGGAAACACTGCATTTTATTCAAAATAAATAATTATATTTTTTCAAACCTTTCCAGTATAGTTGGGTGCATTTTGAAGTGGCAATATAATGCCTGATGCCTGAATCGCGAAGGTTGCCAGAATTGTAGAGGGAACCAACAAATAAATCCAACATTTGCAATTCATAAATTAAAGTTATATTACCATCCCAAAGTGCACCAAACCCTGCTGAAATGTGGAAAGTTATATTGTTAGATAAATTGATTAAAATTATGCCTCATGTCTGAATAGCAGAGGGAACCAACATATAAGTTAATGGAACAGTTTTCCCCTTTAACCATATGTGCAATGGACCATTTGTGGTGTGAGGCTTTTGTTGTAGTACATTTTTCTAAAGCAAGCAAAATCCCTCACCGGCAAGATGATGTAGTCTTTTGTGTTTGGATGTTAGTGTAGGGCAGCGTTTTTCAATCCTGGTCCACGCACCCCACCGCTCTGCATATGTTTTATGCTTCTCTTTGCTAACGCACCTGATTCTGATAATCAGCTCATTAGAAGAAAGTTCTGTGCATGAACTGTGTTCCAATTGACATGGTCCCTACACAGTGTTCATCGCTCCCCTCTCCCTGAGCAGGTATAAATCCATTACAATTTACATTCATTCACGGATTTGCGCTGTACTGTGAATATGATTTAAATTACGTCTCGCACACTTCAAACTGGAATTTTGGTGGAATATCCATTTATGTCCACTTTGCAGGGCACATACGTTCAAATAGAACAACTGTCTGAAGCGATAAAAGAAACCTATGAAATGTGCAGAGCGGTGGGGCGCTGGTGTAGGGAGAATTATGTATATAAAAATATTTATAAATTTGCTAAGCAACATTGATTTTCTGTCCTTTGGGCTTGTACATTAACAGGTACTCACTGTGCTTCTTTGAAGTACACACTAGCAAATATTGACTTTTCAATAAGGCAAATATGCTCAGTGTGATGCACTTAAAAACAATTAAAGCACCGCTGACAACCACGCAGTGCACAAATCCACTGACATGAACTGTTTGGTTTTAAATCTGAATTATAATACTTATGTTTATTATGTTTACTAAGGCAGTTTGACTAAGCCGTGAGAGCTCTTCTATGCCAAAGTGTCGACGTTAGAGCGATCATTACTCACCCTAAAACACCACTAAAACCGTGAGCCTTTTGTTCCTCTTTGAAAAACAAATTAATATATTTCTTGGTTACATCCGAGAGGTTTCATACCCAGCAACTCAACTATGATATTCAAGGTAGTATGGACATCCTTAAAATAGTTCTTGTGATATCAGTAGTTCATGTCTTGAATATAAAAAGACTGACATGAAAGACAAGAAATTGTTGATCGAAGTATTTTTGATTTCTTCTTTATAAAATAACTAACTTTTTAAAAAGGTACATGTTTGAACCTAAAGAGTCCATTTTGGTACCTTAAAGGTACATAGTAGTACTAAAAGGGTACATATTTGAACCTAATGGGTACAGAAGTGTACCTTTTGAAAATGTACTACTCCGGTGACAGCTTTTGTACATTTACTTTTGAGAGTGTTGCTGTTTATGCAGGCTCGGAAAGCTTTTGGGTTTCTTAAAAAAACTAATTAACTTGCGTTTTGAAGATGAACAAAGGACTTACAGGTTTGGAAAGACATGAGTGTGAGTAATTACTGACAGAATTCTCCTTTTTGAGTGAGCTAACCCTTTAAAGGTTATTTATCTTTATGTTACCGATATCAAACAGTTTCAGTTTTTAAAAGGTCAGGTAATGCCACTGTATTTTTTTTTTAAGCGTGAAAAGATTGCAAGACTAAATTAAGAGAAAATATGACTTGACCTAGAGTTAAATAGAGTCAGACAGTAGCTTGGACTAAACCTGTCTGATGTTGTCACAAAGAGAATTCATGAATGTGATCTGGCCATAGCATGTTTATTTTGACAGCTAGAGTCAAACTGCTTTTGACGCTCGTGAGTTAATATCTGCACATCTTCTTCTTATCTCTTTGAACAGGTAAACTGTTGTGGAGGGCAACCTTCTACCTTCCTCATGACCCCACTCTCCCTGTTTCGTCGGCTCCCGTGAAGATACGTAAAACTCTCTAATACACGCCGACAGCATGACGTCCACTGCCCAGATTCTGGCCTTAAAGCTCTCCCCACCCTCTCAGGATGGGAGTCCAGAGCGTCTGTTCAGCTGTGATGAGGACATTGAACGGCACTATGAGGTGGTCCCGTCTGTCGTCTGCTCCATGTGCTGCCTGTTTGGCATCATCTACTGCTTCTTCGGTAGGTCACGAAGGATGAGTGATTATTTCTAGAAAACTTAGATCTGTCTGGTTTAGAGATATGCAGCTTTACATAAGAAGCACTACTTTAAAACAAGCCCAGATTCTGGCATGACCTGAATGCATGGGATTTGTTTTTGTCTCATTATCACTAACATTGTTTCAGTTGTGGTCGTTTATGACCAAATTTAATTCACCTAATAGCCATCTGAATGTGACAAGCAGACAAGGGTGACAAATCTATGTCCCTCTCTATTAGATAAGCTTTATCACTTTCACTTGACTGTGAAATTTGCTTTCACTGCCCATTACTTGCTGGGAAAGAGAGAGAGAGAGAGGGAGGGAGGATCGAGGCTATCTCAGCTGTGACGAACAGCAGCTTCTCTCTGTGGCATTGTGTCTACGTTAAAATGTTAAAACATGCTATTTATTCTTCCTGCCCTTCTTTCTGCCAATTTGGGCCATTATTAACAGTTCTAAATAGCATCAGGTGAAGGCAGATAACCTCTTAGTGAAAAAGCACAATGCATTATGAAAGGCTTCTGTTGATTTAAAAGCTACTTTTGTACTGTAGCAACAGAATAGGCGTTAATGGCATAAACACCTTCACTCAAGACAATTCTGATGATTCCACTCAAATGAAATGTTTATCCCTGGAATTTCAAGTAAGAGCTGTTTTAGAAATTTCCTTTAAAAACAAGGCCAGCAATAAACAATGTCTTTTATCTCATTTAATATATACTAAGTTTGGGTGATTTTTTCATTTCATTCTGTATTCATCGTGATATTTATTTAGTAAGAAATGCATTTCACATGTTAGATCTTGGGAATTAATTTAATGTAACATTTATTTACACGAAAGCCATATAATAAGCTGTTTTTAATTTAGGGTCCATTGATATATGTTGTAATTTTTTTGTGAATTTTGTTTTTTATGATTTATTACAAATTTGTCATCAAAAATGGTATCTAATGACATGAATTTGCTTAAATAGTTGAATAGATTCTAATAAAATGAATTTACTCGAAAATAATATTTTAAAAAAATGTAATAAAATGATAATATAACAATTAACATTTTTATTTTTTGTCAAATAAGGTCCTGCACAACAGTGTATACTCTATACATTAAAACCTGATAAAATTTCTTGTTTGTACAATATTCATAAAAATATATATATAATATAGTAGTAAATTACATAAAGTATTATTAAAGTAAAATACTGTGCAATAGTAGCATTTCTGCCCTGATTAATTAAAATTAAAACCGACTTTTTAATTTGACGATGAGGATTGTTGAATTGTATTTTGAATGTAATTTTTTCACCTGTAGCCTAAAATTGTATGAACCTTGACATGCAAGTTAAAAAAATGACTGTCTCATTTAATTCTGCTGTGTGATAGGCTGTTAGACTTATCCACATTAAATAAAAATGTTCAGACCTTATCATCGTTATCAACATATATTTAATTGCTAGGCCACTTGCAAATAAAATAACCATTTCTTTCCAACTCCTTTTCTTTCCCACCTCCTTTACTATCTATTATCTTATCTTTCTTCTCTTCTAGGGTACCGCTGCTTCAAAGCTGTAATGTTCCTTACGGGTCTGATGTTCGGTTCCATCATCATCTTCATGCTCTGCTATAAGGAGAGGGTCATGGATACTCAGCTCAGTGTGGAGGCCAGTGTGGGCATCGGCCTGGGCATTGGCACGTTGTGCGGTTTGGTAACTATGCTGGTCCGCAGCGTGGGGCTGTTCATGGTTGGACTTCTCCTGGGTTTACTGGTGGCCCTGGCCTCCCTGGTGGTGCTGGAGGAGTTTTATCACCCGAGGACAGTGTGGCTTCCCCTGGGAGTGCTGCTGGGCTCGGGTATGCTCTTTGCTGTGCTCACGTTGCAGTGGCAGCGCTGTTTCACCACCCTTTCCACCGCCGTCTTCGGATCAGCTGTGGTGACCGTGACTGTGGATTATTTTGTTGAGCTCTTTGCTTTGACACGCTACATCTATGAGAGGGTGAAGGTGGATCCACCTCGGCCAGTGTGTTGGTTCACATGGGTGGTCATGGGAGTCTGGCCCGTTCTGGCTCTGCTGGGTGTTCTTATTCAGTGGAAGGTCACCGCTGAAGGATATTCACACACTGAAGGTAAGTTTCGCAAGCGATTGTGGGGGAAAAGCAAAAGCATAAGTTCACACAATATGGTTCATTTACTTCCATACTATGGAAATAAGTGCCTATGGCTACCATCAACAGCAAACATAAAATAAAGTTTAAACTGTTAGTTTAACAGAAGGTACAAACTGTTTTACACTGGTTTACACTGTCTCTGAACCAGACATTGTGCAATACAGGGACATACAATTTTTCATGGTAATCTTGAGTTTGTGTTCCAAGCGTCAGCTGTGACAATGATAATCTTAGGAACTGATCATGCACTTCATTCAATCTTAAAAGTCTCTAATTTAAGTTAGAATAGGTCTTGAAAATATGTTCAGAAATATGTGCACTCATCAAGTTTACTCATACCAGTGTACTTTCAATAATGTTAAAAATGTTTAATATTTATGAATTTGATTATAAACATATTCATTTCAATATGAGTGCAATGCACTTTCACAGAGATCCCACCCACACATTGTTTTATCAAATAAGGTCCTGCACAACAGTCTATTGTATTCATTAAAACCTGATAAAATATCTTGGTTTACATTATTCATTAAAAAATAAACTAATATGAATATAACAGTAAATTGCAAACAGTAATATCAAATTAAATTACTATGCATTCATACTATTACAATCAATTAAAACGTTAAAATGTGAACTCAAGTTTACCAAAAGATGGTACCAGTCAACTAAGTATGTGCTTTTAATAATGTTAAGAATGTTTAATGTTTATAAATTTGATTATAAATATATTATAATCAAATTCAAATTGAATATATATTTATTTTGATGTGAGTGCAATGCATCAGAGATGCAGCCACACGTTTCACATCTGGTGAGGACAGACAACTTGCTTGTTGGTTAGAATATGGTGTTATAACAACTTGAGGGTAAGTAAATAACATTTTTGGGTGACCTATTGGTTTAAACCTGAAGTATTCTTTCATGCCTGCTATGACTTACACACAGTCTGTATGTGTCTGTGCAATTTCTGTCAGCGTCACAGTCCTCAAGCATTTAAATGTCCATGGACAAGTACTCATGTGCGAGTACTTTAAAAACTCAAACACAAAGGTTCACTAGGTAGTGCATCCATTCATGCCCATGGTCAATGAGGTATATGGCTCTGTGCACTCAACTGTGTGCTAGGAACACAGAAAATGAAGTAGATTCTGGACTTTAGTTTAATATAAGTGGTGTCCAATCCTAGTCCAGTCCTCAAGAGTTTACAGAAATCAGCCCATACTCTTATAAAGTGCTGTTTGAAACTTTAGACATTTAATGTGGTTTTCAAATCCAGAGTCGACATTAAGTGCACTCATTCAATCTTATAGTGCACTGTAAAAATGATTGTACAACTAATGTACACTTAACCAATAGCCGTTAGAGAATACCCATGCGTTCTGAGGGTCATGCTTGCTTCTTGCCATATTGTTTCCATAGACCTTCAGATGTATTCTGTGTCCGATTTGTAATCACGTATTTTCATTCACTCATTCATTAGTGGAGTAATGATGGGAATAGTGAATAAGGGTATAGAGGGTGATTTTGGATAAAGCCTAGTAATCCTGAAGCCCTTGATTAACTGGTTCAGCTATGTTTAATTAGGATTGGAGCTGTGTACGATTGAGTCCCTACAGGAGCATGATTAAACATCCCTTGTGTAACAGTAACCATTAAATCCTTTCAGGGAACGGTTCACTTCAAAATAAATATTGTCATTTATATTATTTTGTTTTTGGATATAAAGTCAGTGGGGTCCAAAACATTAAGCGCAAAAGGGTGTATAAATAAGTATGCCTCTTTTAGTTCTTTAATGTTTCAGATATTGATTTTCATAATATGGACAAAAGAATCCAAAGCGTTCTGCGAAATCTCATCTTTTGTGTTCCGCCACTAATTCATATGCACCGACAAGAACTGATATTTTTAAGTGAACTATTCCTTTAAGAGGACGTCCCCCCATGGACTTAATTACAACAAGGTGTCTTTCTGAAACTTCCCCCTGGGTATCCAGGGTGTTTTGGGGTGATAAGGTTTTTGGCGGTTTTCTATTTATGGGTGTCCTAGTTAATTGGTGTGGCAGTGATCCTGTGGAGATCAGACTGGCTCAGCTGTGTCCTGCATACAAGCTCTTACGGTCTCTTAGTGATCAATGGGAAGGCCTTATCTGAAATCCATGAATGGGGTTTTTTAAATTGCTTCATCACTGCCTCGCAGAAAGCAACCACCATCATGAAATTTCCAAGGGTAGAAGTCACACTCACTATAAGTCACCTCATTCAGGGGATGCCATATTGAATTTAAAGTAAATGAAAATAAAGCTATGAGGGATAAACAATGGCACACACTGTATAAATGTCCTAAATCATTTAATCTCTATTACTTCAAACCATTTTTACTGACTGAATGAATTGTTTTTTTCCCGAATGAAAAGGAACCATCGATATGCTGCTAAACAATAGTACAATACATCGCATGCACTGTACTTGTATCCTGTCAGCAATTAAATATGGCGCTACCTTTGACCAAGGACCTTGAGTAGTTCTCTTTTAAACGTACGCATACATACTGTACTTTACCTCATCGAGTGCAAGGCTAAATAAAACGTTTGACAATTAAAATGCACACTGGGAGAACAGGCGGCGGGAACTGCGCTGGGGGTGGTTGCCATGACTACAAGCTGGGCCCTTGTTTGGCGGGAATGGGGGAGGGGGGCCACGACAAGGAAGGGGCAGAAGAATAGAGGCGAGGGTGGGAGGAGTGTTTTCTGAGGGGGAAAGCGAGAGAGAAAGATCATTACATGAATTCCCTGACAGATGGGCCACGAAGCTGTTGAGACACAACGGAGTGACTGAATGGGCAGAAATAATCCGTCTGTTTTTAATAATGACAGAGAACAGAATGTCAATTTGGCCCTGCGCAGAGCAGAATGTGTCAAAACACTCAACGGTTTGTTTATCTGCTTGGCTTTGGACCACTGTTTGAGAGACCCAGCCAGTACACACTGCATCGTGTCTTTACGGAGTAGAATAACGCCTCTGTTTTGCAGTTGTAGCCGTGTAAGAGTGTATCTTCCATTGATATCCGTAATATGTTGTGTTTGTTTGTTTTTAAAGTCTTCATCAGTCACCAGCAGAGACGAGTGCAGCTAATGCGAATTCGTCAAAAGGAAGAAAGAAGGGAATGCCGAAAGAAAAAGAAGAAAAAGCTACAGAAACAGCCGCCCCAGCAACAGAAGTACCACCACCCCCCTCAAACCAACCCTCATCCCCCAAACCCTCCTCCCAAGCTCCAGCCTCCGGAGCCCACCCACCGCCGGAAACCCAACACCATCCGCCGCTTCGATGGAGATGTGCTTTCTCCAGTAAGTATCAGTCGTCTGTCTCGTCGCAAACCCATCTGCCAGTTCGCATTATCTTGAAACCAGATCTGCGAAACCTGACAAACCAATCCCTATGCTTATCTTTTCAATTTATCAGAGATTGATTGCACGTTCGCTTTTTTCTTTCAGAGTTACATCCAGAACTTCCGTGACAGACGTACGGACAGGAGGGGCTACTCTCATGGCAGGTTGATTGGCGGCTCACATGTTGTGAATTTGGACTATGACTACGGCTCCCAAGTGCCCCTAACAGCCCATACAGGCCCCGCAGTGAGAGGTTGACCCTGCACCCTTTAATGAACAGGAATTGCACTGAAAAAAACATTCCGAGAACTGAAAACTTTGTGGCCGGATCAGATCTTCGAGCATGCAATCACAATGGCTGACGGGATTTCATACCTGAATCCATTTGCTGTATTCCCATGTTTTTTTTGCAAATGGATCGTATGCCTACGAAACAATGCGTAACCACAATATGGCTCTGTTCTCTTGCATTTAACTCCATTATGTATTGCTGAAGATGGTTGTGGTATGTGTGTCTGCTCCTCCAAAGCTCATCTTCCCATTATTAGGCTGCTGTTTCAGTCTGTCCGTGAAGAACGGTCTCATTACCGCAGCAGAAGTTTTAAAGGAGGTCCATTATGTTCAATCTTGGGACCAAATACAGCCTTGGCTTTTATGCGACTAGACTGTCATTAAGCATGCATGGTTTCTGCCAGACAGACTATTCGTATATCCATTTAACAGATTCAAACTTCAGTCCTCCTGACCTTTTAAAGATGTTTCAGATAACATTGTGTTTACAGCATGGGCAGGGAGGTGTGTAACATGTCTCAAATGGCTTTATCTGCTCTGTGTCAGGGCCTACACAAAAGCTGTCAAATGGTGTACGCCAGACACAATCTCCGTTCAGCCTATTGCACAAGCATATACTGAAATGTGCGTTTATCGTTAGCCAATGCATGTGGGGAAAGTGCCACCATTGCTTTTTTGTTGTAGATGTACACTTTAATCTCTTTTTTTTTTCCTGTTTAGTTTCTAGAGACTGTTTGGGTGGCTCCTAGTTAAATCTCAGGGGCTGTGGCATCGAGAAGAGCCCTAACGATGTAACTGTGAACACTAAGGGGTTTTGTGTGAGTGATTTAAGTGTCCTTGCCTACAAGAGAGAGTTATGAAAGGAATTAAAGAAAGATGCCTAAGAAGGGTGGAAGAGATTTACAGTGGTGGACGTCTCACCTTAAAAGATTTTGTGTATTTCTGTGTGTGCAGAAAGCGTGAAAGGGAGAGAGGGAGAGATATAGACAGTGTGAATGGATGTGTATCTTGTGTGTGTGTGTGTGTGTGTGTGTGTGTATGGATGTGTGAAAGCATTTGTCATACTGTGAGCCTGCAGTAGATTGGAAGCAGGGTTAAGTCTTAATTTCTGATTTACCTTCATGTTCGGATGCGGAGTGATTTCACACCCAGTTTCCTGTCTGTGTTTATCAGGGCTGTCGGAGCAATGAAGAGTCAAAGTCTAATCTTTCCCTCACTCTGAAGTAGTGAAAGGGCTTAAATTCCTCTCTGTTTGCCATGTCTTTTAAATGACAGATTGACTCTCTTGTAAATTTTTGTACATTGTCTGAATGTTAATATGCTTACACGCGGTTCTGTATTATTACTAGTGCTTTGATTAATTTTATATATATATTTTTTCCCTTATCAGTGGTTACATCTGTGTGTTGAAGACCTGTCCCATTGATAGTCATTTGTAATTATAATTTATTTCTAATTTATTAGATTAAGACTTCAAGTGGAGCTCTGTATCTAATTAAATCGATGTTGACCATTATTATGATTATTATTCTTGAGCATGTATTTGTACAGTACTGATAACCATAAATGTTGTGCTCCTGAAGTCAAGTACATGTGTGTATGTGTCCATTTTCTTCTTAACACACTGCTGTTTAAGAAAAGAAGTTGGCAGATAGATGGCGAAGAACGTGGCGGTAGATGCCTTTGAGGCATGGGGTGAAACATATTAAATTGTGTGAACTAGTTACTGGTAGGAATGTGCCAACAATAAAGACAAAACATGCTCAAGTAGCTCTGTGATGCACAGCATAATTTTCCATTTTGAAAATAAATGTGCATATCCCTGCAGGGCTAGAATTCATTTACACAGAGGAAAATGAAAACTCACATTAAAATGGATTATTGTTGTCATCCTATTGTTTTACTTGCAAATTGATGGAAAAAGCTACAGATGTGATTTCAGCTGTGTGATTTGCTTTAAATTATCAGAGATTTGCGAGTTTTTCATAGTACAGAAATACTCCTTTTATTTGGATAGTGTTAACTAGCAAATTATTTCTTTGCTTTTATGCAATGATCACTATCGTGTTTTATAAGGTAAAAGTGTCTAGTTTATGTCTACTGAGTCTCAGACCACCAAGGGGGTTGACTGGTAATGCTTCTCTTTCATTCATGAGTACGTCCTCAAAATACACTGTTCTGTGGTCTAGATTCTCTTGATTAGAAGACACTTATCAGCTAGTTTTAGCATGATTATATGCTCCCAATTACAGCCTGTTTAGTGCACTGTTGTATTAATAGACCCATAATCTCTGTGTGACATTTTTTGTCATTACTTAGAGGGAGAACCTCATCTTTAATTTAACACCAACAATACCAACAACTACTATCTTAGCAAAAAGGTACAGCGCTGGGACACACAAGATGCGTCTCATTTGGAAGGCTGCATCCTACGGAGGTTGCATTATTAGAAGGCTGCAAAAGTCATCGGGGAAGTCTCATTTCAGTAAATCAACCAACAAAGAAGTGAATTTTAGTGTGGTTACTATTCTTAAAGGAGTCATGCAAAGCCAATTTTCCACTAGCTTATATGATTCTTTAGGGTCTTAATGAAAAGTTTGTAATATAGATTACTTTAAAATTTCTCAAAGATAGTGTAAAAAACGCTTATTTTACCCTGTCAAAAACAGCTCTTTAGAAATCACTCTGTTCTGTGTACTTCCCCTTTAAATCTTCACGAGCTCCG
>JAUMHP010000057.1:5587950-5611340 GCA_032361065.1 Enteromius trimaculatus
CTAGCCTCTGAAGGAAGTGACTTGGAAGGACCAGTCCTGCCAAGGACGTATCCTTGACATTGAGAAACACCTTGTGTGACACGCTGCTGTCAATCAACTATTGTGGGAGTGGCCTCTGTCAGTGTGACGCCATGTAATAAAATCAGAGAATATCAGCTGTCACTCTAAAGGACCCCCTTGCCAAAGTTAACCTCTGCACAGTAAGTCACTGTCAGACAGGCTATGCTAAGTTTTATAGTTTTAGAACATTTTAAATCCTACTGTTAATATTGTGTCACAACCATGATATGTCATCAACATCTTCCAATTTGAGGAAATTGCAATGGAAATTGAAATTGAAATGCTTAGATAATTTTATTCTCCCGAAGCAGGTTCAGTTAGCATGAACTGCATGATCTTTATTTGTGAAAGAAATTCCAAGTTTGTCAACACCATCAGATGACAACTGTTAGATTTTGTGTCAGTGATATAACAAAATACTTACATGTGACTCTTGAATAAGAGCTTTATATGCGATAACATATCGTTTGTTTTATTACAGTAATTAATTAAGCCTATGTGTTGATGCAGACGTGTCCACTCCATCAGATGAATATTTTGATGATATTTCATTATGATATTTCATATATGTTGTGTAGTTGTGGAAGTGTAATCTGTCTGCTAACATGAGAATGAGTTTTGAAACGTGAAACACGTCTTGACTGCTGTTAAAGATAAAGATTACATTATATTACACAGTCCAAGCAAGCACATTTTGTTAAAAAAAGAGAAAAGTTGGGAGATTGTATCAAAGCGTAGCTCAGTAGCTTAGTACATGTAAGATTCATATATGCAATTTAATTTGTCTGAGTACAAGGTTTTGTCCAACTTCTCAAGAATGACTGAGCCCTTAATTTAACTGCTGTAAATTCACTGCAAACCACGGCGTGTCGCTTTAATAAACGCAGCACGGTTTCACAAAATACAACAAAGCAAATACAATTAAATGATATATCAGAAACTGTTATGGTAGCAACTATAGATATATAAAACATGTTTATAACAAATAGTTGCCAAGCAACACAGAGAAACAAAAACATGTTAATGTCTTCAGAGCACCGATCTATAATAAGAGAACACACACACACACACACACATATATATATCTCAGCGCTTTAGATTTAAAGAGTTTATAACAGCTTTGAACGCGGCTCATTCAATCAGAATCAAGGACCGGAAGCAGTGTTTAAAATGATGATAACCCGGGGTTAAACTCCCTAAAGCTCACATAGCACCCAATGGAAACAGCATCGTTCCTTTTTTATGTGTGTGTTTTTGAAATCTGGTGATAAGAAAAGTCTCTGCATGCTAATCATGTCTATATCTTTGGTGTGTATACTTTGTGCCAAATCATAGCAATTTAATTAGATTCAAATTAATTAGATCGCATTTTTATCACTTGACTCAACATCGCAGGGAGGTTTGATTAATTCAAAGATTAAAGGTTTTGATTTCTCCAGCTTCCAGCAGCATCACTCTTTCTTTTCATTTTTATTTTAAAACCTACCTCGCACTGACACAGAAACAGACATGCAAGCCTGAAACAACACAGCCCAGGAGGCTCTCTAAAGGTCAGAGTTGACGCTAATAAAAGAGGCTCATTAAAGTTATCATGATGCATTTATAACCTGTCAGTATAAAGCAAGGTAACTGTGAGGTGATAGAGCAAAAGGTATAGTGTTGTGAGTCTGCACGTATTTGACTGCCTTCGCTTCAGGAAAAAAGAGCTGGATGCTGAATTAGGACAGAAGGTGGTATTTTACGGGGAAATCTCTTAGCATGGTTTACTCAGCCTGTCAGTTTATTCCCTGTTGTGATTTATTTAGATCTCCAGCAGGTGCATGTTGGTTTCAAACAGCACGTAATAAATGTTTTGTCAACTATACTCTATATGGGTGTTTTCATAAATGAAAATTGTAATCTTATTCAATTTATTGATTACAATTTTCAATGTTTGTTTCATTATTGTTTTCCTATTTTTATATAAGGCTATTTAATATTTGAAATACTCTGGATTGACGAAAGGTCAGCATGGGTAACAACATTTCATGTAGATATTCAGTATCTTTTGTATAGCCAGGATTTTAAGGTAGTGTTGTTGGCTACACATACATTGTGAACAACCACGCACACACACACACACACCCAGGGAGCAGTTGGGTGAACAGTGCCTTACTCAAGGGTCTCACCTCAATCGTGGTATTGAAGGTGGAGAGAGTGCTAGGTATTCACTATCCCCACCTACAATCCCTGCAGGATCTGGGACTTGATCCCATGAACTTTGGGTTATAGGTCCAACTCTCTATCCGTTAGGCCACAACTGCCCTCTAGCAGTCATGTATTGTTGTCTTTTTTTTTTTTTTAAATAACAAATACTAAATTTAATCTTCGCATGAGATTACTCCAATATTACAGAAGACTTCAATTTTATAGGAGGTAAATATAGAGCATTTAATTACAATTTATTGTAGTAAATCAAAGTACAGAGGCCTTTAATTTTATAGGGAGAAAATACAGTGTAGTTTATTGTTGTCTTTTTGTAGCAGTGAACAGATATGACCCTACCGCACATGCACACATACGTTCATATCAACTCTGAGATCATCTGGCCACATTCAGGACTCTCCAGACAGTATGCATATAATGCCATTTTGCTCGTTCTCCCTCTTGTTTCTTCCGCTCACTTTTCCTTTTTGCCTGCGTCATCCACATATGCAGTAACGGGTCATGGCAATACTGGGCGTGTGCATAGAAAGCCTGTGGCCATCAGTGAAAACGTAAGTTAGGGAAAAGGGATTCTATGAAACTGAATCTGTTTCTTTGGCTTTAGATGATGTCCTGCTGGTGCTGTGTGGACTCGCTGACGACCTGAAGACAGAGGAAAAAAAGGGAATGATTAGAGCGACGGAGCCTGAATAGAATACAGATAATTCACATGCACAGATGGCTGCATATACATGTTGGGGAAAGTGAATGGTTGATGCGATACTAAGGAGCAGAGACAGCTGGGAGAGGCATTTCTATAAGTTAAAGCAGGCCATTTCCTGCTGGAAATCAATGCTGGACTAGTGCAACACATTCTTTGATAAATGAACGTCTCCGTATGTGTTGTGCAGAAACAAGGTGATATTCAGCAGAGCAGAAAACAGGTATTAACAGTGATACACATGAGAACTGGAGGATTCTGTAGTGAAACCCAGTGCTGGTTAATAGGGAACAGGGCGTTTTTTGGAAAAAAGACTACAAACAGATGAGCCGTGGCTGAACTTACACACTGAGCACTGAGGGCATTCATGCCCTCAATTCTCCTAGTCTAGAGCAAAATAGAAAATATTTTGAGGATATTGATTTTATGCACTCATATACAGCACATATGTGTGTGTTCGTGTACATCACAAATATAAGACTAGGCAGCCTGTAAAATCCATAAATTATTATAATTCTAGCAAGGAATTCCTAGCCTGTTAGCGAGTGCATTTTTGTTACCTCGCCATCCCGGGTCTCAATAGTCTTGATCAGAACTGTTTTCTTAGAGTGGACTTCAGATGAACGCTGTTGTTGTTGTTGCTGCTGCTGGTGGTGCTGCTCTGGGCTTGTCTCTATGGCAACAATTCACAACCACGCCATCATTAAACTCGCCCTCACATGGTAAATACATAAATACTTGATATCATCATTAGTTAAGGTACTCAAACACAACAAAGCAGACTGAGAGGTAGGTTTTTAAAAAACAATGGTTTTGCCCCCTCTTGTGGATGAAGATCCATTTTCTTGTCCTCGTGTTTATTCAGACTTATAAGACTTATACTTTTTAGTTTGTTTTAGAGATGAGGGTCGTGTTCAACATTGTTTTGAAACCCCAATGGCTTCCATAAGCTATTCTACAAAATCAATATATATATATATATATCATATAAGTTTAAAGCTATGGCAGAACTTGTCCTTTAAGGAAATGTTAAAGTAGTTTTTCTTGTAAAGAACCCACCTCTAAAACTCAAGGTAGAGAAAGACTGCACAGGCAAGGAGATCCTGAAAATACAAAAAATTAAGCTTTATTATATCAGTTAAGGGGGGAATAAGCAATCTAAGTCTCTCTAAATATTTTTCTCTCTTACCTGCTCTCCTCTCCTTCCAGAAGCTTCCTGTAGGTGGCGATCTCCACGTCAAGTGCCATCTTAACATTCAGCAGATCCTGGTACTCACGGAGATGGCGAGCCATCTCGTCCTTCATTTTTGCGATTTCACTCTCAAGACGGGCAATGGTGTCCTGATAACCACCGGCCTCACGACCCATTCTCTCCTCCATCTCCCTCATTTGCCTCATCAGAGACTCATTCTGTCAAAACGTTGGAGAAAGTGAGAAGCAAAGACTACAAGTAGGGAGAAACTGATGTACAGAGGGAAGAGGAAAAGCTGAGTTGAGATGATCTGAGTGGAATATTAATAAAAACTGTGGATGAGTTCCAGTAGATATTCCTAGCACTACTGTGGACCACTACTGGCTCTTTGCTGTATTCAAATTTACTCACTGAACACCTGGGGAAACATATTAAGGACTTCATAATTGGTAATAAGATGGATTCAGGTGTGCTGAGGCTCAGCTAATATTTGTACTGGCTGGGAAATAATAACTCGGCTTACAGCCCATGCACAGAAGCTTTAAGGACTTACGGTTCCCTTGAGAGAGTCGATCTCGCAAGTGTAGGACTGGAGCTGGTGACGGAACTCCATGGTCTCCATCTTGGCTTGTCTGAGAGCATCATTATTCTTGTTTACCGCCTGGTTCAGATCTGACACCTGCAGGCGAAACAAAATAGTTTAGCTCAAGCACCTGGCTGCTTTCAGTCTAGATGCATAGATCTCAATTCAGCCTTTGTGTGCCTGTCCAAACTGCAGATGCAGACCTTAGACTTGTACCATTCCTCAGCCTCGGCAATATTCTTGGCAGCGATAGCCTCGTACTGCATGCGGATGTCCCTGAGGGCGGCAGTCAGGTCTGGTTTGGACATGTCCATTTGGACCTGCACCTGACTCTCCTGCATCTGGTTTTGCAGCTCACGGATCTCCTAAAGGAAAAGGTAAACAGAGGGATGTGGCTTCAGAGAGCGCTCATGTATTGTCATTTTACTTGACAAGTTGAGGCTTTATGGGTGTGTGAGAAACAAATTAGTGACATTGTAGAGAATACGTGACTTTGTTCAGTGGGGTCTAGGATGTTGAACATTAAGTGTATAAAACACACACTTTTAAAAATACAGGTTTCTTATTGGCGTTGATGATTCCACGAAGAACCCTTAACATCAATAGGACCAATCAATTGCACAAAAGGTAACGTTCAGATTACTGATGTCTACAAAAATTCCCCAAATGGTTCTACAATAGCATTGCTGTGAAAACACCCTTTGGAGTGTAGCTGTAAGTATTTTTTTCTCTGCCAGCTATGTGTAATTGTGGGCCTGTGAGGCCTTGTAAGGCCTTTTTCTTTTTCCACCGCCCTTCTCACAGCTGCGTCTCGGAGAATCTGTCTCTGTTTAATTATAGGGATGCATCTGTTCCACAGCTTTACACTGCCCCCTCACTGTCAATGCGCAGCTGACACGCACACAGGCACACATGTGACCATTTTATCCTTACATGTCAAATAAAAAGCGGAGAGAGCATTTAAAGAACTTGACTTCAGAGGCTCGTGAGTAAAAGGTCAGTGTACGTGTTGTACGCTCGGTATGAGAGTGGGGGAGGTGAAAGAGATCAGTTAGTCACGTATAAGTTTTGGAAAACGCTGAGGAATGTAACTTCGGATGTATACAAACCTCCTCGTGGATCTTCTTGAGGAATGCAATTTCTTCATGAAGACCCTCAATACGTCTTTCCAGGTCCAGCCTGGCCAGAGTGGCAGTATCTACATCCTGCATAAAGCACAAGAACAATAGGAAGCTTAGCTTTTGGCCTTCACCGAAAAAGCCTTCTTAAAAACTGACATTTGCTAAAAACTAAAGGTGAAGAACATACAGCTCTAAAAGCAGAGAGGTTGTTCTCAGCTTCCTCTTTCTGGTGGATCTCCTCTTGAAGTCTGCGAAAGAAAGAGATATTAGAGTCTTCACATATCATACTTATCATACTTATTCAAATTCATCTAACTAGTCTGGCAAGACTATACGGTTTAAATAAGATGGTCTTTATTGATGTCTATCGTAATAAGTTTATAATTTCTACATGGCCAGAAATAGAGTCTGTTCTAATGGCCAAGGTGTCCTGAGCGTCCTCTGTCTTTGAGATACGCTGAGAGTCTCACAGTTGTCATCCCTTCATGCACAGAGATCAAGACAGCACATTATATTCTCACATACTTCTTGAAGTCACAGAAGGCTCAGGTTTAATGTAAACCTCCCTGAGTCTTTTGAAAGGGGCATGTTGTTAATGTGGCACATATCTGGTTTCATAAACGAAATTGTTGGCTGTCAGATGGCATCTGATATTTTCATCAGAGAGATAAAAGGAGTTGTGCTATAAATCATACAGATTTTTAGGCCCTGTGAGCTTTAACCACTAAAAATAAAGTTTTATTTGTTTTTTTTTCACAGTGCTGGCTTTGGTCATATAATGTGTTGTATTATATAATCTCTATGTGTCATCTCAAAGCAGCCCATCATCTGGTTCACTTTGAACAATGTCTGCAAATAGCAATTGCTGTTGGTAGGCTTTAAACAGTTTTCATTAATTAGTGCTGATAATGTAGGGTGGTTGCAGGGCCCTTGAGTGCAATGCACTCAGACAGACAGACACACACTAACAGAGATAAGGGTTATTTATAGGAACACACATTCTCTACAGTGCTGGGGGTATATTTAAGAGGCTAATAATAGCAGTCTAATCTGAGCAATGTGTAATGTGATTCTGGGTCCTTTTGCAAATGGGAATAACTCTCATACAGTCTTTATAATATCATACGCCGACATGACTTACACCGGTGGTTGCTACTAGCAGTTAACCGTATAACCTGTCATAAGCATAATTGCCTTCATGCTGTCTTTACATCCGAGGTGTTCCTGACCTCTGACTTTCCTGTGGTTTGTGTTTCATGTCTACTGCACTGCAATAAACGCTTTTCTAGCTTGGAGTTTCCAGTCAAAATATCTAGAAATTCTTAAATCGAGAAGGATTTTCTAGACAAGTAATACATTTTTGACTTTTTTTCTGGCCATGATGTCAGAACCTGAATCATATTGTCCTAGAACGCTGGGGAGAAGTTTAGCAGTTAAGAATAGCAGGTAGATGTCTAATGTTCTTTTCCAAGTTCTCCACCATCTTGACCTTCAGTACGCTATGTGACTTCATCCAGGATCCTCACATTCTTAAAAATAAAAGTTCTAAAAAGGGATGATGGTGTTTTTTTTAAAGTGATGCCATAGAAGAACCCTCAAAGAAACTTCTTAGAAGAATCTTTTTTTTCTTAGTGTGAGGAACATAAGAAACTTTTGTGGAATGGAAAATTTCAAAGCTCTTAATGGAATCATCGGTGCCAATAAAGAACCTTTATTTTTAAAAGTGAATTATATAATAAAAGTCAAGCAGTTATGTAAACCAAATCACTTAAACACAACACCATTATTGTAAGAGATATTTTGATATGTTTGGTCAACAGCTATGGCGATATCCTGTTACCTCGAACTTCAGTGACAATGAACACAAAGCTGTCTACATTTAGTCATTTAAAATGCATAGCCCCAGACAATTCTTGAAGTCTCACCTCTGTTTTAGTTTCTGCAGGTCATCGGCCAGGTTGTCCCGCTCTATCTCAATGCGGGACCTCTGATTGGTCAGTGCATCCACCTGTCTGCGCAGCTCTCTCATCTCCTCCTCGTACATCTCTGCAATGCGCGTGGGCTCGCGGCCCCGCAGACGTTCGATCTCCACAGACAAGGCTTGGTTCTGCTGCTCGAGGAAGCGGACCTTCTCAATGTAGCTGGCGAAGCGGTCGTTGAGATGTTGCAGCTCGGCCTTCTCATTGGTGCGTGTATTGAGGAAGTCCTGGTTCATGGCGTCAGCCAGATTGAAATCCAGCTTCTCACCAAGGCCTGCGTAGGAACGGACCACTGATCCACCACCAAATGAAGCACGCTGGCTGGAAAACATGGGAGAAGAGGAGGACTTGGTGACTTCATAAACTCTGGAGGACATACGAGAGGATCCAGAGGAACCTGCACGGCCAGAGAAAGTGGAGGAGCCCAGGCCGGAGCCGAAGGTACGGCGGTAAGAGGAAGCCGTCTCGGCTGAAGCTGAATATGACTTGCTCATGACTGGGCCTCTAGAGTTGAACGGTGTGCAAATGGCGGTTCGCTGAAGGCTGTGTGGTAGAATGAGGGTCAAACAGCAAGACAGGACTATATATAGTGTAGCTAACACCCCATCTGCCCCCACCCACATTTCTCTGTCACTGTAATCACCCTACACCCCACACGGTGGTCACCTCTCTCTCTTTTCTAAACCACGCTTTCTCAGATGCCATGAGGTCTGGTTTCCGGCAGCTGGGTGAAGCAAATGGATGGAGCGTGAGGTGGCATAGGTCGCGTCACGTAGAATGCGCTGTCATTTCTGATCGTACAAGTGGATACCAGGAAGAGCTCCTTTACCACAGTAAAAATACTACTACTTTGAGAATTCTACATGGGTTTTGGCTTATTTAAAATATTCAATTTGAAAAGTACAGTTTCCTGTACATAAATTTTGAACTAGCACATTTCACTTTTGCACAAATAACTAAAGGACGTCTTTTTAAGCCAGTCTTCTAGTTAAAATATTATTTGAATCTGAAGTTAGATTTAACCCACATGGTGTATTTCAGCCATTTCCTAGTTTTCAAAGACATTCATTTCGTTGCGTTCAACTAAAACTTAATGACTTTTATCACACAGGGAACAATAAGTAAAAATTAGTAACGTTAGATCGTTTTTGAGATTTTTATCCCTACATGTTTTGTATTTCGTTTTAGAACTGACTTAACTTTTTTTCCCCTCAAAAACAGATGCTCAGACCAAGTGTGTTATCATTTATTCACCTTCATGTTGTTTTAAACTTGTATGACGTTTTTCTTCTTCTGTGGAACAGAAAATATGATTTTTTGAAGAAAAAAAACCCGTTTTGTCCATGCATTAAAGGTCAATTGTACAGTGTATTTAAGTTTCTTTAGTGGACTATTCAAATAAATCAACAAAGAAAATAGTACAGGTTTGGTTTGACATAAAGGTGAGAAATAATAATAGAAGTTTAATTTTTATTAAACTATTACTATTTTGGTTTTGCTTTTTTTAAATTACAACCCAATTCTGAATAATACTGTGAAATTGATTTCAAGCAAGAATGTAAAATGTATTTCCCTGACTTTTAAATGTCTTCCTCTATATAAAATAGTATGAGAGGAGGTCTTAATATTTTCGATATACCACATCACCCTTTCAATGATGGAATGTTCTTAATTCGTTTTTCTTGTGTCAACCCCTACATTGCACCTATTTGTGTCCCTAAGCTAAATAGTGAAGCCCGTGTTACTCCACAGCTGCTGTCATAGTTATTAATAGACTTCCAGTCTGAACCCCCGTCACCAGGCTGCTTTCCTAAGGGCCTCTTGGAAAAAGAGTAGACTTGATGGGGCAGAGACTCAACAATCTCAAAACGCTTTTTTAGACTTGTTTACACAGAACACAAAAGTGTAAATATGAATGGAATATGAGTTAAATGAAAGCTTCTGTGCGAATGGAATGTATTGTGGTCTTTGTCTCTAAAAGTGCCTCAAGGAACTTAAACAATGCAATTTATAGCCTCGCAATTTAACACCATCTTTCTGTTCGGGTGGTGCAGTTCATTATTTTCAGCAAACCCAGGCCATCACCTGTAAATGAATTAACAAAAGAAATGTATAAAAACTGTGTGAGAGTACACACACACACATACACATTTTCCCATACATTACATTTATTTATTTTTGCTCATTTGAAACTTGAAAAATGTTTAGACTTGATCAGACTTTTATTTTATGTTGACATTCACGGATGGATTAGAATCTATAGTAGGTCTTTACATCGAAACACGGTTTGTATAAGTTACTTAGAAGACGTTTTGGGACGTTAGGGTAGTCATTCAGATTTTATGACCCAAACCAGCAACGTTACCATGTGTTTTCATCATCGCAATGCTTTATTAATAATCTTATAATCAAATTTATTTTCGGCACACTATGAGAGCAGCCTCTGAAAATTCCACGGTTACAGAGCAATTCTTGGATGGGCATGTGTCAGATGGGAAGATGATAAAAATGAATTCTGAAGGTCAAAACACGTTTATGTTGCCAGGTAACCATAACAGAAATTCAGCAGAGCTTCAATAACAGCTGTCAAATCTATTTATTCAAATAAGACGCATACCATAATGTCTATCAGTTACCTGTTAAGTAAACTTGCAAAGTTGTTTTTAGTTCCTTAAATTGTAATAAATATAGAAAATGAGACCATAATGTCTAAATTTAGCTTCTTCTTTTTTCTTTTTAATCCGTATTTATAAAAAGATATTACTTACATTATCTAAAGAAAAAAAATAGTTTTGTTTTTATTGAGTCACAAAATTTGACTAAAACATAATGTCTGCTACTGTGGTGTCCCAATGGCAGGACATGTGAAACCACACATGGGTAAGGGTTATGGGAAGTGGTGGGAGTTGCCCAGTAGGTCGTCTTTCAAAAACTCCCTCTGGCTGCCTTAGCAACCCCCCAAACAGGCATACACAGATTCCAACAAGGTGAAATGCCACGCAGAGGGGGTAAAGGGGAACATGGCGAGATTTGGGGACAGAGTTTGAAAGATGTTAAATATGTAAGGGTCCCTCCATAAAACATTTACATAAATAGACCATATTCATCAAACCTTCAGTCAGAGTCAGAGCAAAACTAAGCGAAAAAACAAAAATTAAGAGAATGACTTTTCAAACATTTTTTGAGAGTTTGGAAAATACATTTTTGTAACATTTTACAAATGTACATATGTTGTCCTGGAGCTAATTATTGTGCACAGCAAAAAAAATAAAAAAAATAAAATTATATATATATATTGTGCATCATATGGTCCCTATTTTAAACGTATTAAAAAAGTAGAAAAGCAATCATAGTGTTTATGTGAATAATACTGCACTGACAATATCCGGACAGTTGGTGGCACCACAGCTCAGCGTAACTGGTGCATCTCCATGTAAAAATGACGTGTTTTGTTGTTACTTTCTCAATTGGTGGTAGAATATGGTGATGCATAAATGATGATGGCATTGCTTTTCATTTTGACAGTGGTTTCCTGTGTCAAACATGTGGGTACATATAACAAATACTCATTTATCCTGTTTGTCGGCCTTAGGACTTTTGTGTAGTCCTATGTCACAGACGTTGCCAAATAGGCCCTATACATCAATTGTGATATTAGTTTGTTTTTATTTTAAAATGGCCACTCGGCCTACTTGCTCTACATCTGCACAAAAGCATTGCTATTTGAGGCAAAAAACAAAACAAGGTTAATAATTTAAATTATGCATGACTTACATAATCATGGTTTTGATAAACTAACCATAGTTTAGCCATGGTATTGTAGTAAAACAGTGGTTGTACAAATGGTAATAAATACGACAAAAAAAAAAACATGGTTACTACATTTTTACGACACTAAAACCATGTTTTAGGGACTGGATGTTTCTTGCTCAACATTCAATATGAACACATGGAATTTCTGCACGATTGCAAATAAAGGTGTGGCTAACAATCAGCATTTGTCATTGGACATAGATTTATCTCATATTTAGTGAAATATTCTGTCATTTTCCTTTTCACCTCAGTCTGTTCGTGGGGGGAGGACAACTATAACCGCAATATAAGGAATTGATCATCTTCTGCAGTCAATGCTCGCCACACGTCCTGCCCACTTTCCCTTTCAAAGGTAAACCTGGTCTCAGATGTATAGGCTGTAGGTCCCTTCCTTCATTTTGAACGTAAGACTGTTCTTCTCAAACCTCCTGGTCTCCCTATGACGTAATTGCGGGTCCCCGCCACATCTCTGAAGGAAGATCGTGATTCCGGCTCCAGATCCGCACCGGAAATTCAGCACATCCGTTAATGTCTCTGTATGTTTATTACTGCCTAAAACGAAAGCCTACAGTTAATTTGTCTTACCTGACGCGTCCATCACTTGTGCTACGAGCGTTTGGCACAAGCCTGCGGCACCGACAGACAAAATGTGGATTTAAATTCTTAACCGAGGGCGATAAAACAACGCGTTGACTTCAATCCCGTGGATAGTTAATATGATGCATCCACGAGTATGGAGAAACCTGTTTTTGATGTCCGTATTCTGCCAGCTTGGGATGGCAGGCAAATACGGTAGGTATTAATATCGCAAAAAAGAAAGTCTTTGAGAGGTGTAATGAAAATCGATTATTAGAATGCTAGATTCATTGTGCACAGGCGTGCATTGGTGTGCTTGTTTAGGCCTATGACAATTACAATGTGGCTACATTTATTTAAATACAGTAGAATCTACTCGTAGGCAATGTAGTGTATTTTGTGGCATATGGGATCACGTTTCATGCAGATAAACGTGCCATTATTTTAAAATCACTTTTTGAGAATATTTGCATATTGTGTTCGTTTCTTATTGCCACTTCTCCTCCTAAACATGCGTCAAAAGTGTTGTAGACGTCAATTAAAGTGCTTTCAGCTTTATCATGCAACTGGTGGGAAAGGACGTATGGAGACAAGGAGTCGTTCAGCGAAGAGCATCATTTCAGCACCATGGAGAGGGTCAATTTTCATATTCGTTTATTTTGAAAGCAACTATCCACTTTAGGCTTTATTGTAGATTAGTTTTATATCATCCTCCTCTATGCAAGCATTATCTGGTTAACAGAAATACTCTTTACTCTCCATCCCTGCTCTGACCAATAGAAATCACTCTTCTCTATATCCTTGGCGACACGTCGACGACATAGGAGGAGTGACCCATTTGCAAATATTTTTGTAACAATACACCGTCATCTACTACGTTTTATACATTTTTGTTAATGATCGATAGTCTCTCAGCACTCTTAGTTTGTTTAATGTACGATGGTTTCCATGAGGATGCGTTGTTCATGCGGTTGACATTTATGAATGGTATGAATTTTCATTAGCTGCTTTTTGCACAGACTGCTTAAAGCTGCTCTAAACCGGCTGAGATGCAGCTTTTAAAAAAGCAGCCCCATGAAAGCTTAATTTACAGCTTAATTGTAATATTTCTGCACTCTTTGCTAGAGTTCTGTCTTATTCGTCATAATATTTCAGGGTTATTGTTGATTTAGTTATTGACTAACAGGTCTTTGTTAGTGTAAAGCTTGTTACAGCTTTAGCCTGATACGAATTTACAAAACTTGATTGGATTATTTTACATTTACATTTATTCATTTAGCAGACGCTTTTATCCAAAGCGACGTACAGGTGCAAAAATATTGCTTATTATCTTAATATATTTAATAACTATTATATCAATCACCTAGATTTGCACCAGGTTTTTGGAGACTAAACTCTGGCGATGGCTGTGTTGTTCATGATGTTGTTTTCAAGACTTCAGTGTGCTTTTAATCATTAATCCAGCGTGAGTAAACTGATGTGATGTCATCAGTGGAAAGTGGAAATGAGAGGTTAACATCACATTCTGTTCCATTTCTAAATCAGCAGCTCACAAGCTGCTAGCACAAATAAATAATGAGCAAACTTTACACTTCCCATTTTTATTAAAGCGTGTATTAAATAGCTGTTTGTAAGACCTGTGTTCAGTAACTTTCTCTTTTCAATATTCAAAGTCATACTCTTTTAACACATGCATCATTTTAAGTCATAGGTGAACTGAATCCCGTTTTGCATTGCAAGTCTGATCAGGTGAAATGGGCTGCTTTTAATAAAAGTTAAAATATATTAGGAATACTTTTAACTTTACGTTTAGCATACCTTCTTTTCTTTATGTATTATGGTAAGTCCTTGAACTTTGGTTTAATCGTTGCATCCAGTTTAATCATTTGCACTGAACGCAGAGATTGAATAAACATGTTATGGTCCTTTCATGGTATATAAATCAGGACTGTAGCTTTAATCCCGGTCAGGGTGTTCATTAACTGATTTTACACACTGTCCCTGATTGAACATTTACGGTGTTAAATGTTTTTCCTCAATCGACTCTTCGGACTTTAAAGGTAAAAATGAAATGGTCTCTATCTAAATGGGTTTCCGTCACTGTTTGACATTTTTCCCCTCAAATGCTGAAACGCCGATAATCTGGGATTAAGCGCAGTGTGAAAAGCCCTAATCTGGTATATAATTTCATTTAGAATTATTTCGCCAAAAGCCCAATCCTTTTTTAACTGTCTAAATCTGTTTTTAGGCCACTTTATTCTCTCCAGCTTTATCAGCTTGACTCTTTATCTTTGTTTGTCCTGCTCGGTTCCCCTGACAGCAGTGCTGTTGGCCAGCCTAACGTTTCCCACACACACACACACACACATTCAGGCACACAAACAGACAAACACACACCCATATACACGCTCTAGCATAGTCAGGTCATGCTCGCTGGCAGTTACGTTTCCTTTTTATTTGATCAGCTGTGTTCAGCACATGCCCAGAGCTTTCCTCCTCATTCTATCTGCCCACACAGCAGTTCTTCATCTTAGGGGAAGCAAGCTACTGCAATCATAGGCCATCATGGATGAATGATTCCTGTCATTGATTCATCTTGATTCAGTATTGTTTATGTGCTTTCGGATTCTGTTTTAAGCTATAACTCTTGTACCGGAGTCACAAAGTTGGAAAGGCTGATTTGACATGTACAGTATCTGAGATGAATGTATCGGTGAAGGAAAGGTCACTTAGACGTCTCTTGAAAAAACTGTAGTATATCTCCATTGACAAAATGCTATGAGGTTTTCAGTAGTTGTCCATTTAAATGTTTTTTAAATGCATTCCTCTCTCTTTCTGTCTCTTGCATGCAGGCTGTTTGTTTGAGAAGAGGCTGTGCTCTAGGGAGCAGTTCTGCTCTGATGGTGAGTATCACAATAGGGAGATGTTGTTACAGTAAATCATAAGTTCAGAAGCAAGGATGTGGTTCTGTCTTTTGCATCCCGTCTCTTTTATTTCTTGCTCTTGATGATCTAATCTTGATTTCCGAATCATCACTTGACACTGCAGCTGTGCTACATCCTGTTAGTGCAACGACGCAACAGGAGACACATGCACACGGCTAAATAATGCAGGAACTTTCACTTCACTCCTTTCATATTAGTCAGCATTAACAAAGATTGTGTTTGTGTAAACATATATATATATATATATATATATATAGGTAGTTGACAGATAACAATTGATCTATCCTATGGCGTAGCTGACATAGCCAGAAATGTAGAAAAAAAATTACATTCTAATAATATAATCTAAACAAACACAATCTTGATGATTTAGCAAATGGCTGCAATATAACAAAGAGTGAAAAATGTACTCTTTTCCGTACCCACTGTATATATTAGGGATGTCCCGACGAATCTGAATGTTCGAATCTTGCCAATAGTTGACTGAAGAGAATAAACATTAACATTAAACGTGGAAGAGATAAGGGCTTTATTACAGCGTAACTCAACCAAATTCATCTTATATGAGAAAAATTAAACAAAAAATATATAGAAACCAGCTGAAATGTGATCGACGAACCCGGTCTTTCGCTCTGCCTGAGTCTAGTCTCATTAAAGGTTTAAATCCCTGCCGCCAAGCTGCACCTCTGTCGGATGGAAAATGAAACTAAATTTAAATCTGTAGCGGTGGCTGGATTTATTCACACAGGTTAAAATATTAATTTAAAGCTTCTTTCTTTTCAGATTCTTATTTACAGCATTATTTTAATAGGCTGTTTATTAACATGTTGGGTAGTTCTACCGTAGTACTCCTCTCTGGGATTTACCTGTGTACGTGTTATCACAGCCACGAACCACTAGTATTCTGTCACCTGCTCTTCTCTCTCACCGTCAAGTCCCTCCCACCTCTGCTCCAGGTCCCCTTGGTAACGGTGACATCATCAAGCCCATGGAAGCTGGGTGTACGCCCCCACAATCACTGATGACTCACTACCCGGTGCTTACGCACAGACTCACGGCTTTGCCGTTCATCCAAACACACTCATACGCACAGATATACCCACATGGATACCTGCAAATTCAAAAGAGGTTACACAAGTACAAAGCACTCTTTGAAATGCATTTCAGAGAATCGTGTTCACAGTGACGGTTAGCTGGGTCTTGATGTACATGCTGAAGGCTCCCGTATCCCCACCGTCATAAAATGATGGAACAGAGGTGTATAAATAAGCTGTTTTTCTATTTTCAGTGAAAAGCAGTTGCCCCCAGTCCAATCTCTTTTGTTCTGACACATACGTACACACGCATACTGAATGTCAGTTGTTTGTATTACAATGAGAAGAAGCGCAGCAATAAAATAGAAAAAAAAGTAGTTGTTCACGTTTTATATACTCCAGTGGTGTTGTACGGTTTAATTTCTACATTTCTTCAGTTCATATCTCACGATTCAGACTATCTTCTCAGAATTGTGAGAAACAAAGTCTAAATTGTGAGACAGAAATTCAGAATTTAGACTTTTTTTTACACAGTTTCAAGAATTCTGAGTTTAGGTCTTTTAAATGACTGTTGCATTTTTACCAAAACTCTTTAGTTAATTTCTATTAACTTTAAAACTTTTTGTCTCACAATTGTTACCATTTTTCTTGCAATTCTCAAATTATATACAGTATCATAGTTGAGTCTTTGTTTTTCAGAATTCTAAGTTTAATTATCAGAATTCTTACAATTCTGAATTATGAGCTAAAATGTCACAACTCCCTTTATTTTTTTATTGCATGGGGCAAACAAGCTTCCATAATAAACCTCTGTTAGACATTTGTTTTTAAAAATGAGATTCTAAAGGCCTAGACTGCATCCCTCATTAGATTCAAACAAACTATTTTTTTTCTGTATGTTGCATATGCATTTATGTAGTCTATGCGTAGCTAATATATTTTAATCTATTAAACAAAAAATACCTTTTGTGTATATATTATAAGGGGCAAAATATAATTTTGTCTCGTGTGTGTTACTTCTTTACTGTATCTCTTACTTTCGCTGAAGTGATGGTGTGACATCAGTTTCTCCTGGGTCACTTCTATTGCGATGCAATAATGTACTGTGTATTTCCATGCCCCGGGGAAACTGATCCATCTCCCCCATAGTGCTCTCAAATCTCCATCTGTACTATAAATAGCTGTGAGTCATGTTCATGGACAGACCTGCTCTGAGATATAGAAAATGGCCGGGTTTATGTTTAGAGCTCATCTGCGTGAAGGGATCAAGGTTTTTTTTAAACTTCACAACTGGAGGTTTAGTCAGGGATGAGTCAGTGGTATCTGTGTGGGATGTGAGTGTGTGTGTGGGGTGCGCTGAATATGTTAAGGGTGCTTATTAGTCAAGAAACTGGCTCATTTTCACTTATGGGTTATTTTGTCTGCGACATTTTAATGTGCTTCGTAGTCACGCTGTATTTATGTACAAGAGTGCTTAAGATGTTGGTTCATATGTCATTATTTTGATATTGTTTATACATCAGTAAATTTTTATCTATCTAGCTAACTTTATGTAAAAAGTTTTTTTTTCTAAATGGTTTGGGTTTGTGTTACAGACAAGCTCTTTGGACAGTGCCGGAGCTCCAGACATGATCAGGTTCAGTACCAGGTCTCTGTTCCTGTTCTTCAGAGACTGCAGGAAGTGCTCAAAGAGTTGATGCTTCAGGGTAAACAAGCACACACACACAAGGACACACACTTTATTAAGCTGTCTTCTTCTCTGGCCAGGCGTCATTATGTTTAGGATTTCAGATTTTTTAGGCTAACACACACACACACACACACACACACACACTTACAGTGTCAATGCTATTATATCTGTGCTTTTTATTATTTGAAAACACGAAAAATTATGAAATGTAATTATAATTAAAAATCAATGAATAATTATAGTTCTGGATGTTATGGAATTCTGGATATTAGTAACAGCAAATGAGCACCAAAAATGTATTTAAACAGTTTGCTAATAACATAATTTTTGTTTGTTAATTTATTACATTTGACTAATTTTGAACAAAAATACAATTTTATTATGAAAAAGAAAAGCTAAAAACATTTGATCTATCATGAAATAACCTACTGCATTGCATTAAACTGGTTATATGATTGTACGGACAACAAAACTTTTTAATATTTAACACTTCATTTATTTTCTGAATCATTATATTACCAGTTTTTGGAATAGAAGTACTATCATCTGCTCCTGTGTCTAATGGAGCGTGCAAGGTGTATCCAAAGTATAATGTAGTATAATGTAGTATAATATCAAATAAAGTAATGATAAAAATAGATTATCCATTAGGATTAGGAGGGGCTAAAGGCAAACAAACAAAGCATTGCTGAGTGTATCAGGTTTCATACTTGTTTTCAAGAAAAAGCACGTGCACAATACACGCTGACTCACTCCTGAAATAAAGACTCTGGCAAGGCATGTGCTGTGTACAGTGTAAGTACTGTACATACTAAGTACTGCTTTACATGTACCTGCTTACATTGTGTGTGCTGATTTGTGTATGTGTGTGCATGTGAACAGGATTCTCCTGGCAGGATGAAATCACCCAGCACATCATTGCAAAGGAGCTGAGCCGTATTCCTCACACACGCACACAAAAGGCCCAGAATGCACAGTGAGTACCGGGAACAAACAATGCTGTTAGTTTAAAGGAGTAGTATCATTTTCTTACCCTTATATTGTTGCATCTGTAGGACTTTTTTTCCTTAGTGGAATTTTTTTTCTGTGTAGGGACATTTAATGAATGGAGCTGAAAGCACCATAAACGTATCATGAAAGTGCACTATATACAAGAACTCAAGCAGCTTTGTGAATTTTAAATTGGCTATTGAGTCAGGTTGAGCCTGAGGACCTGATCAGTTCTGATGCTTTATTCATTTTTCAGACTTAAAAAAAACTTTCTTAGTGTATTTGAAAAAATAATTGAATCGCCACTTCGCTCATGCATTTTTAAGGTAGTGTTAGCATGGCTGTCAAGAATTTTTTCATTTTTTTTCTATTTGTATAGAACAATAGACCCATGACATAAAGCGTACCGCAATCCATATACATCAGCTCCATCGGATATCAAGATTTTCATTGCATACTGACTTTAAGCTTGCTGTGTTTCTAGCACAAAGCTATTTTATGGCTTTTAGAAGACTTGCATGTTCTGCTTATGTAAACGACTGTACTACTCTTATGGTGCTTGATTAATACGAATGAAAAAAAAAGCATTCTTCAGAATTTCTCCTTTTGTGTTACACAAGAAAAAAAATAAAGTCATATAAGTTTAAAGCAGCACGAGGACGAGAAAGTAATTTTTTATCCGTTCCTTTGAGTGTGCGTTATTGCTGCTGGAAAACTTGATTTCAGAGATCTCTTCATGTTTGATCTCTTGTATTAGATTTAATGTAATTGACTGATTTCTTTTTTGTAGACAGCCACAGCCTGCAGCTAAGAAGGTCTATTCCAACTCTAACTCTGAATCTGGTCCAGCTCAGAGCTACATGGATTACATGGTGTTAGACCCCCACCAGTCCTCCTCGCTTCGGATGCAGGCCCTACCAATGGACCCATACTCATACCTACAAGTAAGACTCTTTTCTTTTTTTACAGTAGCATAGAAAACCAATCCCAGGTTTATCTCATATTTTTGCATTAATTTCTCTCATTGTTCCCTAACAGGAGGACATGACCCATTCTCTCCATCCTCACACCAGCATGGGATACCAGAGACCCTCCTCTCGAGCTGGAGCCCAGCAAAGAGACAGAGACCGTCAGCTCCTGGAAGATGCCGTCTCTCTCTACCTCTCCTCCTCACAACCCTCTTTCCGCCACAGGGGGGCAGCAGCCCTCCCTGCCGCTCCATACTATGAAGATCTAGATTTCCCTTTGGAATATGGAGAGGACTACACCCTACAGGAACAGCCCAGCTCAGCCCAGCGCAACAACAAGAAAGTCCCTCAGGACTACAGCTCTCTTTCTGGACTTGATGGTGAGTATCCCTTTTTGGGGATGCTTCAAATGTTGTCTCCTTAAGAGGATGTCACAGTAAACAATTCTATTGAAGTCTGCATGTTTTTCCATTTGCTTCAGTTTTGAATAGATTATAATTCTATTATATGTATCTTGCTTAAACAGATTTTGAGAGCAAGCAGGATTGTAAAACTGTTGCTAAAATAGTAGAGCTTTTGTGCAAGAAACAACAAGGTCATGTTTTAAATCTAGGTATAAATGCTTAAACTTGTAAAAAATTAATCTAATGTAAGTTGCTTTGTATATATAGCATTTAGTGTGGGTGTAAATATGCATTTTTGCAGTTGCTTATGCATGCTGATGTTTCCATTTCATCCAGCATGTTAATATTTGTGTTATAGATGATACTCTGGCACAGCTGGCCAACCTGTTAAAGAGTTTTGGGGTGGACCCACGAGACCTGAGCCCTCAGCAGATAAAAAGACTAACTTTAGTATTACAGCTGCTACAAAACATGGAGAACGCAGGTATAGAGGGAGATCACAACACACACACATGTACTTAAATCATGCATTTAGACACATGGATTGTCACACTGCTTAAATCATATAGAATGAATTCAATGCACCTAGTCTTATGGGCCTTATGCAATTTATCAACAGCCATTGGTCTTATGCATTCATATAATGTGGGATAAAAGCACTGTGTGATGTTTTTTCTTATCTTCGTGTTCCTCAGATCAATCCCCAGGGACAGTCACGGTAAAAGAGGTAGATTTGCAGTCTAATTATTCACCTAAATGTAAAACTTTCACCAGGATTTTTGCTTTTTAAGCATAGCTTTTAATGCATTGTTGAGTGAGTCATCTAATTTTTTAAATAACACTTCCACTTATCATAAAGCATAAAAAGGAGTAAAAGGAGGAATTAACTTTATATTGCAGTTTCAAGTAAAAAAAAACCTATTATTTGTACTATGTTTTTTTTTCTCTTCACACACAACACTTTGTGTTTCCTCAACAGACAATTGTAGAAGGCAGTGATAAAGTGACAGAAAAAGGAGCGAAACCCCCCTTACCTGTTTCAGCTCTACCCTCTACCCCAACCTACCAGCGGGCCCCTACACGGCCCCCATCCACACCAGCCCCTGCCACTGTGCCTAAGGAAGAAAGTGGGAGCTCTGTGGGGCCCACCCTGTCAGCCAAAGACCTGGATTTGAAAGAGAAAACCGCCAACATCTTGAAAACCTCTAAGGATGGGACAAACACCAGAGAGGAATATGGCTACATTGTCACTAATCAGAGGTAGGAGCTCCTAAAACCCTTTAAGGATTTACTGTTGTACAGTTCATTCACCTGAAATTTCCTATGTTGGAGTTCATAGATGACAAATATCTCATCATTTTAGATCATTTTAGATTTTTTTATGGGTTTTTTTTTTTTACACATTTTTTTTTGTATTAGACTTTAGATTTAGTGTTAGTTATATAGTTTTTTTAAGTAAAAAGTGAATGTGATGAAACTAGTGCTGTCAAAATATTAATCATGATTAATTGCATCCAAAGTAAAAAAATTAGTTAACATACAGTGTTGTCCACTAATATTGGCACCCTTCTTAAATCTGAGCAAAGGTGGCTGTGAAATTAAATCTGCATTGTTTATCCTTTTGATCTTTCATTCAATAAATTCACACAACTCTAACGTATCATTGAAGTAAAACAATTGAAAATAATGAGGAATTCTTGTGATGATAAATTGCAGAACATAGTTGTATCTCAGGGTCAGAAAACCTTTAAAAAATTGTCAAACAGCCCCTACATCTGCACATTTTGTTCAGGAGGGTTTAAGAAAAATTGTCCTCGCTCATCTCCAGCATGTTCAGTTGTCAGACAGGACTGGAACTACAAATGGGACTGGCTTCTATGATCAGGTGAAACTAAAAAATGATCTTTTTAGCAGCAAACACTCAAGATGTGTTTGGTGAACACAGGGATAAAAGCACTCCATGTGTACAATGAAATATACTGCCGTGTTTTTGATGTTGTGTGTCTATATTTCTTCTGGAGGTCCTGGACATCTTTTTTAGACACGTGGCATCATGGATTCTATCAAATACCAACAGATAACAAATCTAAAACTGACTGACACTGCTAGAAATCGTATAAGGGGCCATGGTTGTGTTTCCACTGGGACATTAATGAAAAAAATCAAGATAAACACGTGAATTAGTCACTGATCACAAAATAAAGCTTTTGCCATGACTGTCCCAGTCCTGTGACCTGAACCCCTTCAAAAAATGAGTGAGGTGAACTAAAGAGGAGAAGCACCACCATGGAGCTGGTAATGTGAAGGATCTGGAGTGATTCTGGATGAAGGAGTGGTCTCTTTTCTCTTATCAGGTGTTCTCCAAACTCTTTAGACATTACAGGAGAAACAGAGCTGTTATCTTGGGAAAAGGACATAGCAATAATTGGGTGCCAATAATTGTGCCTAACATGTATTGGAGAAAAACAATTATTTCATCATGAGTTAGGCCCCATTTTCAATTGTTTTACTTCAATGATGCAGATTTATTTTCACAGTCACCTTCTTAAATTATCAAGGGTGCCAATAATAGTGGAGGTCAGTGTAATAACACAAAGAGAAAGCCACAAGGGGAATGAAGTAGTCTATATTTTTAACGTAGGTTCAGTTCAAGTGTTATTGTGTAAAGCATAACACCGCCAAACTTAAACATTTTCGGGTAGTATATGGAACTATACAAGCATCAAAGGCTGTCTGACATCAATCATTCACGTGCATGTGCATTCATGTTTTCCTTTTGTTAACGGCAGTTCTTATCTTTAGAATTTTATTTTTAGCAAAAACAATATCAATATATGTTTGCCTTAATCCAAATAAAGTGTATATGTGCAAAATCAAGCGAGACATAATGCGATTATTTAATTTAAGATATGTATTCTAACATGCATGGTCTAATTTAACCAATCCCTGAAGCAGTTTCAAAGTATCACCAGAAGAGGGGGCACTGTGCACGTGTAGGCCTGTTCAGCATGTGATGTTCGTGTGTCCATTATGACGTTTAAAGTGTTATTTTCACACTGAACAATTTTGCCTCGTTGCCTAATAAAAAGCTAGCCGAACTTGTTTAACAAGTATATATATAAATATATGT
>JAUMHP010000057.1:5611440-5641835 GCA_032361065.1 Enteromius trimaculatus
AAATATATATTGTATGTGTGTATGTTTATATACATAATAAATATACACAAAACAAACGTTTATTTTGTATGTGATTAAACGTTTGACAGCACTAAATGAAACAGAATGAATAATATTTGCATAGAAATGTATTCCTATTATGGAAAACATGAAATTGTAGTATTTTTGTAATTAGTATACATTTTCTTTTTATGCTTATTTCTAAAATTTTTAATCATCAAATAGCTCTAAAATGATTCATTTCAGTTAAAATACTAGAAATGCCAAGAAAAAAAGTCTTGAACAAAAAATGTACGACAAGGTTTATCAGACTACATGAAATCTAAATCTAATTCATTTTTTTTACAAATAGTTGCTCCAATTTATTCCACCCTTTTTCATATTATAGAAGTTCTTAGAATTTGAAAGGTTTTTTCTCTTTGAGACCTTTGAAAAATATAGTCTGGAGTGTATTTCTGATGATTTCTTGATGTATGTGTGTTAATATAGCTAAATGTGCCTTGAAATAAATGTAATTCATTTGTGCTGAATGCTCATAATAAGAGAAACGTATTTCTTCTTGTGTTTTCCCTCCAGTCCCCTAAGTCTTTACGATGGGGTGAAACTCTTAGAGACCCTGGCGGAGAGAATCCATCTCTCCACGAGCAGTTTCATTAACATCAGGTAAAGTGTGTGTGCGTTGCTGTATAGAGAGACTGATAGATCAGTGAATACAAGGAGGGAATAAAAGAAAACACGACCTATCTGCCATTTATCTCTGCAGCGTGGTTGGCTCGGCCCTGACGTTCAGGATCCGACAGAACTCTCTTAATCTCAGCGCCGAGGACGTGGCCAATAAAGCCGGTGAGTGACAAGCCTTCACGTTTTGACCGTTAATTTGAAAGAATTGGGAAAAAAATGCACAGGCACTCATTGATTAGCTCACACATTAACCAGCATTTATTGCCTTTGCATAGCAGTTGCTGAGAAGAATTTCCTCGAGGGAGAGACAGGACTGAAAATCATCCAGACGGGAGTGGGAGAGGTATGCCTATCCCTTTTTTATGTCGGCAAACCGTGAAACCCACACGCTCACTGTGATCAGCAGGTCTATAGATTAGCGATTATGGGAACCGGTTGGTATAATGAACCTCTCTCTCTTGTCAGTCAGCAACAGAATTGGCCACACAGGTCATTATTCTCTACATAACCACCCTCATCAACCAAACCGGGAACGTTCTCATTCAAATTCATAGATCCGACAGTGTTGTCCATCTATTATGTACAGATCACGTACTGAGATATAATTCTGGGATCTCATGAATCACTCTGGCGCTTAATACTGAACCGAACAAGGAGGGCATTTGAAACGAACCGTTTTTTGAAATCGTCCCCGTTCATCTCGTTCACTGTCCCCACTGTACCGTTCCCCCGTCTCAAATCCTCCTGCGTTTTTCCCCGCTGTGCCTCATTTCTCTCCCTCGCTCATTCTTTCTCTTCTTGTCCCATGCCATTCTCCCCTCTGCCATTCTTTTGGCCCTTCTCTTTTTGTTACCTCTGCCTTTGACCCCTCCCCATCCCTTTCTCCCTCGCTCCCCCACTTTCTTGGGTGGCTTTTGTGCTCGATGCATATTGAGGCGTTCTGCTCTCCCTCGCTCGCTCCCCTTTCACTTTGTACAGCTGTTGCAGGCCCTTGAATGCAGAATAATGTCTTTTGTTGCATCCGGCTGCTCATATTTTTAATTATTCTTTCTCGTTCCATTGTGGGCTGTGACACTTTCTTTGCTGTGAAGTGCACGGCGTATGAGTGAGCGAGCGAGTGTGCGCACGCTCTCCCTGTCCTTTATCTTATAATTTTCTCTCTCTGCCTCAGTAATGAGACCTGCTTGCACCTGACTGTTTTTGTCCGCCTTTTATGGGGGTAAATGCTTTTCTGCTTAGGCTGTTTTGTCTCTCCGTGCCTCTTTCTCTCTCTGCGAGACTCTTTCTTTACTTCTTTAATGAATTAAAGTTTTTACGGCCCACGGTGACATACATAGCAATGCCCTTTCAGCACTCCCACAGAGATTGCTCTGAAATCTTATTAAAGGGATAGTTCACCCAAAATTTTAAATTAGGTTTACTCACCCTAAAAACACCAGTGACCAAACAGTTGCTGGTCCCCATAGTATTTTTTACACACTATGAAAGTCAATGGGGACCAGCGGCTGTTTTCTTTTGTGTTCAACAGTGGAAAGAAATTCATACACTTTTGAGGGTGTGTAAATGATGACCGAATATCCATTTTGGGGTGAAATATTACTTTTATGTACTCTAGGGGTTCTATATTTTTTAAATGACACATCCTGGAAATAGCTTAAATTATAATATTCCAGTTTTAAGCACCTTTATCAGACGTGTCAATTATTATTCTATAAATCTTTGGCTCTGTTACCCGTATTGTCCCCAGTTTGTGTGATCTCATATATCTTCTGTTGTGCGATTATTCCAGATGTGAAGGCTCAGTGTTTGTGTCCTTGCCAAACCATATTACTTACAAACCCCCTTTTGGGCCCATGGCTCTTTTCTTACACCCCATTCGGTGTACCCCCTCCTGCTCCTGTTTCATTCGGCCCGTTTTTTTCCCTCCTCCCCTCCGCCTCTCTCTCTCTCTCTCTCTCTCTCTCTCTCTCTTACGTACGACCTATCCAGGGCATCAATACCACCCCCCACCCCACCATTTCACCATCAGCAACATGTGGAGCTGTCTCTAAGGCAACGACGTTTGATGTGACAAGTGGCGGCATTGGTTGAATGGGGCTGAGAGGCAGCGAGGCCTTCATACGAGTCGGACACAGCTCTCGGGGAGGCACATTCTCTCTTTCCCCTCCCTTTTCTTGTCCTTCCCATTTATTTTCACTCATTTACCTTTTCGCTCCGGCACTATACGTATGCCACTCTTTCCCTCCATTTTGGTTTCTCGGCTCTGAAACGTTAAGGGCCACTTTGAAGCGCTTGTTTGATGCTCTGCTTAAGTTTTCTGACCGCGGATGCTTGGACTGTGTCGGAGGCTTGAAAATGTGAGATTGAAGACGGTCCTGCTGATGATGTTGTGAGGTAAAGAGGTCTGAGCGTCCGGAGAGCACACAAGATGTGTGCCGGTGAGTTCTATTTCTACTGATTCTGTAGGCCTTTATGCAGGATTTAAACGCTGAGAGGTGTGTTTATTTATTTGGATGTTATTCTAATAGTTGCGCTGGGCATCATGATATATTTTCCTTATAAATAATGGAAAAGAATGTTGACATAAACTACTTATCGCTTTAATAGTCAATCAACATACTGATGCATAAATTAAGCGTCCTGTTTTTAGATTTAATTTAGTAATTTAGTTTGTGTGTATATATATATATTTTTTTTATTTTATTCATTTTTTTTTATTATTATTATTCTTTAAATATATTTCTTTTATCCCACGTGGAAAGGTACAAACTGTATTGCATTCTAAAATAATATATAATAATATAAGTTAAAAACTGTGACAGAGTTTTGAAAAATGTTGTATTTCACGTGGAAATCTGTATTATATATTGTAGGCTTTATTAGTTCTATAAATATGTCTAAAACAAATACCATGACCATTCAACCTTCTATATAATTACTTTACAGCACTAAACTAGAATAAAACAGTAGAATAAAAAATATTTTTCTCTTTCCAGTTCCAAATTAAATGGTAAAAACACATTATATCAACTGAATTGTCTTTATATGTAAACTAAATCTAAATTTTTGATGCAATTATTTATTCAAAAAGTTACAATATTTTTTATGTTTTTAATTTTTACATTTACTTTTTTTTTTTTTTTTTAACATCTGTATCATATCAACATCTTAACGTAATTACAACTAATTTATAGATTATCTTTAAAAGTGCCTACTATTTGGTAATATTTAATATTTTATTAGAAGTATTTCACATTTGATCTCAGCTGACATCTTCAGCTTGGCATACACACAAATTGGTGTGTGGTGCATGCGCAGTGCCATGTGCTGCATGCGTAAGGTATATGCGCGTTTGATGAAATATTTTCGTTAAATGCTGTTTTTAAGAATTATGTGCTATCTAGAATAGTGATGTCAGGTGGACCGGTTGCTGTGGTAACAGGGCAGAGCAGGCTGGATGAGTGAGATGATGTAATCCGTTTGTAGTCATTGCAGGTGCACCTAAGTTCATACTATTTCTCTTGGTTTCGTGTACTAATTAGATATATTGAAAGGTTGTAAAAAAAAAAAATGTATTGCCTTACATGTTACCAGTCACTCATTAAGTGACTGGAATTAAGTGGATGTTCATTTTTCTTGTTACCTTGAAATGCACTTCATTGCTTACCCTTAAAGAGTTTGATATATATGTGTGTGTGTATATATAATTTTCTAGATACAGTGAACAGTAATGCAATTTCAAATATTATTATATGTAATATATATATATATATATATATACAAAATAGCTGGTGGGAATGTACTGAAAGATGCAAGAGGGAGAAAATCATTCATTATAAACAATTCTCTAAAGGTTTTTTCTCTTAGAGGAAACTTAATGAAAAACGCACACCTTCTGCTGTGCAATATGAAGGCAGCGAAACGGCGGCGGTGATGTGAATTCTGACGAGTCATAGTCTGAACGCCTCTATCAGATAACAGCAGAGCCCTGCTGAATTGTGAAATCAATTCACAGCAAGTGAATGGAGCAGAAGATACATAATGGGACAGACGGACTGATGAAATCTTAGATGGTCGGTGCTCTATTTCTGACTCGGACGTCTCGGGCCGTGCCTCAGTTGCCTATTGTGATTCAGAGTGCGAAGCTCTCGGTGATCTTTGCCCTCGGGATCTTTCAAAACAAACAAGCCATACGTGTGTGTTTGTGTGTGTGTGTGCATCTCCTTTTTCTTTGTGGCTGAGGTCAAAGGGCTCGGGGGTCATGGGGAATGGCAGAGGGGTCCTGGGACCCTGAATCTGATTTTCCCGCTCCTTGAGGAACAGATGTTTGAATTATGCTTTCTCGGCCAACAGCTTATTGTGATTCAAAATGCACATTAGTATTCGCAGCTACACACAGAGCATGTGCTGAACCGTGCGCTACGTCGTGAGGTTATTCCTCACGTATCACCCCTTTTTACCCCTCCTGCGCAGAGTTTTACTCTCTGCTTCCCTGTAACCATGCTTTCCCTCCTTGTGATCAGTTGCCTTCTCTCCCGCTTTCTCTCTGCCTCCTCATTTCTCCGCCTGCCCCTCTCAGACCTTGGGGGGCCTTTGTCCTCTTGTCCTAAACCAGCTCATTTTTCCTGCCTGCTCCCGTGCTCCATTCTAAAAGCCTGTCAGTCTTCCTTTCGGGGCCTCTCTGGAGTAGCAGGTGAGGCGCCCTGCACCCTTTATCTCCTCCCCCATTGTCCTTCCGTCCAGTCGCGCACCCTTGCTTCAACCCCACCGCCCCCCACTCCCTCTTTCCACCTCCTTCAGTCTCTCCTGCTGAACACTCTTCTAGCTTTTCAGGAGAAAAGGCCGAATTTGAGTGGGAACAAGAGGGACAGAAAGAAACGTGTGAGGAACGAAGAAGGAGAAAGAGAGGGAGAGTGGGTGTGAGGAAGACAGGGAGCGAGGGGGAAAATGGTTGACGAATTTCGAGAAAGGACCGAAAAGAAGGGAAAGCGTCCTGACCTCTTTGTGGTCAGACTTAAGTGCTCTTTCACTCAATCTTTTTCTTTTGCTAGCTCAGCTCTAACGGCTGCCTGTCGCTGCAGAGATGGCGGTGAGGTGTCAGCCTAAAGGTCTGTTCCACTTTCTCAGAAAAAACAGCAGGTGTCTGAGCGAAAATTACAGGCTGTGCAAGAATAGGTTGTTAAAACTTGTTGCTTTCTTTCCTGTTTTATTTTGAATGGCAAGATTTACTTTTAGTTTATAACTTTGTTAATGTTAGTCTTTACATTTTTTTTTTTTTTTTTTGTGGAAAAGTAAATATCAATGTATGTGATGTTCTATCATCAGGAGTTTAAAAAGATTTGCATTCAGTCAATTTGCAACTGCTAAATTATTTCATTAAAATTGTACACTAAATTAAAATAATTCATTAATCAGCTTCGGTTGTTGTGACAGATGAATGGTTTCATGGAAATCATCAGATATTTAGAAATATCAGAACATTAAATATTGATATTATGCATTCAATTAAAATAAAACAATTTGTTGACCAGCTTTGGGAGTTATGAGAGGCATATAATTAATTAATAATTAAATGCAGAAATTAAAATAATTAATTGAAATTAAACGTTCTGCTGTTTTTGTAATAATCCCCCATACTTTTTCAGACTTATTTTCATGCCAACAATGCATTTATATTCTGAATGCAAGTAATATTAACTCTGGTTGTTAATGCAAATTTTTACATATATATTATTATAAAATAAACAGTTTCTGTAGGACTTCAGGATTATTAAAAATACACAACTGCAATTAATTATATAAATATACTGTACACTTCATTTATTTATTTTGTATTATATTGATTATTATACTGATTATTGAGTTTTAGTATCTTGCAGTCCTACAGAAGCTATAGTTTATTTATTACATTTACAAATATAATATAAATCTATGATCTATAATTAATAATGATATATATGCTTGAGCAAGTGCAGTTATGTGATTATGTATTTTTAATCATCCTAAAGTACTTCACTTTAATATAAATGCAGTATGTAAAGCAAACATATATTTTCTTGAGCACGTGTAGTTGTGTTTAAGTCTTACAGAGATTATTTTTTTAAGGACAGAGGATTTTTAGTTTTTACTTTTATAGAAGTAAAATATTTAACATTATCATATGCTTATCCCAAAATAATAACACCCAAAGACTAGAATGATTTGATTAGAATGCAGGTGGATTAAAAAAGATGCCAGTGGCGGTAAGTATTACGTCCTAAGGTGGCTTTTGCAGATAACACCACGTATTATTCAGTGTAATAATGTAGGCGTGTTGACAATAGCATATTTCCTCTGCTCTCCTCTCATTTCCTTTGCTCACCGTGATGGCCATGGATTACATTGAGCATTCCGCTGTTGCCATGGTAGCGCTACGGCCTGTTCTCCCCTGCTGAGGCTCCCAGACACCATGGCAACACCACCAGGCAGGGGTTGGAGACACGGGACAGCGGCCGCATGACATCAGCAGTCATTGCATCCGTGCGTTTTCTCGTTCCCTCGATGCGCTTTAAGTGCAGAAGAGCATGGACGGGGTAAAAACAATGAAAGTGTGCGAGAGATCCCCTCAGAGTGATTGACCCTGCATTGTGTGGGGGGTTTCCTTAATTGTTTACTTGCTGGTAATTATTCAGCGGAGCGGGCGGGTCACTGGCTTCCTCTAATTATTTCGGGGTGGCACGTGGCTGTGCGTGTGCGTCTGGGTTGCTAGGGTAATTACTAGTCGATGATGACATCCGACTTGTTTACACAAACAGAAAGAGAGAGAGACAAAAGAGGGACGAGAGACGATCTCCACGATCTCGCTTCATTTGAATTTTTTTGTTTTGTATGATGTTGTCTCACCCTTGCTGTATTTCTCTTTTTTTGTAGAGGAGCGAGGGGCGTGGTTTGCCCCAGGCCACACGGGTCGGGGAGGGTTCGCGTGGGGTCGTCCTCACAATGGTGGCCATGGCTTGTGTGGGCACGGTGTTGTTGGTGGCCTTCGCGATTGCCTGTCTCCGACACCACGCACGTCAGTTAGCCTCTGGCAAACTGGGTCTGGGACCAGAAGCTGGTGCGGAAACCCACTTTGATTACCAGGTACAACGTTAAACACACACAAATACAGAGAGAGCTGTATCATCCGAATAAAAAATAAAAACTAGTCAGAAGAACAAACATGTATATGAATGAGCTCCAAATGAAAGAAAATACTAGTACTGTCAAATGATTAAATCACGATTAATTGTATAAAAAAAAAAACCCTTTTTTTACATTATGTATGTATACTGTATACATATATTTATTATGTATATATAAAGACACACACAAACTGGTTTTACATTTATATTCATATTATTATATTTGAAAATGAATACACTTAATATAAAAACTTAACATATATTTTTCTTAAATATTTATCTCTTAAATATGATGGAGGCGATGGGGACGTGCTTATGGATCCACTGGCCAACATAACAATATTAATATATATATATATATACACAGCACACACATTGTGTTATGTAAACTAAAACTTTTATTGTGGATGTGATTAATCGTGATTAATTGTTTGACAACACTAAAAACATACATTTCACAGAAATTAAATGGCACAAATTGTATTGCATAAGGAATAAAATCTTATCACCAACTTCTTAGAAGCCAGAAATGCCTTTGTGGCCTTTATAATTTAAATGACATTTAAATTACAGTTTAAAACAACTGTATATTATACTAGTTATGAATTATATATATATATATCCTGTGATGCAATGCAGATTTTTTTAGACATTACTCCAGTCTTCAGGGTCACATGACCCTTTAGAAATCATTGTAATATGCTTATTTGCTGCTGAAAAAACATAAGTAATAATTAACGTTAAAAGTTTGCTTTTAAGTTTTTTAACACTTCAGTATAGAACCAATTCTCACTTTTAACTTTTTGTTCATTAGCATGTTTTTAGTGCTATTAAAGCACATATTTTGCATGACCATATTCTACATCCTTAATCCTACCCAATATATTAATAAACAGCAAATTAGGAGTTTACTGAGGCAAAAGTTTGTTAATAGTGAAAATTGGAGCGAAAAATAAAGTGTGCTAGAAATCTTTATTAACATTAAAAATGTCTTTACTGTCATCTTTGATCTATTTAATTCATTCTAATCAAGTGCAACCGACATATAATCAGCACTTTAATTGCATTTAAATTCATTTGACATTGAGCGTCCCAGTACATTAACAGTGATGATTATGGATCTGAAAATGTTATTTAAAACATTAATGCTCAGTCAGTAATGATAAGGTTTCTCTCAGGAGCTGTGTCGCCAGCACATGGCAGCCAAGTCATCTTTCACCCGTCCGGAGCCAGGCGGTCGACGGGGGACCGACACATCTCGAGTCAGCAGTGTGTCGTCTCAGTTCAGCGATGGACCGCAGCACAGTCCCAGCTCTCACAGCAGCACACCGTCCTGGAGCGAAGAGCCTGCACAGTCCAACATGGACATCTCCACGGGACACATGATACTGGTACACAGCCACAAATTACAATTTGAAAAATGCTGCATCTTTCTATGTGCTGCATAAAGCGAGGCTCTAATTAACAGGAAATATTGCACTACAATTTCTGAGTGTTCAGCACATATCAGTAAATAGGTTGCAGTACCTGCATGCACAAACCATATCTATATTTAAACTTGCACAAAACCGCTGCAACGTTAAGGAAAGAATAGCTATTGGAGTTTTGTGTCTTCTTGACTTATATAAGTCAGTTCTGAGGATTAAGTTGTGTCCTGAACTCTACAGTGGAACCATGTCAAGTTGTTTATTTATTACACAGAAGCAAAATAGGCATATCAACAGCAGTCAGTGGAATGCATCCATTTCTCTTGTTCAGGCGTATATGGAGGACCATTTGAAGAACAAGGACCGACTGCAGAAAGAGTGGGAGGCTCTGTGTTCGTACCAGGCTGAGCCGAGCTCTGTCTCTGTCGCCCAGTCTGAAAGCAACATGGAGAAGAACCGCTATCCTGACTTTGTGCCCTGTAAGAGCCCTGTGCCTTTTATTTCAGTAATCTCATGCATTTATAATACAATAAGATTTTTTTTTTTAAGAAAGTTAATTACTTTTATTCAGCAAGGACACATTCAAATGACTAAAAGTAAAAGCAAAGAAATGTAAAATGCCTTTCTATAGATTTCTATTTCTGTTCTTTTGAACTTTTTTATTCATCAAAGAATCCTGACAATGCATCTGTTTCCATAGAAATGGGAAGCAGAACAACTATTTTCTACCTTGATAATAATTAATGTTTCATAAGCAGCAAACAGCATATCCGAATGATTTCTGAAGGATCATGTGATGCCGAAAATTCAGCATTGACATCACAGGAATAAATTACATTTTAAAAAAATATTAAAAAACAAAAAAGTTATTTTAAATTGTAATAATATTTCACAATATTAAACATTTTTTATGTATTTTTAATCAGATCAATGTAGCCACGGTAAGCATAAATAAGAGACTTCTTTCAAAAACGTTACAAAATCTTACCAGTCTGAACTTTTTATATACAGTATCAATAGTGTGCACTGGCAAGAAAGGCACCATATAACTGGAAAATACAAATATTGGTATGCCAAAATGAGTATGTTTTATTAATACATTGTGTTTTAGATGACCATTCGAGAGTGAAACTAAAGGCAGAGGTCAACCCCTCCAAAGAGGACTACATAAATGCCAGCACTATAGTAAGAAATGAAATCTTTATTCCACTACAGAACAAGGTTTTCGCTTCTATCACTAATATGCATGCTGGATAAGTAAATGAATGTTTGTTTATCTATAAAATCTGATGAAGAATCGTCATGTCACTATCTTTACCCATAGATTGATCATGATCCACGTTTACCTGCTTACATTGCAACTCAAGGACCTTTAGCGCACACTGTTGCTGATTTCTGGCAGGTAAGGTGCACACATTTACAATAGTGATGAAATTTAGAAATATTTTTAAATATTCATAAAATGATATATGATATTCCCAAATATAATTTGATCACTAAATGGTTATAAATGGAATAACAGCACACCGAAGTGGTTTAGAATTAAATTAAAATGCTTTTCCTATATAAGTGGTTCTTTGCGTACTGACAGTGTTTTGGTGCATATGGTAGATGGTATGGGAGAACGGCTGTACTGTAATAGTGATGATGACCGCTCTTGTGGAGGACGGAGAGAAACAATGTGAACGTTACTGGCCTGATGAAGGATCATCTTTATACAACATCTATGAGGTGAAAAACATTCCCCTCAGAGTCTTTTAGTGGCTTTTAGGTATTACTCTTTACTACCTATTTTCTCTTGTATGCCTCAGGTGAATCTTGTGTCCGAGCACATCTGGTGTAAAGACTTCTTGGTTCGTAGTTTCTACCTGAAGAACGTTCAGACTCAAGAGACGCGCACTCTGACCCAGTTTCATTTGCTGAGCTGGCCCGCTCAAGGCATTCCCTCCTCCACGCGCCCCCTGCTGGACTTCCGCAGGTACTGTCACAACGCGCATTCTGATTGGACTACAAACAGATTACACACACATCAGGTAGTTGCTCCTCAAAAGTTTCAGGTGAGGAAAAACTTCACAACAGGGTAATAGCAAAACAAATTTACTTAAGGATAACAGTGTGCTAATGATACTGTCCAATAGCAACACTGGAGAACGTTTCAGGAGGAGGCAGCATCTTTTTTTTTGCCTCCCTTGCGCTCGGTGTGTGCTCTTAGATAACATAATGGCAAATTTATGTGACATAATGTTTGCAATTGATAAAACAGGAGCGAATTATTTTCAAGGACTGTCCAAATAGCAGCACCACTGAAGAATGTTGCAGTGGGAGGCAGCATATTTGTTGCTTCCTTTCACAGCTGTTCTTAGAAATAGGTAAAACCGGTGGAAAATGATGGATAATTAACGAATAGAGAACATTCCCACTGGGTCAGATCTGAACTGATATTGAATGCAAAATTAACTGACAATTTTTAGTGAGTGCTCTGTTAAAGGTCCACCTGTGAATATCTGTATTGAAGACTTAATAAAAATAGCGAGGAAAAAAAAAAGAAGAAGCTAGAAACAAATAAGTGTGCTTGTTACTTTAAAACAAATATTTTTCTAAAACTGAATAATTATATTGTGAAAATAATATATTTAATTATATAATAGCATATTTATAATAGTAGTATATAAGGTAAAAAATAATAGTATAGAAGGTAAAAAAAAATGTTTATAGTAAATGTAATGTGATGAGTAAACAATATAAAAATATTAGGCAAAAATGTTTGGTTACACTTTATTTTAAGCTGTCCTTGTTACAGTGTAATTATACATTTAAGTACAGAGTAATATTAATGAAAACAAATTAAAAATATTACCAAATGTTTCTTCTTTATTTAAATGTAAGGTAAAAAATAATGTTCCACATGGCTTCGATGCAGAACAACTGAACGAATTACTAAATAAGCACAAAATAAACTAAATTTAGACACAGACATCCAGTCTCACCCACATTTCTTTGCAAATACTTCCCTACTGTTTTTCCTCACCCTAACATGATGATCTGCTTCACACTTGGGATTCCCTAAATACCTCTGGATGTTTTCGTTACCTTAAAGTGCCACGTTCCTCTCCCTTGAATGCATTTGCACTTTGGACCTTTCCTCGTTTGTGCCCGACACCCTGCCTTACTCTCCTCCTCCTCCTCCTTCCACCGTCACTCTCTCTGTCTCTGATGGAGATCGGTAGGTCCCTGGACGTAGCACACCTCCCAGTGTCATTTTTGTGATTTGCAGCTAGTAGTCTGGGTCCAGTTGCATAGTCACAAAAATGATCATTGGTAGGTGTGAGTGCAGCAGGAGTGAGGCTTAACGGATGCTCCATCTCCTCTCTCCCCCTTCCTTCCCCAGCCTCACGCGTCGCTCAGTTCCTCTTTGTCCACAAATGAATGATTGTAGGGATGGACAAATTGACCGCTATGCACCTTACAACACGCCTAGTTATTAATTTTCTATCCTGCCTTTTTTTGTTATAGAAAAGTAAACAAGTGCTACAGAGGACGCTCGTGCCCAATCATTGTGCACTGCAGGTAAACGGCTGCAATGAGTCTCAGGTTCACAATATGGGCATTTTTTATTACTGTTATCATTGAAAATGAATGATTTAAATTGCGTTCCTGTTTCACACAGTGAAGGAACCGGCAGAACCGGCACTTACATTCTTATTGACATGGTTCTTAACCGCATGGCAAAAGGTACAGTAAGCACCTCGTTTCTCTATTTCATTTCATGTACGTGCCGCATGCTCAAAGGTTGTTTGTCTATATTAGGCGTGAAGGAGATCGACATTGCCGCCACACTGGAGCATATTCGTGACCAGAGACCAAGTATGGTACGCACTAAGGTATGTACAAAATGCTTTCCCAGCCAAAATGCCATTGCAAACGTTAAAGAGTGAATTTCAGCCCTAAGCTCGATTGTTTCTGCAGGACCAGTTCGAGTTCGCCCTGACAGCTGTGGCAGAAGAGGTGAACGCCATTCTCAAAGCCCTTCCTCAGTGAGCCACATCCCACTGTCTCACCATTACATCTTTTTCACGTACACTCACCCCTTTTCATGCACCTTCACAAGTCAGAAATTAATATAGTCACTCTTTAATAGACTATGAAAGCTTTCCAGTGCTGGAAACACTGCAGGGGCCAAATGCTTCAGTCCTAATTGAGTTTCAGGGAGAAACGGTGGTAAGCATCAGATTTAAAGTGTCCTAATTTCTGTAAATTGACAGTACGATGTTGTCTTTTTTATAAATATATATATATATATAATGTTTGATGTTGAAAAATGCAGGTTTGTTCTTTCTTCATCATGGCCAAAAATGCAATTCATGTACCAAATGTGGAAATGACAAAAGAAGTCACCATGTCTCATGCAGTCAAACATGAGATCGTATATGCACAGTCATGTCTGAATTCATTGAAATGTACCTGAAAGGCACCTGTAATATCTCAAGGTTCTTGTCAAATCTTTTACAAGCATTCAGTGCTTTCACATCTGTAATGTCTAGTGCCGCCTTTACATTGTGTGATGATCACTGTAAATAAATCACTGAGAGCTCTGTTTATTCCTGTAGCAAATGTGTAGAAAACTATCAAAAAAAGAGAAGTATATGACTATAATTTTGAAAAAGGTTCTGAATTAAATGTGAATCTGTGTAGCAGCACTGCTTGATGTGTGTGGCTTCTCTCTTTCATCATGACCACGTTTATGCCTAATCTGCACTAACATTCAAAAGTTTGGGGTCAGTAAACATATATGATGTTACAAACGATTTTAAATAAATAAAGGACCTTTTTAAAATCTGGAATGCAAATATTTTTGGTTTCCACAAAACATTACGCAGCATATCTCTTTTTAAAAAAACACCTATTTAATATTTCACAGTATTATAGTTTTCACGGCATTTCCTGACCTAATACATGCAATTTTGGTGAGAATAAGATGATTTTAAAAACATACCGACCCAAACTTCTAGACAGTAGTGTATCAAAATCAACAAAATACTAAGATATGAAAAAGCAGAGGTTTCGATTAAAACACAAGAAATACTTCTGAATAAATAATAAACCTTTATCATAACTTATGAAGATTTTAAATATTGCATATCACGTGCGACTATACATTCATCACAGGTTTGAATCATTCATTATTAAAATGTTAATAAAGAATTTTGTCTTTAAGACACTTTTTTTTTTACAGTACCTTACATGTTTGATCAGTGCAGGCCATAAATTGCATTTATATATAAAAAGCAATCCAGTATCCCCTTTCCAAGAATGAGAACGCATTCATACACAAACACACGTACATATTTGACCTTTATACAGTGTTGCCCGTTTTGTTTTTTTCCAAATAAAACTTTGAAAAGGGTCTGAGCAGCAGGTGTGCCAGGCAGAGAGAGACAAAGAAGCAGAAAGAGAGAGCAGAGCATCGGGGAACGCTTCACCTGTTAAGAGCAGACGGATGAATCCAGTATTAGAGTTGCCTCACAGTTTCTTCTGTTGTGTTTGGTGAATTAAAACTACACAAGTGATAAAACTGAAGACTATTTTGACTCGACTAAGCATTTTCCTGCACAAATGAATCAAGTAGAGTCCTGGAATGCTTCATGCTCTACAGCAGGAGCAGCAGATACACAAATGTTAATGAACTATGAATGGGGTCAAGAGCTGCACAGTCATCTACACTACTTTTACCTCGGGGGGGTAAGAGGGGGTGTCACAGCCACAGGTCAGCCTGTGAAGGCCTGGAAGTCGGACTCTGTAACGGCAGGGAGAATGAGTCAGGTAAAAAGCCCAGGAAAAACAAAAGTATAAACATAATAAATGCACATGGGTGGAAATGGTGATATGAATGTGAAAATTGCATGCTGAATAGTGATGTATAGTGGATATAGTGAACAGTGGATTGCAGCAAGTGAAAAGTGATTTAAATAATGCAAGTTGTCTTTTTTCCAAATTTGATTTAAAGGCACAGTAGTTTATAAAAATCTGCCACTTTAATCAGGTGTACTGGTAGTAAATGGATAGCAGTCCATCAAAAAATACTTGATTTAAAATGAATTCTTATGAGCTGAATGTATTGTACAGTTTATTGTTCCTCATATTAGCAACAACATCATGTTAACAATGACTGAAACAGCTTTTATTAACAATTTAGTCATTTAAATAGCACTTTCTGAGCCCTGTGAATTAGAAAATAATCTTGTTATACATAACATTTTCATTAATAGCAGTTTTGTGTCAATCAATTTCTTGATTGCAGTTTACACAGACAATCTTTTAAAAATGTAACACTCACATATCATCACATTCAAACTTTCTGTGCTTAGTTGGTGTTTATGCATTGATGTTTCGATTGTTCATTTTATATCACAAAGCTGATAGTGGAACAAAACGCACAAACAAGAAAAAAAAAAAGTAGTAAAATGTGCAACTATGGCTAACTTAAACACAAACTGTCAAGTGAGATACTGTATAACGTTGGCAACTAACGTTTATTCTAACAAAAAAGGCACAAACACAATATCAATCGTGATTAATTCTGATACACAGCCTATAAAACTAATTATGCAAGTTACTGTCAGTTATTTGGCACATTCTCATTAATTCTGGATCTACAGTACATTCTCTTCGTGACTGGCTATTAGTCACTGACTCACTGCCACTCACAACACGAGCCCTCAGAGGCAGATTATCTTTAGGTTTCTGTGCAAAATTTCCTTTCCAAAAAAAAAATCACTTTCACATTCAACAGGTACTTCTGAAGGAATGACAAATGCACTGTAAAATCAGATGCATTCGGACACGAAACCTTCTAGCAGGAATAATAGTAATACTAATGAATGTGAGCACAAATGAAATAGAGTTGTTTACTGCTGGAAGATTCATTGGGAATGGGATATCAACTAATCAGTAAAATATCCATTACAATGCTATGCAAGACTGAGAAAAGATATTAAAACTGTTTAGAGCAATCTTTCTGATTGGCCAGTTAGCATTCATGTTAAAACAGTGTCTTAAGAGCTAGTCTGACCAACTAGCAGTTAGCCAAGAGCAATCTGTTTTTTTTTTGTTTTCACCTTAGACTAATATACATTTTTATGTAACTGTAACCAGTCTTTAGCTCACTAACTTTTAGGACTAGTCTTAACCTTTTATGCAACCGGCCTACTCTTCGTACACAACAACAATCAAAGGTCTTGTGACTTGGTCTCGTTTTTCTAAATTTACTGGATGACTGGATGGATTTTAAATCCCATGGAGTTTTTACATTACTTTTCCAAGTCTAGAAATCTTTTACACTTTTAAATGTAGGGTAACCCTTATATATCCAGGTTTCCCAAGCCTGTGGTAGCCACTGGTTTAGAACTAACTCTGTAGCAATTTATGTGTCTTTGTTTCACAGCATAAAGTCATGTTGAGTATTAGATCTAAATTTTACCTTCCACTAACTTTTACCATTTTGCTAACCATATACCTGCTCTCCAAAATCCCACAATCACCCTCTGTAAAGACATGCCAGTCAATCTGATGCCAAGCGATTTACAGGCAGAGCTGTTTGGCTAAAAGTGACTAGTGACAATTTTCCCTGTTTACAGAGTAAATGCTGGCAAATGATATCCCATTTCGCTTATATCTGTCAGAAAGCAGGACATTTTTGGCATGGGGTTCTAAAATATTGCAAAGAGCGCCTTCAAAATTTCCTGACTTCATGATGAATGGCACCTACCTTAATGCGAGAAAATACAATTATATTTGCGCAATGCCATAAGAGACAGAGCTGTAAGTCAAAGCACAGTCAAACACTTCAGGAAGGATTCCTAACACATTAGGTTATAACTCGCATACAAGCATGGTTATTCTCCATATTCTTACTAACAGACCACGCACTGACACTTCCTCCTCTTTTTTACCACTTTAGTCCCATTGGCTGCCATTTTGTCGTTCTCTTTATCCTGTACAACAACACTTTCTGAACTTCTAGCCCGACCCTGTTCTGTCAGTCTCTCCTCTGGAGACGAGGGGGTGCTTTCTTTTGTATTATCCAGTACTTCTTTCTGATCTTTGTTTTTTTGACCGGCACACTTCCCACCACCTGGTTGATTCCCCCTCCCTCCCCCAGCACCTGAGATCACGTTGTCTGCCAGTTGCTGGGCCTCCATCTCCGACAAGCTGTAGGCCAGCGCCATCTGCAGGTCTTCATCCTCATCATCTTCAGTGGCATTGGGGGAGTGGAAGAACGGGGCGGCGCTGTAGGAGCGTAGAGCGGGGTTTGGAGAGCTATTGTTGGAGGGGCGGAGCAGTGGATGCTGGGATTGTCTAGAAGGCTGACTGGACTGCTCTCTACGACTAAGTTCCAGAGCTAAGGCCATCTCATCCTCCACACCTGGACACACAAACACAGCTCAATGTCAGACTGGTTCTACAGGAAATTAGCAATCTGCATACAACTAGTCGGCTATTGTGAAATGTATTGAGCTAGCTATAATCTACTTTCAAGCCTAAGTGGCTTTTCTGAGCCAATATTGAAAAAAAAATAAGAGTTGGAGGAATACGTGTTATTATTCATTTAATGAATGGTTCTGGTATGGCTGCAGTGCAGCTCAAATCATAACTAAATAATTTAAAATATACAGTGATAACTGGATGAATTCGAGGAAAAAAAGTGTCTTTTCAATGTAATAAACAGGAAAAGTTTTTAAAACCTTTAAAGCGAGATGAATTGTATACATTAGACAACAAAGACCAAAGCAACTGAAGGGTTGGTTATGTGCATTGATATTCCAAATGTGTCTGCTTTCCAAGGCAGATTTATCCTGAGCTGATCAGCTGAACTTTTATTACACACCAGAAAGTGTGCATTAACTATAGAGATGCATTTTGCTCCTATATTATTATTAATAAATGATAGCAAAAAATGAATTACCATTGATAAGGATAGTTTTCAAAACCCCATCCTCCTCAACCTCTGTTCGCTCCTGGCCATTTTCTCTGACCCTGAGGGAAGAAATGCAATGTTTATCAACAAATAGAAAATACATAAACAAACTCGAATTACTCTGACTTTCTGTAAGCCAGGCCTTCACCTTGTTGCGAGGTTTAAACCATCAACTGCAGTTGACAGCAAAACGACTTACTTGTTTAATGTGCATGACGCATATATTTAGCATGTTTTAGATTCTGTATGAATATTATATATTGTATTGTGCATTATACACAAATGGAACAAAGGAATAACCACAGGCAAAATTAGTATGATGAGAAGCAGACTGACTTTTTTGTGGTAGTACGTTTTCCATTGACAATGCGGGTAGATGTAGAAACAGACTTGAAGTTTGCTCCTCCCATGCTGCCCATCCCACCCACTGAAGAAGAGAAGGATGTGAAATCAGCTGTTGACAAAAAAAAAAAAAAAAAAGTTTATCACCAAATTTCCTTTCAGTTCACCAAAATGAAGTATTATTCTGGGAGGAGACTGAACACACACTCCATAATTATAAACAACAAAAAAATAAAACATGAAACCATTTTAAAAACAAACCATTTGCTGAGGGGAAAGAGAAGAAGCGACTGGGCCCAAGCCTGGAGGAGGAGCTGTGAAAACCACTGTGCATTCCACCAAATGGGAAATCATCTAGTAGCAAAGTGGGAGAGTTAAAGAGCACAATGCAGGTCACAGATGCTGATTGAAAATGTGTTTTGACTAATATTAAATCTACAGCCAATGTGAGTGCAAGATACAGAGCAAGGGGTGTGCAGGAGGAGTCATAAACCCACAACAGAGTATCAGCAAGCAGCCATTCTCTTCCTTTAGTCTTCCTTCTCTTTTTGTCATTTCAAATACGCATACAAATAAATTGTATTGCAAGCTTCTTGCAGTCCACAAATTTTTAAAAGGGAGAAATCCAGTTTTGAGTGAGATCTTACGTTATTTTCTGGATCACTTTTGCATGTGTCACTTCTGGTTGTTTGGTTTCAAAACTTTGGTTGTTAGGTAGCCATGTAGCGTGGGAAGAATAGTGACCTGACAACTTTGTGCAGTGTATACCCACTAAAGTCAGAGATAATGTGTAATTCAACCTATTTTTGTTCATATCTAAACTGATATGTACTGTATGTCTGTGGTAATCAAAACAAATAAACTCAAAAATAGTTTAACGTAGTCCATAACTTTGATCATTTTAATTAAAATCCTCTTAATATATCTATTTACATAATTCTACAATGTATTGGGACCTCATAAAAGTTTGCAGTCCCGAGCTCTGGGTTGAGAACCACTGGTATCACGTGAGGGTCATTCTGACACAGAGAAAACACTCAGACGGTTATATAAGCACGATTCAAGATCAGCATATTAACAGACAAACACTTACCAAAGAAGTCTGCGAATGGGTCCTGCCCTCCGAAGAACTCTCGAAACACCTCATCTGGGCTGCGGAATGTGAAGCTGAATCCTGGGAAGTCGTCAGGAAATGAAGAACCCCCAGACCCTGTAAAACAGATGTAAAGCACCGTTAAGCACGTGAAACACTGCGATGGTATATAGCAGTGTGAAGTTCTCCTCACCTGAGCTTGGCATGTCGGATCTACCGTATCTGTCATAAGCATCTCGTTTGCTTGCTTGAAAATGAGAAAAAACAGCAACAGTGAAATTCAAGCCTTTCTGAACAAGTACTTCAACCATTAATAGAATTGCTGTAGAGATGAGAAATCCCAGTGTCTTACTGTCTGAAAGAACTTCATAGGCCTCTGCTATCTCCTTAAATTTTTTCTCTGCCTCTTCCTTGTCGTCTGGGTTTTTGTCAGGGTGCCACCGCAGAGCCAGCTTCCTGTAACTGTATACACAACATAAATAAACATAAGTAAACTTAGCTTGACTGGCATCTCAAGATTGTGATGAAGTGATATATAGGATCAGGGGGTCATTCACATATGACACATTCTTGCATCCACCTTCTTCTATATAAACATTGCACTGACGTGTTAGACTCTTGTGGTTCATATTTGTATTTAGCATCTTGCACCATGAATTCAACTTTTTAGAGCACCTAGTAAAGTTAAAATGTGCAAATGGTCTCTTTTTTTTACAATTCAGGCATATCAGCTTGATCGTGCTACTTCATTTCTATTTCAAAATAACAATTAGTGGCATAACTATGAAATCCATTAGTCAAAATGTTTAAATGCACAGCTATTTTTAGCCTAATAATAATAATAATAAATGTTTCTTAAGCTCCATATCAAAATATTAGAAGGATTTCTGAAGGTTCATGCAACACTGAAGACTGGAGCAAAGGCAGCATTACAGGCATAAATTATATTTTATAATATACAGTAGTAGAAAATTGTGGAAACTTGTTGAGATATAAACTCAGAATTTCAAGAATAAAAACAATTAAAATGTTTTTTTTTTGCAATATTATTTACATTACTACTGCTTTTACTTTATTTTTTTGTAAAATGAATGCAAACTTGCTTAGCAACAGCTTCTGAACGATACTGTATTTCACTGTTGATGAATACTTTATAAAGGTAAACCGCAGGCCTAAGTTTCAAAATACTCTGTCTTCACTCACAGTTAGAGTACTCAGTTAGAGACACATTTAGTTCCATTCAATAACAATCCCATAGGCCACCTCATACTGCAAGCTACTGATAAGTGAAGGCAGTTATTAACTTACGCTTTCTTGATGTCATCTGGAGAAGCATTTCGTGACACTCCCAGAACATCATAGTAATCCACCATTGCGGCCTTCAGCTTAGTCCACCTGTTCCTCACATGTGTGAAAAATCATAAATCAGCCAAACGTGTCAAGAAGTGTTTCTGAAACCATTACGATTTGTCAGTTACAGCTATGTTCACACATATTAGGCACATGTGATCATTCAAATCAAACGCCATGACTTCAAACATAAATTCTTTTTGATTATTAAGGGTTTATTTTACCACAATCTTCCAGGCTCTTTAACGGCAGGGATTTACTGTTTTCTTTTTATGTTCAAACTCAGTGTTGTGAAACTCAATGAACTGTTGCTTATTATGACAGTTTATCACAAAGTGCTGGACTTGGATTAATAGACTGAATATAGACTGGTATCCCCCTGGACTCTGGCCTGCCCATGTCTGGAACTCTCTGGAAACCGGACACAATGTGATGTTATTTCAAGCCCAAAGTTGAAAAGCGATTTGTGTGGGCCATATGTCCACTGACAGCTGCTGAAACACGCGAGATCACCACAGAGACACACAACTCCCTATTAATACAGCATTTTAGAGATCCAACCGTCCCTGCGGCCGCCCTATTATAACAACTTTTACCTTTTTTAGAAGTGTATCGAGCCAGAAGGAGCCGTGCCGTAAACAGGGCTGAGATATCTCGGTGAAGCGCTAGTCGGTCCCGACTCCCGAGACGCGGGTCACAGGAACTGACGCTCTTTTAACGTCCGCGTGAGCACGGAGTTCCGTCAGAATCACCCATTTACCGCTAGCACGCTGGGCTTCATTACTTAAGCGTGAAACCGACACCCAACTTCTATATGTGTCTGTCCCTCGCCCTCTGCTACGAATGCGGTGCGTCACGATCAGCTGAGCCGCGGTCCAAAAAACACAGCGCCGTCTAGAACATGCCAGTGTTTGTTTACGTCACGAGCCCCGCCCACTTCAGCCTGAGGGAGCCATGTGCGGGACAGAAGCTCTGGCATACACAAGTCTGCTTATCGGAATAAGCTAATGCAGTTTTTATGTATTTGTTTAGGTATATATAAATGTATTAAATGTGTAAAGAAAGATAGATCATTCTATCGGACTGAGAAAACTGAACGAATTGTTCTAGTTTTACAAATGTCATAAAAACAGGGACTGCGCCAGAATTTGAAAAAAAATTTTTTTTTAGGAAATTAAATAATCCTCTTTATCTGCAATATAATGCATGCAACTCTGGCAGCAAAGCAGCAATGTTTAGTGATTATTAACGTAATAAAACACATTATAAGCTAAAGATGATAACATAAGAGAAAAACATGGTTTAAATAAATAAATAAAATACAAATCCCACGGAGTTATCTTTATTTACTCACCCTTATGTCGCTGAAAATCCGTATAAGATCAAATATAATAAAAGAAAAGCACATTAAGAAGATTCACATCAGTCATTTTGCTTCAATTAACCTGCTAAATACTTTCATTAATCACACTAAACAATACATTTCTTATTGTAAATTGTTTTACTTATTATTACTTATTTTTTACTTTTTCGAGTCAACAAATGTTTCAATTATCCATTCAGAATCTCCTGTTAATATCTTATTGAATTTCACATGTCAATGAACCATAAGCTCTTGCAGCAGTTTTTAGATGACATAAAACTAGTAGGTTTGAGTTCTTCCTAAAATGTTAAGAGTTCCCCCATATGACATGTTTTATAGTGTACAGTAAATTAACATTGTATGTTTGATAATTAATATATTTATTAGTAAAGCATATTTACATTTAATCTTTTAATAGTGTTTGACACTTTTTTGTAATATAATTAAATGTTGGTTTACTAGAATCGCCCAGAATGTTGTGAAGCCATTGAAAGTGCTTGAGCAGCCTTATATCTTACTGACTGACAGCCCATTTTGACCTGCTGTAAATGTTGTTCTTGCTCAAATAATTTATTTATTTTTTAATATGAAAAAGGAGAACACACATACACCCATACTGGAGATTACGTGTTATCTTTGTCTGCTGGTTAAAAACAGAATCCACAGTGCACTATTTTATCTGTTTGTAACGTGACTAATCACTTTCAGGTCAAAGATATTGTTATCAGTAAAAAATAATAATAATAATAACTAGATAAATTCACCAATATATATGTAGGATTACTCAGGCACTAAGATCTAGCTGCATTAATGAATGTATCCACAAGGAGTCGCTACAAACTATTGAATCGCTTGGTATGCGACAGGACTGTTCTATTTTCTAGATTTTAATAGCATTCCGCAACTTTTAATAAGAATGTAGCTAATCCAATCACAACAATCAATCACAAGAAGCACCGCCTTCTAAATAAAATAGCCAATCAACGCGTCTGCCGTTATAAGTTCCGTTTGCTAAAGCATTCTGAGACTTGCGCCCAGGACTGCGCATGCGCACTGACTGATCTCGCTTTTTACTACGCTATTTGAGCAAAAGAAACAACATATAGAATTCACTGGCCTTAATGGGGTTATTACACACTTTTTTGTTATGAGAGGTAGGTTATTATTTTCCTGTGTGTAGTTTTCTTTTAGCCAATAGGTTTTCTCAAAATTGTTTTGTATACAATAGGGTCTAATGTACGATGGCCCAGTAATGCACAACACAACACAATTAAAAAAGCAAACGTAAGCTTTTAACATTGCGTTGCGTTGTGCTTTACTGGCCCACCGTACTAATGTGGTTTGGAAATGCCTTTCTCTGTTCGTCTAGATGGCTGTTTTCTTCCATATTCTGTAACATATGTTAACATCAGTGTACATCAGGTAATAATTGATGTTCTTTTACGCACTTGTTAGTTGTTAGATGTTTTCCTCACTGAACAGAGGCTGGTCATTTATACACACGTTTCCTCTTTTAAATTCTTTGAGAAGCTGTACATTGGGCAGTGTATTTATACCTGTTAAATCTCGACCCTGATAATTGGACAAACAAATAATATATTAGGCTACCTTTTATCTTGATGCAAAAAGATACCCTATATTAAAAGATGCAATAAATCAGAAAAATAACACTTTATTTATTTATTGTATATTTTATACATACATATATATATTATTTTGTCACTTCATCGGCCACATAACAACACTGGGCTAAATGATTTTTGAGCTTCTGATTTTGTTTAGATGGTTTTCACATTGTAATTGTTAGAAACTACTTTTGTTTTTTTCCACCGTTGCCGTTTTTTCCCCATTTGTTTTATTTTTATTACTTAACATTAATTTAGATTTTAAGATATAAGTTAGTAATAAATTGAAACCAAAACACATTTCGTAATCCTTAAATTCACACCAAAATGAATAAAAAACATAATATGTCACCTGTTATATTCTGTAGGGTATATCTGTCCAACTGACTCGAATTACTTGAACTGAAGACAGTGATCCTCTGTAGAAATACCAGTAGCGTAGCTCTCAGCATCACTGATAAACATAAGTACTGTGATGACTCAGGCAGAGGCTCTTCACTGATTCCACATGGATTCGTGGAGCGACGCTTGTGATGTTCTCAGTGACGAGAAAGCGTTCATCTGGCTCTTCTGTCTACCCCAGGTGCTGCTTGATCTTCAGCCCCAGATCAAGGCTGTAGGGATGCTGTTGCAGTGTGTTTTCATCCTGGGCTCCACAGAGAGGTAAATGTACTGGTAGTCCTGCACACAACAGCAGTTGATGGCGATGCGATCTTCCTGCTGACACAGAGCCTCCAGTCTCTCTTCTAGTGGAGATACTGAGTCTAGGATGGATGTCAGGAAGAACAGGGTCTGTGAGCTTTGGCAGAGATAGATCTCTAGCTGTGATGTAACCTGGTTTCAGCTGCCAGCTGTGAAAGCTCACAGGACTCTTGAATAGAAGAGATGCTCTTCACGAGGAATCCCCTCAGGTATTTGGGAAGAGCCCTTTTCCTTCTGGGGCGATGCTGCTCCATAGAGATCCTTGAAAAACACTTACAAATTACACAAATTGATTAAACTCACCGAATTGTAGAGTTGAAAAGCTTGTAGCATGAGCGATCAGCTTTAAGGCTTCAGCAATAGTTTGCTAATTTCAAAAATTAACTAAATCTGCTGTCACTAACACAAAATGTTAAGGCTCATTTAAACGTATAAACAACACCTGTAAAAGTAAAAGTCGATTAGAGCAGCTTAAGCTCTGTTTAATGTAATCTATGCTTCTCTATTACCATTACCCTGTTTAGTTTAGTCTCTTTGTGGTCCACAAGTGGAAATTTGTCTTTGGCTTCACTACGCAAATACATTTAACATCACATTAGACAACAAGGTCATCTCCTCATCTCACACTGAGGATCCAGTGTTTAAAGTTCTAACAACAGTTGGCACAAAAGTCATTTGATACACATTTTTCCTAGCTTGAGGTTGCCTAAACATCTTTGTGATGCAAGCTGAGATTTAGTATTCAAGGGATGAGAACAGTCTTTAATAATGACATGTTTTTTTGTTTAGCTCTTATTATTTTATTCAGTTGTCTTTGTGGTTGACCTTAGCACCACTAGCAATTTTAACTCAATCCAGTTTTTATTCTTTTCTTTTCGTGTCTCTTTGAATACTAGGATGTGATCCATATTGTACTCTTACTTTTAATAATTTTGTGCATTACAAATTATGTACTTTAGTACTTTTACTGAAATTAAATGTAAGTAATGTGCTTTTACTAGGTATTTTTCTTTAGGATCTCCATATTTTAACTGAGGTATTTCATTTGTGTACATCATCCACCCTGGTGGACTGCAAAAACACATTTCCACAATGGCAGTGTTAAAGTGTTGCAAGCTTTTTCATGTCACCAGGAGTCAGTTTAAGATTTACTTCTTTCTTTCTTTTTTAAGCTAATCACCATTTTGTAACTATTTAACGGATGTCTAGAGAGAAAAATACTTTTTGCCTGAAGAATGTTGTTAAAAAAACGTCTACCAGCAGCCATCTGCCCATTCTAAACAGACATGCCTTGATCCCATGGTATCTCTGTTGATGGCTATCCTAAAGTATCTGTATTGTGAATACTACATCATTTTTAATTTTTTAAATATTTACTTAAGAGTTCACACAGTAGAATAGACTGATCAATCATATACCAAAATAAAAAATAATAATGGAAAAGATCATTCAACAAAAGGTGCTAAAAATAATACGCACTTGCTTAATTGTAAAATATTTCGCAGACCAGAGAGAAATATTTCTTATTCAAATTTTATTAAAATGCAATTTAAATGCAAAATTAATTTCATGTAACTTTACTTTTTGCAAAAATCTTAATGGTCAGATTTAATGTTTCCAGGTTGTATGCTGCTTCTTTAATATTCTTCTCCCTCTTCATCCTCTTCTCCCATGCTGTCAGTGCCGACTTCTTCATAATCCTTCTCCAGAGCTGCCATATCTTCTCTAGCCTCTGAGAACTCTCCCTCCTCCATTCCTTCACCTACATACCAGTGCACAAAGGCTCTTTTGGCATACATCAGGTCAAACTTGTGATCTAGACGAGCCCAGGCCTCAGCAATGGCTGTAGTGTTGCTCAGCATGCACACGGCTCTCTGAACCTTGGCCAGATCTCCACCAGGAACCACAGTTGGAGGCTGGTAGTTGATGCCTACTTTGAATCCTGTAGGACACCAGTCAACAAACTGGATGGTGCGTTTGGTCTTAATGGCAGCGATGGCAGAGTTGACGTCTTTGGGCACCACATCTCCACGATACAGCAGACAGCAGGCCATGTATTTACCGTGACGAGGATCACACTTCACCATCTGATTAGACGGCTCAAAGCAGGCGTTGGTTATGTCAGCCACAGAGAGCTGCTCGTGATATGCCTTTTCAGCTGATATCACAGGAGCATATGTAGCCAGAGGGAAATGAATACGTGGGTAGGGCACCAAGTTGGTCTGGAACTCGGTGAGATCCACATTTAGAGCTCCGTCGAATCTCAGCGAGGCCGTGATGGAGGACACGATCTGCCCGATGAGCCTGTTGAGATTGGTGTAAGTCGGACGCTCGATGTCCAGGTTTTTTCGGCAGATGTCATAGATGGCTTCATTGTCCACCATGAAGGCGCAGTCAGAGTGCTCCAGGGTGGTGTGGGTGGTCAGGATGGAGTTGTAGGGCTCCACCACCGCTGTGGACACTTGAGGAGCAGGATAGATGGCAAACTCCAGCTTGGACTTCTTGCCGTAATCAACAGAGAGACGCTCCATCAGCAGGGAGGTGAAGCCAGAGCCAGTACCTCCACCAAAGCTGTGGAAGATGAGAAACCCTTGAAGGCCAGTGCACTGATCAGCCTGTTGAAGTAGATAAGCGTATTAGAAATAACATCTACATAATGATTAAGTCAAATTAATTTTGCACTTTAAAGATCTTACCAGTTTGCGGGTCCTGTCCAGCACTAGATCAATGATCTCTTTACCAATGGTGTAATGACCACGGGCATAGTTATTGGCAGCATCTTCTTTGCCAGTTATTAGTTGCTCAGGATGGAACAGCTGGCGATATGTGCCTGTGCGCACTTCATCTGAAGAGGGAAAAAAACAGAAAAGCCTAATTATCTAAGTTTCTGTTCTTTTTTTATTCACAGTAGCAAATAGGAAGAAAAAGAAGAAAATATTGAAAGCGTCAAATAAAAAAAAGATTGCTTTTTATCACAAAATATATTCTATAAAACTTGCTTTTCCAAGATTTTGTAAAATGGGTTTCATGATCATGTAAATGGATTATATTCTGTTTCTCTGGTTCAGTTTACCAATCACAGTGGGTTCCAGATCAACAAAGATGGCACGTGGAACATGTTTCCCTGCTCCAGTCTCGCTGAAGAAGGTGTTGAAGGAATCGTCTCCTCCTCCTATTGTCTTATCACTGGGCATCTGTCCATCCGGCTGAATACCGTGCTCCAGACAGTAAAGCTCCCAGCATGCATTTCCCATTTGGGCCCCAGCTTGGCCAACATGCATAGAGATACACTCACGCTAAAGGGAGGGTAAAAATATATGAAATAAATGAAAATAAGTACATATTTTAGCTAATTACTTAGACACAGTTATACATTAGATCCTATTATGTAACTTTTATTGTTCAATAGAGGACTCTCTCTTATTTTCGATTACATTTACATGCATGTTTACCCTCTCCTCCAGATTGGGTCACAGGATCTCTAGAGTACAGAAGAAGAGACTAAGTGCGTTCCTTTGAGGCCTCAGTCCACCCCCTCCCTGTCCCAGCTGTACACTCTTCTTTGTGTAAGACAGAGATATCTCACTCTGGGCTTGTCGCAAGAACAGTTATATCTATTATTCTGCTATGCTGCAGATTTTGTCACTCATGATCTCATCTACTACCAATGCCTTGCTGTATGTCATAAAGGCATGAATGTATTCATTCTCTGAGTAACAACTGCGTGTCTCATGCTGTTGTTCCCTTTTTTCTCCTCTTTTAGTTGAAAGAGGTTCAGTAAGCTATTTTGGCTCGGCAAACATAGATAAATGTTATATTCAGAAAAGGCAAAGTACAGGAGTTTTTTGCTGACATGTGTGTCACAGTCTGGGATCAGGCTTTGAAGGCCGCAGCCACATCCTTTCTATAATGAAAGGCCAGCTTTGTGTCTGAAACTCAGCATGGCTTTATGCTTTACTTCAGATTTTTTCATATATATACAGTATACAGAACTGTTTCAATAGTTTATCTTCGTCTTCCACACAAAAATAATACATTCATGTAAAATAATGTATAAATTATTATAGAATTGACCAAAATCTCTTAACATGCCTTTCGTGCACAAAATGTGAAATAATATACTTTTTAGTGGAGCGATGTTTAAAAAGATTACAATTAAGAATCGATCAAGCACTGTGAACTCACCATCTTGTCAGATTTCCCTTCAGGCCGACTTGAGGGTTCGGAAAGAGAAGGCAGATGTGGAGAAGAAAGGAGAGGTGGGGTTTTTATAGAGAGGGAAGAGGGAGGAGGGAGAGAGGGGGTTAGCAGGAAGTGGGATCGCCTGTTGGAGTGAGGATAGTCATTCAGAAGGGCTGTCCTTCCTACACAAGCATAGTCTAGCTCCCTCTTGGGACTTTTGGGTCTGTGAAAACCATCTAGCCCCTTTACTAGCTTTTTGGATGTTCGATAATACTAAAAGCCTGGAAGGAATTTTACAGGCTATAATGTCAAAAGTTCTCCATGGTCATGTGTTAAAGTTGCATTACAGCTGCAGGAAAACTGATATCTTGACTATTTGTAATATAATGCCTACACAGTATTCTTTGTGATTTCTACATGAAGAGAAGCGAGTTTAAAGACTTGAGGGTGAAAGTGTCATTTCATATGAGTAATTACTTTATAAGTCTTAGTACTGTAAACGTGGCCCTATATTTGAAAACAGATATGTCTTTGTTTTTTGTTTGCAGAGCATAAAAAGCACTTTGACTAAGATTTTCTATGGGCATAGTTCTTGCTATAGAGAAAGAGAAACACTGGCCCAGTTGACATCAGACTTTAATTTCTGCGCTACAGTGATAATGAAAGCACAGACATTATCCAGCCTCTCATACTGATGCCTATTGACATGTACAAACAGCTGAATCATGAATAACAGCTACAGCAGGTGGTCATTTTTGTGCTGCAGCATAGATACCGTTGGGGGGAAGGGTGTCATGATAGAAAGCGTTCTGTTTTGCGTGTAGGCCTTTATCACTTTGCATGTGCAAATACATACAGATATGAAACAGATAACATGTCCAACTGTATATCATGTAAGGAATGCAAATAACAACACATTTTTAGAAAGAGCTTGTCACCAGACTTTTTATTGCTTAATTTTTTTCTACGTTCATTTTCACTTTTTTAACAGATTGAACTTTTGCATAAGATGTAAAAAAAAAACAGAAAATGAATTAGGAACATTTAGTTGCATTAACATGAAGGATTATGAATTAACAATGCAAGTTTTTACACCATTTATTAATCTTGGTGAATTAATATTGTTATTGTTGATCATATGTGTGTTACCAATTCATTTACATATGATAATTTATACAACAAAATGTTTATATATGTAGAACTGACCAAAGATTAATAAAAGCTGTAAAAGTATTCTTAATTAATATTTTCTGTTAGCTATTGCGGTAACTTATAATCTCTTTATGAAGTGATACCAAAGAATGTATAGCCCCCGAAAACAACAAAATAATGCATTTTAGAAGATGAAATGAATATTAGATTACCCTGAGATTACAAACAAACTGCATTTAAAATTCCACTCCATCCTCATCATCTTCGATGCTGTCAGTGCCGACTTCTTCATAATCCTTCTCCAGAGCTGCCATATCTTCTCTAGCCTCTGAGAACTCTCCCTC
>JAUMHP010000057.1:5646619-5666083 GCA_032361065.1 Enteromius trimaculatus
TTTAGCAAATGGCTGCAATATAACAAAGAGTGAAAAATTTAAGGGGGTCTGAATACTTTCCGTACCCACTGTATATAATATTTATATGCAGCTGATGAAATTAGGCAAAGAATCCACTAAGCAGTGGCCAACAGGTCTCAGACCATCACAAAGAAATATGTTGGGCAACAGATTTACAACCATCAAGGTCAGCAAGCTCAAAGTGACGTCGTACCTCTTTCCATGTCCTAATTAATCACTTGAGTGACCTTAACCCTGTAGCTCATACACACACAGAGGAATGAATTACACTTTGATTAAGGTTTGCCACAGTTACGTCCTCGCCAACGACCCTGGGTCTCATGCTTACAGTGTATTTGATTGTCTTTCATGTTGTTTTTAGAAGCCTATACTTCTCCAAAAGGAAATATGAAAGGCTTTCAGTTATTTTTTTTAAAAGATGCACTAAATATTCTGCATAATATTTATTAGCATAAACTCTCCATATGTTGTATTTTGTGTCTTTTGTAGAAATGCTTTGCACTAGGGTCATACATATTAGTAACAGATGTAAAAAACAGTCATAAATAATGGAAAATTTAGAGTAGGAAAAAATGCCATTTATTTACAATACACCGAAGCACGCTTTGTGATTGTGAAATTATATTTCTTACGTAATCTAATTAAGAATATTTCCTATGCTGGATTTAGATGGAGCCCCTGGGAGCAACTAAAACACAAATGGTGTGAAACTGGCAATGGCATTCAGCTGTTAGCTGATTACATTGACTCCATTTATTTGTGACTGTTTTCCAGTCACTTCACTCCTGAAGGTGAGTATTTCATCTCCATATAAACACGTTTGACTCAGAGCCCTTCTGTAAGCTTTGAGTCTCAGTGAGAATGCAGATTGGAAAACGAAAAGCGCTTTGGGATAATCAATACTGTGACATGGATCAATGCAAATAATTATTGATTTAATTCATTAACACACTCCACTTTGCCGTCGTTCACTTACACAATTAGAATATGAAATGCCAACATAGCATATTTATTCAAATATATTTACGCATAATATGTCGGAGGGTCAGAATTGGGGCGTTTTTATAAAAATCTACCTGTGATAAAAACACACAGCCGAAAAAGACACTTAGAATGGAATTCAGATTCTTTCATACAGGTTATGAATCTTGATCTAGTGATGTTTTCCGTTTTGTGTATTTGGACAGAGCAATATATGGTTGACACTTGTTCTATTAATTAAAAAAACACCAGTCTTCCCAGCTAACAGTGAACCCTCTAAGAACTTAGTGATAATCAGTAAATGTTCTGACAGTTCTCACAGTAATGTTAGTTCAATTTGAATTTAAGAAATCTTTATAGTATCTGCAGTTTGGAGGGGGAAACTCTATTGTAAATAAAATTACACTTTTTATAGTTTATCTCACAATTTTCGATGTTTACATGAAAAAACTATTATTTTGTTTTTTAAAAAAAAAAGTCATAATTGTGGTATTAAATGTTGCACATTACATTTTTATCTTTGTATTTTTTGGAGAAAATAGGATTTCATACTTCTGTAATGAATTAGCTGTTTTATTTATTTTAGTATGGTATAGTCTACACTGTGTCATTACATCCAAGTGCTTTATTGGCCTCTTATTTTATTATTTTCTATTTTATAGTTGTTAAACTCTATTTTAACCAGTTTAACTAGCTGAACTCATAATCATATTCACTAAACTGATATAGTGTTTAAGTTTGAAAACAACACTTAGGCACTATGGCTCACGGAGCATCACACCACAGAAAGCATTGACAGGATGTTTGCATAATGTAATTTGCAATGTTTTAAATATTATAAAAAATGTTGGCTACATGAGGTTAGGGGTGGGCGATATGAGCTAAAATTCATATCACAGCATTTTCCACAGTTAAGAAAAAAAAATGGAATCACTTTTTAGAAGATCTTAGTTAAATTGCAGGCAAAACATGTATTTTAACATTATAACTAGAAAAAAAGATATATTTCAAGATCTGAGCAAAAAAATAAAAAAGGTCTGACCTTAGATGCACAAAATTATGCTATATAAAACATCTGGGCAAAAGAAACAGCAAATGGACTGAAAGAACATGCAAGTTAACTCTCTGACAGATGATTAGATCCTTTGATTAGCGATAAACAAAGCTACTCTGTGCAGCGCTTATGAACACAGAGGTAAGATAAAGAGAAAATGCTATTTAAACTTTTCTGAAGACAGTTCCCTCCAGAGATGAATTTATATTAAACCCCTGCCCCCAATTCAATATTTATATTTTTCTTCCTATATTTGGAGTATTGTGAATACTTCTATATAGTGCCTGCTACAACATTTTCTCTCCGCGTCTTTAGCATCTCTGCCCTATGGCCGTTTACCGACTTTTTCACACAAATTACATTTTGGTAAATTATTATAATAGCCTACAGTTTGTGTATCACATAGATATCCACAGTATATCAAAATCCATATCATGGCACAACATAATACCGGTAGTCACGTTAATACCAGTATTATGTAGGTAACGTATAAGACCAATTTGGGTTGTTAGACTCAAAACGAGAGTTTGTGTGTGTGATTTAAGGGTTATGGTTTTGACCGTTTCTACGGTCTCTAAAAATTCAGATTAAGGCATATTAGGAATGGATTTACAGAATTTGTAACATTAATCCTGTGACAGTTGAAGCAAGCTGGTAATTTATCGGCCATGTCTTAACGTGAGGTTTGATAGGGTCTAATTGGTGGATTAAGTTCTTGTTAAAACAGATTAAGACTGATGGGATTATGTGGCTGTGAGAGAGATGAGACAAAACAGGAAACACAGCACGAGTTAGGGGTGTCAGTGGCAGGGGGAATTAGTTGATTAAAGCAGCCCAGGAGGAGGCATAGGGTTGTGATTTATTCTTGCTAGTGGGTGGTGGAACATTTGTGTATTCCTCCACACTGTTGTCAGAGCGAGAGTGAAAAGTCTTCATCAATTTGTACCCATTATCATGTCAATAGACTAAGAGGGGTTGGGTATAAAGGCAAATGCACTCAAACACACTTCTGTTCCCTCCATCTGTGTGAGTTTTTGAAATATTTCAGTCTGAGATGGGATTTTTCGCTGGCCAACGTTCTCTCGCTGTTACATTCACACACACACACACACACACACACACACACACACACACAGTCCTTTTACCGTAAACCTTACTCATTTTCCTGAAACAGTGACACAGACAAGCCCTTATGTTGATTAAATGGACAGGCGGCATTGGAACACCAGGACTTTGCTTCTGTTGCTTATTTTAGCAGAAAATGAGTAATATTATGTAACGATGTGGGTGTACCTAAATACCCCAAATGTATTGCAAATGTTTCTGCACTTAATCTACAGATAGATCGTTCTCACACTCAAGGTCACAAGTAAAAATGCTTACTGTTGAGTTTAGCCCAGCTGGACTCATTGTGAATTTAAGATAGCTCACATTTGCTCATTTCAAGGATTTCAAGGATTTTTATGATAAAATTTTAGTCAGAGAAACAGGACAAAACATTTCCAGATACGCAGAACAGGGAAAAACTCTTGCAAACCAATTGAATCCTGAATCAAAGTGCATTTTAGCCCAATTCCGAACTTAATCTCTTTGTCTCTATTACTGACACTTTATATAATAAAAGACAGATTATATATTCTAAACGCTGGCTATGCTGAGAGCCTTTAAGTCCTCATACGCACTTAAAGTTCTCTTTGATTTGTTTTCAGTGACCTGTAAACAATACCAGGTGTTAAAATGTCAACCATTTCAAAAGACAAATGACAATCTGTCCTTTGATGCTTATCCATTGAGGACTTCTGCACTTAGCCAGGGCCCATTGAAGAGTCACACTGCAGTATGGCTCTTAACCAATGCAAACAGCATAAACAAACAAACTCAGAGACACAAGTAGGCAAGATTATATTTGTGGGTGAGGCTACATGATTTCATAGAACATTCATTGTCATATTATTCTTTATTCAAAAGACCATTTTAGATGATCTAACTGCTGCTGAATAAACTTGAGTGAATGAATAGGAATTAATCCCCATTCAAGTTTTCTTTGTGTGTCAAGACAAAAAAGAAAGAAAAACAGTTGATACTGTGCTTATATATTAATCAAACATAGAACTGTTCAACTGATTATATATATATATATATATGTTATATGTAATACAGAATTGTTAGACTGAAGTAATAATAAGTTTTGTTCTAGTAGGTCAAATGGTAGAGGATGGTGCTTCCTATAGTAAAAAATAAATTTGAAACACATTTATTTTTTTTATTAAGTATGCTACATATATATTTATATATTTATGCACTTAATAAAAATATCCTGCAGTTGTACTTTTAGTATAGGCCTATTGTGTATACTTACATACTGTACATAGTATCTTATAAAATTATTTTTTTATGCTACTTAACGAACTTTAATTGTAGTGCTGATTCCAACATTATTGCAAATAATTAAATATCTTTAAAGACTATTATTCAAAGGCATTAAAGCACATTTTAGGCTTAATATTATTGTATTGTGCGCAATAGTACACACAAATGTGCACAATTAGAGTTTAATTATAACTTTTATATCAGTAAGTCTCACGTGATATGTCAGTAAATATATTCATGTACAGTACTTTAAAATAAATGTATTAAAATGTTTTTTTTTTTGTTGGTCTTTTTTTTACAGACTTGATTTTCATACCAATATGTATACCTGATACACAAGTATACTTGAAATTACTCACTTTGGGGCATCTTTTTAATGCTTAAATGTAAATCCATGTCTGGGTATTTCAGTTGCATATAAGTTCCAATTAAACTGTACTTGTTCTTTATGTGAAATGTTTTTGTACTACTGAAAGGCATTAAACTAGGCATTAATCAGCTCTTGAAAAGGACATATTAATCACTCTATAGGAACAGCAGGACGTTTAACTAATGCATGACCAGATGTACAATTTAGCAGCGCTGCAGTGTTTTAATTAGTCCAATTGCAGCGAATGTCCAACCCTCCATCAACTCCACAGCATTTAAGGGTTAAGCAGCCTGATAAATGGCTTCTTCCACTGAATACAGGCTTTTGGCTGCGCTGGGGGCTCATTTTGGCTGCGTTCACCCCACCCCCACCCTCGTGTCTCTCAGGGGTCAGTCAGTGAGACGATAATTGAGAGATTCCCAAACAGTAATCTCTTATCTGCCTGACTGACCTCAAGTCCTATTCAGTAGAAAGCAACCAAGTGACATCTGTTGACTCTGCTTGAAAAGGACATCGCAGGCCGCATTTGTTTAAGTGGCTGTACACCCTTTGTGAAGGCAGTGTCCCCTGCTTCTATAAAAATGATGAGCTGTTAAAAACGCTTGTTTTTAGAGCTGGCGTTGGCTTGTCTCGATGCTAATTCTCGCAGAGAAACTAATTGAGACATTGTATAAAGAAATCTTCACATCACAGGCACAAAGGAAAATAAACCAATACCAGTTCTTCTTAACTATTGTGCATTTACTAATCAAAAACATTATTTGGACAAAACAGGTGGTGGAAACCTGTTGTTTTTATGGTTTAACCCCTTAACTGTCGCCCCCATTTTTGGGAAAATTTCTCTGTTACTGTTATTACTGTTTTTACATTCTATAATAAATGCAGGTGTCCCGTATTCGGGACGGTGACAGGAAAGGGGTTAATTGCAATATATCCCCCAAAAAAGTTTTGATTCAGATTCTGCATAAATTCTATTTAATATATACATTTGTTGGATTAGTCTGCTTTAGCATAATAGTTGCATTTTTAAATGCATGCAACTACAAATATGGGAGACACCCGATGAATGACCTTCCCGGTTTTGACTCCAAACGTGTTGCGACCGTTCCTCAATAAATCATCCGTCTTAATCAAAGTAGAACCCTCCTCCATCACTAAAGCAGTGCGGCGAGTCCAATTCCACTACACAATGCGGCATAATGGAACTATTTATTTCCATAATGCCGCATTGTCACTGTGATGTTGCGCCCTCGGGACGATGACGGAGAGGCGGAGGGATCGAGGAGAGGTGACGATGTGCTCGAACAGAAAGGGTGGGGGGTTTCTAATTAGCGAATGAAATTTCATGTTGGGCTCCATAGGAGATAAATTAGCTTTTGACAGCTCCTCCCTTTCAGCTTGTCAAAACCTCTGACAGAACGGCCAGTTAACGGATTGCTAATTCCTCTTTTAGGCCTCACCGCTTCGGACTGCTGTACACAACCAAGACCATTTCCTAAATGGTTATGGAGCAGCGGCAGCATGCAACTTGTACATAAATGCGGAAATACCAACCCGGTCTCATGCAAAGCTGTAACTGTTTTACGAGGTGCCAGTTTTGTAGGAATGCATACAGTTTGAGTTGTACAAAGATGTACAGTAAGCTTAATGAAAGGAGTAAGCTAATTTATTCTCTTTTTCTAAATGATTTTCTATTGATGTGCTCTCCATACAGTCTTCAAAATGTATATGTACGTGTATTTGTCGATTGCGTGCAATGCCATTGGTCGAACTACTGTACTTCATTACTTTCAGGAAGAATGAAAACAATAGTAAAGCCTAATTCCTGTATACTTAGATCAGCTTATTGTCTGCAAAATCATTTAAGTGTAGTGATGATTTTTGATAGTCAAACTTTTTAGGAAACTTGAAAAAAAGTTTTTCATTGAAAAAAATGTAACAAGGTTAAAAACTTTAAAACGTCCTATTAAATTTGTAATGGGGTAACACTTTAGAATTAACACGTTTTAACTATTAATTATGACTTTTCCCTCAATATATTCTTAATTTGCTGCTTATTAATAGTCAGGTAGTGGATTAGGGATGTAGAATAAGGTTGTGTATAATGAGGCATTATTATGTACTTAATTAGCACTAATAAATGGCTAATATTCTAATATGCATACTAATAAAATATTAAACTTAAAATAAAATGTTACCAATATCATATTTGAAAAAATGCTGCATTTTCACCAGTATTGCCAGCGCGCAAATTCCGTAATGGGCAAGATACTAAATTATTCTCAAGCCAGATTTGTTTCTGGATGAGAATATGCTTTCTTGGACCCTTGTTGTGCCCCCTGACTTGATCCCCCATAGATCATCACCCATTTAAATACACCTATAGCAGCCTATGCAGTCACTCTGCAAATTGGCATAGATTTGCAAAGCAAATATTAAATTTTAACGACAACCTTCCAGACAAACACAGAGATTTAATGTGCGCATGTCATTATCTAAGAGAATATTTTAATGAATTCCTGATGGAAATCAGATGCTGTAATTTATGAACGACAGGTTTATGGTATAAAAGCACAGACATAATCAGTACATAAAGTGATCGCTGGCTGTACGCAGATATAGTATTGGTTTTAGTGTTATTTTGTACAACAAATGGCAAATACATTTTGATTGTAATTAAAAGGTATCACTTTTGTAGTTTTGCTTTATACTATTCTGTCTTAAGATATGAAAATATCATTGTAGTGTTTTTTTTTTACACAGCATATAAAACATAGCAGGTAGGGGTGCACGATTCAGAAAGGTGAGGTGAGCTTAAATCATGGTTTTGAATTATAGCTGTGTGGTCTGAGGACTGTCTGATTAAAAAACATATAGTCTATTGGTGGGTGGGGCTGCTTATCCTACAGCAGGATTAGGTGCAACCATTTGGACAAGCAGGGCTAATTGAACTGTCATATTTAATTTGCTCACCTCTGACAGCCGCACACATATACAGCCCCGGATGAATCTGTGAGCTGACTAGGATGGTCCTGGAAAATAAACACAGAGGCTGATTAGATGTAGTAGTTATCCATCATGCCTGTCCTGTTATATATCTCCAGACTGACCAAACACGCACATACCCGTACACAAAGGGCACAGCAAATTCAGCCCTGCCTTCTGCGCATGTTGTTTGATTTTTGCTTTGCTAATTAAATTCCACCCTGACAAATAGAAATATGGCTATACTTTGGAAGTTATTACACTGTGGTTCAGAAATCTGGAATGATATCCCATAAATTATTGTGGCCCAGGAGAAATAACCGGCCTAAAGGAATGTTCTGATTAAACTTTTTAATATTTGTGTAGGGCACATCACCTTACTGAGATGGGTGTTCATTCATTCATTCATTTATTCGTTTGTTCATTCTTACATTCGTTCATTCTCATAATTGGTATTTATTAATTCATTAACTAAATGTATAATCTCATTGGTATTGCACTTTACTTATTTATTTTGTATTATTTACAAAAATATGATCATATTGGTATCTCAAAAAAAATGTATTGATCTTTATTAATTCACGAAATATAACATTTCAAAAACTTAGCACTCTTTAATGAAATGTATGATTTCATAATTTATATTTGTACTTTATTTAAATTTTTCTTTTTATTAAATGCATAATTTCATAACTGGTATTGCACTTTATTTACTTGTGGCATTTATTCATTCATTTAGTTTTAGCTTTTTTTCTCATAACTGGTATTTCACTTTATCTATTTACTTATTGTTTGTTAAATGTATAATCTCATATAATTGCATTTATTTATTTATTCATTCATTCATTTAGTTTTTTTAAATAAATGTATAATCTCATAATTGGTATTTCACTTTAATAAATTATTTGTTATTAAATGCATCTCATAACTGCATTTATTTATTTGTTTATTTATTCATTTAGTTTTTTATTAAATGTATAACCTCATAATTGGTATTTCACTTTTTTATATTTTTTATTAAATGCATAATCTCATACAATTGCATTTAGTTAATAATTCATTCATTAATTTATTTTATTTAATTTAAATGTATAATCTATTTTTTGTGTCTTACTAAGTTCATATGTCTCAGCAGAAGAACCACCCACGATGAGCCACCAGCTCCTGATGTTGCCACCATTTTTTCCGGAGCAACAGATGTTTGTAGCAGCTCTGGCGGACTAATTATCCATCCCGGCCATCCTCTTTGTGTAGTACGTGCACGTGTATGTGTCCAACTTTCTGTTATGCTTTAACTCCACAACGGTAGGATTTAGCAGTAATTATCCCGAAACACACCCCTCTTGCCTCTGCCATTGTCTTGATGTCTGGGCAACATAGCCGTCATTAATCAAGCAATTCAACGCAGAGCTGAACTGGTTAACCTGCACCGCCCAGCCCTGGTTACTGAGGAAGTTTTCAATTCCCTCTGCTCAATCACAAGGACACAAGAGTGCAACAATAGGTTGGTTATGAATGGAAATTAAAATAAGATGCAACCATTCAGTGGATTCCAGCAATGCAATGTTAAGTTTTGGTAGGTCTGAACAAAGAGTTAAATTTGCTGAGTAGGAAGGTTGGAATTGGAAATTAGACAGCACAGAGGTATTTCCTTTGCTTTAATACTGAAACCTACACATGCACAGCACACTGCTATTTTTTACCTCTGACCTAGAGAAAGAGGTCAGACAGTTACGAAAGGGGCAGCCCATGTCACCATGTTGCATTTGTGTATGAATAGCTGTCCATTCAATGGCTCTTTTACAGTCTCTTGAATACAAGTGTTGGCTCCCTTCTGGACAGTCAGAATGCAGAGTGCATTGCACTTTTGGCAGGCTTGTTAGGCATCTGTGGTCTCTTTTTTTTAGAAAGAGGACATTTATGTGTAGATCAACTTACGGTACCATTCACTTGTATTATTTTACTAGAAAAATTAAGTTGCATGCATTTCATTTTTATAATTTTAGACAGAAAATATTTGTAGCAAAAATAAGCTGTCATCTCTTAAAGGCATATTTAACTGCACTAACCACTAAGGTCTTTACTTGCCATATGCACAACATTGCACACATTCAGATGTGATTCTGGTCCATTCTTTCAGTCAGTCAGTCAATTTTCAAATAGTATCTTAGTTTTAGAAATGTACTCAAATGCTTTTCTCAAAATTCATTAAAAAATGGTTTTACATTGAGTAATGGCTTCATTAATTCTTTGTTCATTAAATGAAGTCACTAACTTCTACTAAATAAATTTCACTAAATTTAAGCATGCTTTGTAACAAATTCTTTTAAATTATAAACAAAAATTAAAAATGGATCCTTTTAAAAGCAGTTTAATTTTCATAAATAATTAGTTTTATTAATTATTTGATTAATTGTCATAATATTTTATAATAATTAGACTTTATAATAATATTTGATTTGATTCAGTGCTTCAAAATACACACACACACACACAAATATATATATATGCGGAGGATACTGATTATGCTATTCTGAATTTTAGGGAAAGTAAATTCCCATTAATTAAAAACAATAATGTAATGTTCATGCACTTGTTTTTTAATTTTTGTAAAATACCCTATACACTAAAAATTTTTATAATGTTACAATTATTATAATATTACTTTGTAAGATAGGATGATGAAATGTAAAGTAATTTATTACATTAAAAAGATTCACACAGCTTTAACTTGATTTCCTTTGACAGCACTTAGCTGTTGGAGAGTAACTTATAATGCTACATTTGTAACATTTCGCTCCTTAAGGTCGCTCCTTAGTATTGCTTATTTACAAAAACGAAAGCTGGTTACCTCTAAATATATTTTCTAAAGCAAATCTGCTTATTATCTGTTCCTCTGCACAAGCGCTCCCAGTGTTAATGATTTACATTTAGAAGCCTAATAATTGACCTTTATCTTCCTAATGAACTGAGATTAATTATAACTCCAAGGTCTTGTCTGGCAACACACTGACAGTGTTGAGTGCATTACCTGACTTCCCATGAGAAAAACTGTTCACAGAAAAAAGACCGCAAATAACCATTTAAAACAGCGAGTCTTGGATGTGAATGTCATTGGATAATGTTGGCATGTTTCTCGCTTTTACATCTATACTCGACCTTTGACACAGTAATGCTTTTCAGTTTTTTATCGCATGTGTAGTGCGCTATTTTCAGTGCTGGCACGACAATGTCTCGTGTAAAATAAACCGTTGTTTCGGTAGCAGGTAACCTCATGGAAAAACAAGCAACAAATAATGACGCAAATGCAGCATGTTGCGTTTGTGCCGCTTGTTGATTCATTTGTTCATTAGTATATGTTTGCACCTGATAAGAAATAGGGGTGAGTGGGTGGTCGTGCAAACACGTCGCATTACTAGTGTGAGAAAAGCGAGGCTGCATCGCACCTGCGAGCGCGCCAGGTGGAAAAGGTCAACCTGTCCGTCATTGTCCATTTCTTTGTCAAGGTTAGCGCCATGTGTATTTGAACCCAAGTATTTAGTCCGCAATCAGGAGAAACCTGACAAATCATTTCCAGAGGAGTGAAATTGTTGCTTAATTCCTCTTTTACCATTAGCAGTCCTCTCTATTTTTAAAAAGAAGCTAATCTGTGAACTGAAATGAATTACAATCTGAACAATGACAAAGGCAGAACATAGGCTATATCAGAAGCTGTACGATTAAAATTTTGATCTTTTTTTTTTTTTTTTTTAACTTTACAAGAGATTTGCAGCCTACATGCCATTTGACCATTTATTTTCCAATTAAACATTTTCGGTCCTATTCTATTGTATTCCTTAAATCTACTTTTGTTTTGTTTAGATGTTTACCTGGCTAATTTAAAACCTTTATCACTGCAATTTTAATGTAAAATTTTAATTATTGTTCAAACAATTATTTCCACCACTTCGAATTGAATAGGCTATTGAGAAAGTTTAATAAAGTTACATGAAGAAAAAACAAACAAACAAATAAACAAACAAAAAAAATATATATAGTGTATATATATATATATATATATAGATGATTTATAGATGAAAGCAAAATTATTGTCAACACTTAATGTAAATAAGAAAAATAAATAATAGCTAAACATAGATCACCAGTAGAATTTAGCCCATAGCCTGTTTGTATTGTTTATTTATTTATTTTATTTTATATTCTAAAGATGTCTAAACGATCACACTAGTCGTTTAACCCTTTTATCAATATTGTCAATTACTAGGCTACATTTTGCAGACTGGATCAAAATGATTTTTAAAGGTTTACTTGTGGTGGAAAAAAAAAGTTGGTGTGGCCAATTTATAATTTCGACCTATAAGTCTTAAAAGATGTGAAACCTATGGCTTGACGTTAATATAAATGCGTGTGTAATGAATTAATTAGAAAGCATTGGAAGTTTTTCAACTCTGAGGGCATTGAAATGAACCAATCAGAGAGTGTTTAGGAGGAGCGTGCTGGAGCGCGAGACAGTCAAAAACTGATGTCTGCACGCGCTCCGGGCATAACGTTGCGTCACGGGTATAGAGATGAAAACACGCAGTTAGAGTAACAAAGTATCCACAATTGTGTTAAAGAATTAGATAATATTGCACACGGTCAGGCAAATAGTTTGGTATAACCAAAAGTAAAAGTTAAGTATAATTTTAGACTAGTATAGGGGGGGGGAAGAAAAACTCCCAAAATTTAGACTATTTTATAATACATTTAGCTCGTAACATTCTTGACAGTCAAAGTTTTTTTTTTTGTCAATGGATAAGTCGAGGAACTTTCGAATAGACGCTCTGTTGTCAGAAAGCTCTCAGAGGATGGTCCGCGAGGATTCGCCGGGACTGTGCACCGACGGCACCGACATCGAGCCTGCGACCTGCAAACGGACAGAAAACTCTCCTCCTCCTCGAGCTTTTCAGCTCCAGACAGGGGTCATACCCAAACCAGGCATGCTGAACATTTCTCACCCAGGATTAACATCACTTTCCCAAGGGTCTATTCCAGGAATGTATCCCTCACCTATGTACTCCATCACGGCTCTTGGAGCGCAGCATCCCACCTTCGCGTATTCAGGCTTCGCGCAGCCGTACCCTGAGCACCTAAAAGCGGCGGCCGTGGCCGGTTCATTTCCGTTAGAGCACTGGCTCCGCGCTGGACTCATAATGCCTCGCCTCGCAGACTACAGCGGTATGTGTCTCTACTACGGAATTATTCATCTTGGCATTATAGTTTCAATTTTTAATTATTAAACGTGGTGTTTACTTTAAAGCAAACAAAGTCTATGATGCGTGAAATCTTGACGCAGAAATCTGGAAAACATGCCTACATTTTATTTACTTATTTTTACTTGTAGCTGCAGCAATTATTATTATTATTTAATAAATTTGCTTATATATTTATATAAAACTTCAAATGTTAGGAAAATGATTGCTTAGCCTAAATATGTATTATATTCAGGTATCTTTCTGCAAAAACACTAGAGTGAACTAGGATGCTATAAATATTATCTAGCATAATTGAAGCAGTATTTACTGCTAACTGAACTATAATGTAAGATTTTTTTATTTTCAGTCCTTTCATAGCATCATAAATGACAAGTCCATTAAAACTGCCTTCATCCACAGGAAAACTATAAAGAAACACTTAAAACAGTCTGAGCTTCATCAATAAAGTTATCTGGTAGCATTTATTGAATTTTCATTAAGTTAATGGTGCTCTCTGGTGTTTTATTGTCCCGCTAAAGCAATATCTCCAGGCCCTGTCATCAACAATAAACTGAAGTAAAGCTGTTATCATTATCTATTAGGGGGGAGGAACAAGAGGTGAATGTGTTCTTGTTTGCTGCGTCTGCTTGGTGTCTTCACCATATGTCTTTGTTTTTTGGCACGAGTCTTACACCTCCTTTATCAACTAACTTTCTTCTCAGGGGCACCTCAGTCTGGTTTAATTGGAAAGTGCCGGAGACCACGCACAGCCTTCACCAGTCAGCAACTGTTAGAGCTGGAAAATCAGTTCAAACTCAACAAGTACCTGTCACGACCCAAACGCTTTGAAGTGGCAACTTCTCTCATGCTGACTGAGACACAGGTGAGGAGAAAGCAACACGCGCATGATAATTTGTGCAATAGAAAAACAATTTTTGCTTCTCCAAAGAACAACAGTTCTTAAAAGATCCAGTGTAAGAACATTCTGAAGAGAAGCTTGTGTGCAATTAAACGGTTCCATGAATGTTAAGGGTTCATCAAGGAACCATAGTCCATTGCATCCACTGATAGTTAGGTTTGGGGTGGACCTTCATGCTTACTGTTTTTAAGAGCGTCGTACAAATATATTACCACCTCAAAGTTACGTTTACTCATAAAATTGCATTGAAAGAAAGACATACTGAGAACAAAGGAACAGCCAAAATCATTTTCATTATCAATTCAATAATAAGCTCGTAAATATTCCCAAATGCTAATATCAAACTTTATGTGACTGATTGTGATGATTGATATGTATTTACCAGGTGAAGATTTGGTTCCAGAACCGACGGATGAAGTGGAAGCGCAGCCGTAAAGCTAAAGAGCAGGCTGCGCAGCTGGAAACAGACGGCTGTAAGTCAGGCAAGAGAGAAAGCAAGCCCAAAGACCTCAGTCGCTGCAGTGCACACGACGACGATGAGGATATGGACGCAGAGGAGGAAGATGAAGAAGAAGAAGAGGAAGGGTTCAGGAAATCGATTAACGCTGGCATGGGTCTTCCTCACCCCTCGGACTTCCTGAGCTACAGCTCTCATGGCTCTTACTCTGATGACGACCTTGAAGAGATCGGAGGAGACCGAAAGATCAGACTCGGGTTATGAAGAACTGATGACACCCGCAGTCTGCATGTCCATAAACTGGACAGATTTAAAGACTGAAAGCTGTTGATGTCAAAGCTATCCCTTAGACCCAATGAGTTCATTGTCCATGACGTTTGTAGTCAAAAATGTCTTAATTCATGAAAATGGTCTTCCAGTTTATTTGCACTTAATATTTTTCTTGAAGGCTGCTTGTAAACTGCAAATGTAAACTATTTCAAACTAACGTTTTTCTTATGTGATCAAAATCTTTACTTTATATGCTAACATGGACATTTTGGTTGAAAAACAAAGCTATTGAACCAAATGAGGAAGCCTTGCACTGAACGTCACATAGATCTCTTGAACACATTTCATTTAATAGTATGTAGTCAAGAGTGGATGCTGAAGAACGGATGATTGTCCAGAGGTCATCAATGTCAGCTTTCTTTCAGTAACCATTGACTGGAACACGGAGGAACTGGTAAATCCTCTGCAAATATTGAACAAGGGCAAACTGTGAACGGTGCATTAGTTAGTCCATTAGTTTATGTCATGTTGTTGATGTTGGTGTCTTTAATGTTATTTAACTCTTATAGATTATATCTAATTTATTTAACCAATATCAGGACTCAGTTTGAAGGATCTGTGACCTTCAGAGATTGCTGGTGAAACATGTACTTGGAGACAAAAGGAAAATAAACAAAATCGAAGATGAGTTTCAGCCTTTCTCTCACTTTAACCCTTTAAAATGTGTTTTATGTGTCCAGCCTGTGAGTGAAAGGTTTAAAACTGTAAATGAATATCACCCCCATCCTACATATTCATCGTCCCACTCTCCTCTCCTTTTTAACCTCTAGCTGACACAGATGGTGATTAAAGCGCAGACGAATCTACAGTGCATTATAAACAACGTAGGCCCTGATATTTATGGCCACAGCCTCTCAAATATGAATTACTCAGGGGGGTTTACTGATAGGCAAATAATTAAGTTAATGAAGGGAAAGCAAAATAATCTACTCCTTATGCTGATGTCACCGGGCCATTTAATTTGAAAAGATGAATTACCTCAGTGACCAAAAGAGCATTTTTACAGGGGTGTGGTGTAAGGCCAACAATTAAATATTAAAGCAGAGAAGGTGCAGTGTTCTCAGCCAAGCTAGAATAGGACATATTTATGTTGATTAAACGCATTGCAGTGGCGGGAATAAACACCCTGCCAAAACAAAGCAAACTCGAGCACTCAAGAAGGAAAACTGTGAACATTTATAACGCATTTGGAAAATTACACCTGCATTTCTATCTCACCTGACTGCTAAAGGCATTGTTTAAGTCCTTGAAAAATAAAAGTAAAATATGTCCCTCGGCTGTTTCCGTCGGCGTTGTGTTGTCATGGAGCTCGAATACACAACTGAACTGTGAGGAAAGCTTTCAGCATGGCGAAACAAATAAACTAACACATTTCTAATCATTTTTTTTGTTTGTTTGTGTTTTGACTGCATGAGGTAAAGATACAGGGGTAAGTTCTAATCTTCAGGAGGATACATAACATAAATACAGCGCAAATTTTGCTCGTTTTGGTAACGTTAGGTGTAAGCGCGTAAGTTATTTGTAATACTTCATATAAGCTGTTGTAATGTTTAGCAGACGGATATATTATCGATTTCAACAGAATTAAAACTTCTTTTAAAGCCATTTTAACTTAAAAGACGAGTAGTCAGTCATTTTAGACATGAAACAGAAAATACGTTTTCATGGTCTCCAGAAATCACCGTATCACTTTATCTATAACATTTCATTTGATGATCCTCTCGAGCAATCACCTTTGCTGTCTGATTTTCTTAAGGCAGATCACTTAAGCTAATAGAAAGGTAAAGAAATGAGTGGCAGGGTCATAAATTTACACCAACCTCAGTTAACCTCAGGCAGACATATAACAGATCCTGCTTAAACAATACATTGAGAGAAGAACAAACAAATGTAAATGTTCCACTTTAGCATGCTGCTGTCTAAAGTAATACAGATATTGCCTAAAGGAGTATATGTTCATATCGCTCAGATGAAACTTAGGTTAATTTCTGAGATAGGCCCAGATCATTCAAGCACTACATTCACATCTGTTTTAGCCTATACAATTTAATATAAAAGATATATGAAATATTTGAAGCCCACAATATTTGAACATCTGTGGTTTGGTTTTTTGTTATTAGGTGCAATGTTGACAGATCAACCGGTGAATCCTATGAGCTCAGGCATTCCCTTTGGAGTCACACACAACCCACATAAAAAGGTAAGGTGTTTTTTAAGGTCTATATGTGGCATTTTTTTTTATTATTATTTTTGGTAACTATTTCCCAGTGTGTTGTTGTGTGTGTGTGTGTGTGTGTGTGTGTAATTTAAGTCAACTGCTATACAAAAAAGAAAAAAAAAACTTTCAAAACTTGAAAAGATGTAGACAAGAAAACACAAATTATAACATATATAAACATATAATAATTGTGCCAGCATCCTCATTTGATAGCTAGGCCCAATTTTAATACTCATTCTGTCCTCTGCAGGATTCTTGCCTGCTTAATCATGTTTCTTTATTCTGCTATTGTTTGCAGATAGTTTGTAAATATTTAATATTCAATAAACGTTAAGTAAAAAGCTGACTTATTCTAGTCTGCTAAAATGCTTTGGTGAAGTACACTGCCATCTGCTGGTGCAAAGACCAGTAACCATTATGATTTGCTTTCCTTTATTTTCAGAGGCTCTCAAGCCTCAGGTCAGGGAGTCCTCTGAAGAGGATTCCAAACTGCTTTTTTGGGGTAGAGACCTGGGCTGAGCTAGTCTGGGAGGGCTGGGAGCCACAACGAGAGTATACCAAATCATTGTTCCTTAGAAGCATTCATGGAAAACTCCAGAAACTCACCTTCAGGTCAGTCCACTTAAAACGATAATTCATTAAGACCAAAGGTTTCTTTTTCCAAGATTTGAAGTTTGTCATGATTAAGATTTTTTTTTCATGGTTTTAAAGTTTTAATGTTCATCAAGGCTGCGTTTATATGATAAAAAAGTAAAAGCAATAAAAACTGTAATATTGTTAAATACTGTTTGAGTTATTATTATCTATCATTTATGGTTGTGCTGTTTTTTTTAAAAAAAATGTATGAATAAAAATATTTATTTGATATATACATTTTTAGTAACATCATACGTAACATCACTTTTGTTCAGTTTAATGCTTTCCTTACTTAATTAACTTTTTTTTAGCTTTCTGATACAAAAAAAAACTTACAAAAAACAAAATTACATACAAAAAATTATTTAGTATTTTGTCCATTTTAGACCTCCAGCTTCCAAGTTCTTCAGCACACCATTTCCTCAGACCATCCTTCTGAGCCCAGGAACTTCTTACTCACTCCCAGTTACTTTTCAGCCTCTTGAGAAAGTAAAGTTTAAATTATCTTTGTTTCTCATGTAATATATTACTTTAAACTTGTTATATCATTGAAGCATTCAGTAATCCTGATCATGATGTATTATGGTGCATTTTATAAACCAAATTTACAGCAAGCAGTAAGAGATATTATATGCATGACTAGATTGGCATATATTCTTTTTCTTGCCCTTCTCTCTTCAGTGCGAGTACACGGACACTATAGAGTTTCAGAGCAAGGAAGGCACATTCCACGTGTCTCTGCGAGCTGTGATTCCTCATCATGCCCTGAAAGTACCAGAGACGGTGACGCTGCCTCCCTGTGCTGCCCAGCACAGCTCCCAAACCAGCTTCCTCTTTCATAATTCCAGGTAAAGCATGGCTAAAGATCTGATTTATGGTGAAAGTGTAAAGAAAGTGCTGAATTTTTAAACCTGTGATTGCACTTTTTGTCCCTAGTAAGCTGCAGACAGGATTCAGGTGGTTTGTAGATCCTCCGTTCCAGCTGTCCCCTGAGTCTGGACAGTTGAAGCCTGGAGAAGAATGTAGAGTTACAGTAGAGTTTAAACCCCAGCAGGCTTTAGTGTATCAGACTGAGGCCCGCTGTTCTTTTGGAGATGATGGGGAAAGCAACTGTACTGTGGTTTTGCGTGGACTGTGTGAGTACACTTAGGTTTTCAAAGAGTTTTAGAAATTTGTGACCATGGCCAAAAATAAGCTGAAAGCTGAATAAATATGCTTTTTATTTGTTATAATAGAACAATATTTGGCCGAGATACAACTATTTGAAAATCTGTAATCTGAGGGTGAAAACAAATCCAAATATTAAGTAAATCACCATTAAAGTTGTTCAAGTAAAGTCCTTAGCAATGCACTTTACTACTTAAAAAATAAGGTTTGATATATTTTTACGGGTGGAAATTTACAAAATATCTTCATGGAACATAATCTTTACTTAATATCTTAATGATTTTTGGCATAAAAGAAAAAAATATAATTTTGACTTATATAATGTTTTTGACTATTGCTACAAATATACCTGTGCTTACTTATGTGGGCCAGAGTCACAATTACAGTGGGTACAGAAAGTAGTCAGACCCCCTTAAATTTGTCACTCTTTGTTATATTGCAGCCATTTGCTAAAATCATATATTATTGATATATAAAATCAATAATTTTTTTCCTCATTAATGTACACACAACACGCCATATTGACAGAAAAACACAGAATTGTTGACATTTTATTAAAAAAGAAAAACTGAAATATCACATGGTCCTAAGTATTCGGACCCAGTATTTAGTAGAAGCACCTTTTTAATTTAATACAGCCATTATTCTTTTTGGGAAAGATGCAACAAGTTTTTCACACCTGGATTTGGGGATCCTCTGCCATTCCTCCTTGCAGATCCTCT
>JAUMHP010000057.1:5672904-5697085 GCA_032361065.1 Enteromius trimaculatus
GTGTTTGTGTGTGTGTATGTAAGTTTTTGTGTCTTTGTGAGTGTGTTTTTGTATGTGTGTGTGTGTGTGTGTGTGCGTGTGTGTGTGTGTGCGCGCGCATTTGTGGGTGTTGGTCTCTCTCGACTTTCCATCCTCCCCAGATTGCAGCACAGACTGTGAGATGTTAACGTATTCATGCCACATTTCCATGCCTGCCTTCAGAAGTGTTGTGAAACAGGGTATTAAGACATTATCTGAAGGAGTTTCATCTGCGCAAAGAAACACAAAATCAAGAAAATGGATCTTTTGACGTGTAACGGATTACTTTGTGCATTTTGCGCTTTGAATGACCTGCCATGAAAAGGAAAGCGCCTCCTTCTCTGTCTCTTTCTCTTCGGGTTCGGTTATAGATGTGCAGATTTGGTGGATTAACCCACTGACTCGATCTTCCCTCAGCAGACAGGCCGGAAATTAAAACCAAAATCATGTCTTTTCTAAACTTTCAACTTCAGCTGACCCCAGATCAGTAGCTCTGCCCTCATACTGTGAACTGTAGAGTACAAGACTGGATCAGAAACCTTTTCCTTTCCCCAGTGTCCACCCAAAGCCTTAATATGAAACCTAACATCAAAGACATAAAAGCAGAAACTAATGTCCGCCCTCAACAAGTCAGCGAACTCAAAAGAAACTGTAGCTACTTCATATGCTTCAGCATCTCCAGCTGCTGGATTATAACATTCATTTACACTTTAACAGCTAAATTTTCGCCCCATGTGACGTAACGGTTTTTGCCGTGTCATTTATTTTATGTTTTCTGACACCGTTTCAGTTCCACGTGAGTCACGCTGTATTTGTTTAATTTGGGATGACAAATGCCAAGTTACTTTTTAATTACACGTATGAATCGCTGCGTTATTAAAAAAAAACTAATTCGTTCCCAGATTAAGGATATAATGAGCATTATTAGCCGGTTTCATTACCGAAATCCAATCTCGCTTTGGCCAGTGGGGGAAAATAACCTTCCAACAGAGAATAACGCAGTCGGTCTGAAAGCAGTTTGATGTCTCTGCTGCAATCTGTCTGCCTCTACACATAATGCCTTTGGAATGTGGAGCTCTTTTTGAACATAAATTAGCATTTAGACAAACCATCAGCCCCAAACAGAGCAGTTTCACTTGTTAACTTGCATCTAAATGGCTGCTTGGCTCCTTTGTGGACTCTGGTATAAGGCAGGCTGTTAGTTGATGAATTCGGGTTTAATTCAGTGCGGGGACGGTGCACAGGCTTGCGGGCGCCGTTTGTTTTTCCAGCGCTGACATTCATCTCCCTCCTACCTCCGCTCTTCTCCACCTCCTCGCCGCATACTGACATCCGTCTCCTTTATGTACGAGGCATCTGACATTTCTAATGTCATGCATAATCTTGACAAACAATCTTTTTCGATGCATGGAAATAACCGGCTGAAACAAATGGGAGGGCTTGCTGTTTCTTCAACTGTGGCGTATTAGTTCAGACCGAGACGGCTACAATGATAATAACGTCACTAAATGGTTCAACTTTACAGGGATAAATTATTATGCCCGTGTTTTCCGCCCCCCTCTCACAGCCATCTGAAGGAAACGTGGCATACTGTCTGCTGTTTGGGTTTCATTTCATTACGCATTTTTAATTTTGCTCGGCTCATTCATTAAACTCAGAGGAACGAACAAAGACAAGTAATTAAAGCTAACAGGGTGGATCTCGTCACTATTCAGCTCAACTTTAATACACCTGAAGAGTAAATAATTAGAGCATGATATTAAAAATGGAAAGATAAAAGTGTCTGTCATGCTCAGGGACGTGTTGAAAGAAAGAAAGAATGGAGGAAGGGTACAGGTAAGCGCGTCAAGGCTGTGAAACTATTAGCTGATAAGATTTAATTGTTTTCTGTCTATGGCTAAATATAGCTATTTTATCTAAGAGTGATTTTCTCTAAATATTATACTTGACATTGAGGGGGGAGGAAACAGCTTATGGCACAATTCTCTTTTACAAAGAAAGAACAAAGTCCATCAAACCAATCATGTGGTGTAACCGACATATAATAGAGTAAGATTACATTACATCAAAGAGTTCTCTTAAAATTATTGTTCAAGGTTAGTTTAGGACCTGAAGGTTGTAAAATGCCATGTGGCGCAACTCCCCAATAATGTAGGCCTAATGATATTTATGAATGAATGAATCCCATCGGCAAAAATGTGCATGCATGATGCACAACATCAGTCGTACATAATCTAAAACCTTTAACATTGTGAAAAACAAGAAATCATACTGGGTAATTCTGTTTTGGAAGGAAAGTTTGTCTACTATACTTAACTCTCTTGCTAGGTCTAAATTCTTCCTGAAGGTGAGCCATACAAATTTAATGGTGGCTGTATCCTGTGAAGCCTGCATGGTCGCCCATCTGTACAATTAATTTCAGATTCTCATATTGGACTGGCGAGGTTGAGGTCTCTTAGTGGTGTTTGAGATGACTGTGAAGGCTTCAGTAAACAACCATTCTCGAACCCAAACACCTCTGACCCTCTGTCATTGATGTTAGGCTCTCCAGACAGGGGTCAAGAGCTACAGACACACTTGAACTTAACAGAGAACTCTCAACATCCCATAGGAGGGTGAAAAGTTTATCTGTGTTAGTTGTAGCAACAGCAGTAATAATATATTTTTTTAAACTAAATATAAAAATATATATTTCTGCATGAAGAAAAGAAAATGTAGATTTTCTGACTCTGTATTGGTGCAGCAATCACGTCAGAAAACTTTACATATGGAAGCCATTCAATTAGAACTTTTCTACATGGGTTCTTGGGTCAACTAGCATGTAACGTTTGTTGAGACCATGCTGATATTGAAATGAGTTTGAACTATATTAGCTATAGTTTATTAATCTGTCAGATGTCTCACTTGCCTGTTTGCATTTTAATGCTGGTTTCTTGTTCAAGAATTTTTTACACCATGCTTCTGAATCAGGCTTTTGAACCAAAAATAAAGGATAAAGATACATGAACTAGACACAGGCCTATGTTTATGCAGCAATACATATATAAATATAAATACATACAACTTAAAATGATATTGATTTTTATAATTTTATATTTTTTGTTGCTTAATGTTACGTTTTTTGATGTTCTTTGTTGTCATTTCCCCATGTGCCCTTTGTTTTTCCCCCGTGACCTAGTTTCATTTAATTAACTATTCATGCCAGGTGTGTCCAGTTCGTTATCAGTGATTGTCTCCCCTTTTTAAGTTGGATTCTGTCCTACAGTTCTTGTCCGTTCTGGTCCATGTATACTGAGTGTAATCTCATCCTCCGTGTTCTTCTTGTATTAAATGATGTTAAATTGCTACAACGACTCTCTGTGTTTTGCCTTTACACCAGTGTGACAGAAGAATGGACCTAAACAGTTTGAGGAGGATGATCTCACCGGAGGAGATTATTCACCGTCTCCTGATAGGACTGCCTCCTCTTCCCACGCCACGGGAACTTTATCAGATGTCTGTGATGGCAATGCCCAAATCCCGACTCGCTATTCAACAGCGGCGTCTGTGTACTGTGCCGCTATAGCATGATTACAGCTCGGAGCAGCGAACATGCCGACCCAGCCACACTACCCGTCCAGAGACCGGCCGATCACCAATGGACACAGAGATGTCGCACGAACCCACGATAGACAGAGAACCAGAGCCTGTCACGACTCAGTGACTCAATGTCTCACAGCCCGAGCCAGGAGTTTCTGACAAAGCCCTACATCGTCCGTCCCTGAGGGAGTGTTGGTGGAAATCGAGAGCTTAGAGGAAAGTCCCGCACACCTTCACCTTTAGACTCCGAATGGTGCAAGGAACATTTTGAAGTGAATCTGACTGGTTTGGAGAGGCACTACTCGGCCCTGTATCTCCTCCATCTCCGCTGGTTCCAGCCAGCTCCTGTGACTCTGTGCTCCCTCCCTCTTCCGCCGCCTCTCACACCAGTCAGCTCCTTCACCCCTGTTCAACTGGCTCCTGCCAGCACCTCGGCTCCCCCTCAGCCAGCGCATTTGGGCTGAACGTCCTTGGGTATCCAGTCGCAAGCCCTGCTCAGGCGTGAGGATCCCCTGTTTCCGCCTCCAGCCTTCGAGTCCTGGACTCCACCTCAATCCTCCGACCCATCTGCTTCTCCTGGGCTCCTAGCTCCCTCAGCGTCACCGTGGTCCGTCGTTCCACCAGCTCCACGATGCTCCCTCGTCCCTCTGGCTCCACCTTGGTCAGCCATCGACCATACACCGCCTCGGGATTCCACTCTCCTAGTTTCACCTCATCACTCCATCCCTCTGGCTTCGTCAGGCTCTTCCTTCCCTCCATCTCCACCTTCATCCTCAGTCGCTCCGGCTCCGCAGCGCTCCTCCAGGTCCCCGCCTCTGCCTCCGTAGCCTGAGCCTGCAGCTCGGCATCGGCCCTCCGGATCATCGGTGTCACCCTGGCTCTCTGTCTGCTCGACTCCATCCTGGGGTCCCTCTCCGTCCGTCGGATCCATGGAGTCATCAGCTCTCTTCCACCATGGCTCCTACCTCGGTCGACTCCGCCCTGGGGCCCCGCCCTTCCTCCTCTGTTGTTATTTACGGCGTGAGGGCACGCCTATCTGGGAGGGGCGATATGTTACATAACATTAAGTTGCTTATCAGTGACTGTCTCCCCTTTATAATTTGGTTTCTGTCCTTCAGTTCTTGTCCGTTCTCGTCCATGTATATTGAGTGTAATCTGATCCTCCGTGTTCTTCTTGTATTAAATGATGTTAAATGACGACTTTACCCCAGCATGACACTTAATGTCACAAATATTATTACTGAAATAATATAGTATTATTAGCAATTTAACATAAAGGTGTTAAAAAATTGTAGCAACAAAACCAAAGTCATGTTGTGTGACTAACACTTTTTTTTTTTCATGCATCCAAAAAGATTCATAAATGGAAGATTGCATCTGAAAGATCATCAAATACATTGCTGATCTGAAAAGACCTTACAGAGTCTTAACCTGCTCTGTGGATTTTCGAGTGAGAGCTACTGAGCACAGCCTCTCTTGTGGGAGTGATGAACCTTCACTCAGAAGTTTTGGCTGTCACTCATTCTTATCTAAAGAGCAGCATGTTTCACCTCTTGTGCTGCCACAGTTACTCACCTCTGCACCCTGATCTCCCCGTACTCATCTTCACAGAGGAGAGAGCCATATTTAAGTGGTTTTAAGGGGGTAACAAAATGAATAAGCTCTTCTTCTCGAATGGGTGTCAGAGGGGTTAGGCACAGTCTAGTCTTGACATGCCCGGGGAGACCGGGCTCTGTGGCAGCGCAGTGGTTGACACAGTCTGCCTTAGAGCTTCTAGCTCAGCTTGTCACTCACTCTGATGCTCTGCACAGGCCAATAATTACTTTTCCAATCATAGCAGCCCAGCATCAGACCAGAGGGACCCTTAGTCAGAAACACAGCACTCAACACATCTCTTCTACTCTTTACTTCCTGTCTCTCTCTTTTTATTCTCATGTTACATTTAAGTGTGTCTATCGCGCTCAGAAGAACATGTTCATTGCTGAAAAGACCAATTTAATGATGGTTTTTGGTCCTGGCAGTTCAACATCAATGAGACTGTTCACTGTTTTTATCACTAAGATTCTCTGTTCCAGACTATAGTAAATAAAAATACACCTTTGAACATACTTTATTAAAGTAGAAATACTTTTGTTGGTTTGGTTTATATATATTTTTTAATTTTTACTCCCAGTAATGGGAAGAAAAACTTTGTGGACGGATAATAACATTTATTATGAATGAATCTTTTGATCTTCTGTCAAAATGTTCTTTTATGTCAAAAAGCCTTAGGATATTAAAGTAATATTTCACCCGAAATTTAAAATGACCCCATAATTTACTCACCTCCAAGTCATCCTAGGTTTATATAACTTTCTTCTTCAGACGAAATGATTTTCTCAGTATTTTCGTTTTGTTGCTCCCTCAGATTCCAGATTGTCAAATAGTTGTATCTCAGCCAAATATAGGCTACATCAATGCAAACCAAAAGTGATCAAAAATGTACATAGTCCAAGGTCACATAGGCATATTTAAGGAAAAAAGCATGGTTTAAAGGAATGTTGTTTTTAAAGTGCCCCTATTATGGGTCATGAAAGGTTCATATTTTGGTTTTGGGAGTGCCCAACAACTTGCATGCTTTCATTTTATTTTATTATAATATCCATTTGTTTTTACTTTATCGGCTCAACGACTCATCGGCTCATTTTTCCAAACCCCTCCTTCGCCACTAAACAAGAGTCCACAAAACTTGGTTTGAACAGCACCGCTATTCAAGATTTAGTCATACATTTGTCCCTAAGAGAACTTTCCATTACAGCAGGTTGTACATGCTGACCCTTCTCAAAGATAAATTCTGAGACCACTGAAGGTGTGCCGAGGACCTTGGTGGTATTCCCAATCGTTACTCACAGCTTAGCTGGGTATAACATTGCATAGCAGGCCCCTAATCTCCTGTAAGCAATGTTTAACCAAATTAACAGAAATATTGATAGAAAGAAATCTTGCTGTACTCAAATCATAGATTTCCATCCATAGACAACTTTCTACTTACATCAAAAATCCTCGGTTTCTCTCTGAAGTTTTTTGGTCACTGGCACCATACTACTACAGTCACTTAACCAAAACCGTGTGGTTGCGTCCTAAATAAATGAAAATATCTAAGTAAAACTGCTGTTACTCCCTAGCAGCTATCTTGCATCCATAAGTGTTTTGGAACAATATTTGAAAGTTTGTAATGGATTCTGTATGCTCTCAGTTTTCTTAGTTTTGGAAAGATGTTTTGTTTGGTTTTGTGGAAAATATTAAGAAAGAGTTTAATCTTATAAATCTATTATTTCTAACCAAACATCATATCCACAACTGTAAATTCTCTAATCATAAGCTGCATTTTAAGGTGTTTGTTAGAGAGCTGCAACAATTTTATTTTTTTTTCAGTATCATAAAATACACACTATTAACACTTCTTGTGCCTTTTTTCAGAATAACCCTGTAAAATAATAACTTTTTATTATATTTATTTATTCATTCATTCATTTGCTTACTTGATTTTATGTTATTTTTATTGTATCATTTTATTCTGGTTATGATTGGATTTCTTTCCCCTGCCTGTTCCCTATTTATTATTATTTTTCTTGATTCTAAGTTATGTTGTATTGTATTTACATTTGATAAAGTTACCTTTGACTGACAATTATTTTATAAACAACAAAAATCCGTTTCCGAAAGACTCTCGGCATGTTAGTGTTGGGGATTTTTCATTTGCAATTTTTTCGTTGTTTCTCCAGTAGATGGCGATAAGTCTTACTGTAATTAGAGTAGATCATTCATTCTTAAACAATCCGTTCAAATCAGCGATTCATTAAGGAAAGAATCACTGCTGCTGTGTTTTTCATGGAGACGCGACATTAATTATGCATTGGCTTCGTTTAGAAATATATGAGCTGACGGGGCATAATAGACAATGTAACTGACTTCTTGTGTCCAAAAAGCCTATACTAAATGTTAAAATGTTTATTAACTACATTTTTTATAAGCAATATCACATACTGCTGGTCATTATTAACATCCCAGCTAGGCCTCCATAACTCTTTCTTATTTCCTTATTTAGCTCATCCATATCAACAGAACACAGCAAAATAAGACGTAGCCTAGGACATTTCTTCTGTCCTGAAGTAGGAAGCATTCAAGTAGAAATACATATTTTAAAAACAGAAATTACACGTATAGACACATGACACACTTTCTCCCTAAAGCACATCTCTGGGTTGCTAACTACATGTCTATAAATATGTTTACCACCATGCTACGTATAACGTTATATTATAGTGCAGTTGTAGCAAACACATATTGATTTGTTGCTGCTGATAGGCTGGCTTGTGGAAGTGAAAATAGAATTGTGTCAAAAACTAAAAGGAAGAACCCAGACGTGTGAATATGTCTCTAAATTTAAGCTACTGTGCCAGCAGAAAAGGACTGGGAGTGTGTGCGTGTGCGTGTGTCTGAAGATTACTTTTTGCTGATGTGCTGCCTTTCAAAAGCGAGGCTTGTGTATGACATTAATTTTGGCTTACTGCTGTATAGAAGAGATTAGAGGAGCAAACTGTCCTGAAAATACTCTGTCTGAAGAGAACTTAGTCTTTTCCCACTATTCTGCTCCTCGCACACATGTAGGTTTCCTCAACAGCTGGAAAAAGGCTCAGCGCCATAAAATGTGACACTGTTTTACTTGCTCTTTAATGCCGGTCACCAGGGAAGAAATGCTGCGAGCTGGGGAAACCTCCCGTGTGCCTCTGAAGTGTCTGTCTTTAATGACTTCACCAGCTCACTGAGCTCAGGTTAAAGGCTCCACCATGACTGAATCGTGCTTTATATATGATACTTCAGCTCAGAGACGTTTTGCATAAGAATTCAGCTTACGAGGAGTCGAGTCTGGCGTTCATTTTCATTGTAATTGACTCGTAGGAGGTTTGGAGTGGTACGATCCATTCCCCGGGGCTTCCTCTGTTTGTCCCTGTTTATTGTTTCATCTTTCTCTCAGAGAATCAATTTGAGGGGCTGAGATGGGATTTTTACACTCTGGGGAAAAGAATCCTCAGGTGCCAAGACAAAATCAAGAGCAGATATCTTCTTCAGGCCTTTGGAAGCTTTCGAGGAGGTTCGATCAATATTCAGACTCCAGTCTCTCTAACAGCTGTGCTAAAACCTCTCACGCAAAAACTTATGACTCAAGCTATGAAGTCAGAAAACCTCTTTGGTTTGTCACGTATGCACAGACACGCTTTTTCCTGTAGACGTTTAAAGCCAATCAAAGCTTTATGTAACTGCCAGTTCTTCCCCTACCACATGAGAAAGAATTGCAGTGTTTGTTTACCTCTGTGGTTATGTTTGCATAGATTTTGAGATCTGAGAGCGATGTGTTTATCAGGTTCCATTTCCCTGATACATAATCCGTTTTATATCTACAAAAGAGCACGTTGGAAGGAAATCAAAGCAGGCAAGTCTTTTTCATTTCACTGTCCACTTTACAGTAGGGTGGATTTCTTGGAGTGCTCTGCACTCACGCAGACGATATCATGTTCACCTTCTTTTTTAGTGCCATCTGGGTATGTTAAGTGTCTATTAGGATCACTCCATAAATGTCTGTATATATTTGTTTAAAGAGGAAGCTCTCAGAAGCTCCCAGACAAATTAGATTTATAAAGGACAAAAATTCAATTTGTAAATAGTTTTTAAACTCATCTTTTGTCAAGCTTTTGCAGAATATGATACATTACAAAGTATTTTGAGCCTTGATCATAGTTCAACAGTCAACTCTATTTTTTGCATTCTTAGTGGAGACAGTAGTTCAGAATCTCGCTTGCCCTGTCAGCATTTTCAGCTCCACCACAAAAAAACATATTACATGAATTAGTGCTGTCAAATGATTAATCGTGACTAATTGCATACAAAATAAAAGTTTTTGTTAACATACCAAGAGTATGTATATTTATAAATACCAGCATATGCATGTATTTAAGAACAATATGTTATGTTTATATATTAAATATGTATATATAATATAAAATATAATTATGAAATGAAATTAATTTATAAGTGTAAATGCATGTAAGTATTTGCAATATATATATATATATATATATATGTGAACATAAATAAACATATTATTATAAAAACATATAAAACACTTATTTTGGATGTGATTAATCATTTGACTAAAATAAATATATTTAAAAGTCAGAAAATTATCACTGTTATCACTTCGCCAGAAACCTTGACTTGCATTGTAAGTGGACCTTGTAAGCGGGGGGGTGGGGATCAATGATAATATGCATGATATGACCCCTTCAAAGATTTAAATAAGTGACTCATCTGTAGCATCACATCATGAAATCTTAAATACTATAACTTTCCCAGGTAAACCTTACCATCCGATCAAAGTAACTTCCTCCTTTTTTGGTAATTATGCTTAAAGAAAGGTTAAATGTGAAATGCTAATTAACCTCCTCATGGTTATGATGATAGTCTCAGGAGAGTCATTGTGGTTTAAAAGGTTCTTAGCGCGAAGTGTGATCGGACTGGTAATGTCAGGATTAACTAAAGTTCATTAGCATGGCCATCACCTCTTTGACAGCTCCAGGATCAGTTCTCACGCACATACTGTATGAGGCTCCTCCTCTACCATTTAGCCCTTTAAGGACTCAAGAGAGAGAAGATAAAAGCAGAAGAGCTAAATTTGCTGACTGTGGTTGTTCAGTGCAGATGTCAGGTCCTGGGTTCCAAGTTATCGATGGTGGTTCATTAGTCATTCGGTGAGAGTGCTAGCAATTGCTGACTGTCCATAACAAGGACAATTCCCTTTGGACATATCCATAATGATACAGTGATTGGGGCTGGGCCTCTTGATTCTTGTGATTTACAGACTACACTTGGCATTGCACATGATATATTAGGCCTGCAGACAATCTGACCAGAGAACTGTTTTGCTTAAAAGTAAAGTGTGTGACTTTCAGTTTGTTTAAATCCCACTGTTTTATATCTTAGCTAAATAAACAGAGACTAAATAAACCATTAGTAGGTTGATTTAGTGTAAGGACTGCACGTTCGTTTACATGCACTGTTATAATTGAGCTCTAGTGCTCATTATAATTGAGCTATAGTCTTCATTACTCTGTCCAAGTGTACTTGACACAATCCGTAATTGAGTATTTTGTCACCTCTGTCTTTGAAAAAAGAGTGCAAGGTTGAGGCCAATTATTGTGGATGAATATGTAGGCCTACATTCAAGATCAGTCAACAGCATTTATTGCACAACGTTAATCAATTTCAAAGATGATTTCTTTGAAAAGAGCAACAAAAAAGGAGATTACTAATTTAATTTACTGAGGTTATTAATTTAGTTTAACTCATGCACCTTACCTATATCAATTGCAAGAGCGGATAATCGGAAATGCGTTCCTCTACCTACATTTCTGCGAAACTCGTACGTATAAAAACATACTTATACACACAAATTACTGCAGTTTCCAGTTTAAAATGAACAGTAGAGGCAGTTAAACTCCCACAACTTTTATTCCTTTTCACAGAAAGCGTTATTATTATGTTGTGAATTTAAAACCAATTTTAACATACTGTGACATTTGAGAACTGATATATTTGAACGTTAGATTCAGATTCATAGGCATGAGTTTTCTAGCTCAATAGGTTTGCTCGGTAGCTTATGTGATACGGCGTTGCACCGGTTTGAACCCTGTGAATCAACGGTTCAACAAAATCCACATAAAGAATTTAAAATATAGCACGGCTGCATTAACAAATGTGTTTTTATATCACTTTTGCATTTGTTAACACTATTGTTTAGTTTTGGATTTGATGTAGAGGATATTTCAAGAGGATACAGCATTAACTTCTAGTGACACCCCTTGAATATTTTAATTATGAACCAACACAATATTTACCTGAAGCAATGTAATAAAACCATAGCAATACGTGCCTATATCAACATATAGGGTCATGTATTGAACTTGTGTTTTAGTGCCACTCACTGGACTTTGAAACTGCCATGAAACGTGCGAAGGGTATGTAATATCGGTGCTGCTGAAATGTGTTTAGAGGCACATATTTCAAATGAGCATGAGTTGGCAAGCACGCATTAAGCCAAAAGATGAATAGAACCAAATCCCAGCGCTACATTTTTTGAGAATTTGTTTTACTCTGATATTTCCCTAAGATAAATATCCCTACTTCCATTTCATTGTGACTTTAAGAGGGGATTGAACTTGAGCTTGTATTGTATTTGAAATATTCCTTATAGTGTTCATATTGAATTTCAAAATGTTTTAGTTCAAACTTTTACAATTCACATCTTACTCGTTTCCAACTAGCCCAACAATGCAACACTTTCTTAATCATTGGGGTCGTTTTAGTGTTTGTGTAACCAATTATAGTTATAGGAAAATGTCCAGGAAACCAGTTTGAAACGGTCATTGTTTTTACACTTTGGTGTTATCCGAAATCAAGATTTCCTGTGCATAGTAAATGTGTGTGTGTGAAAGAGGCGATTGTAAAATATTTAAAACCCAGTGAAATATTTAAGACTCGGTCTGCGTTTTACTTTTACAAAAACTTGTTGAGAGACCCGGACACATCTGCTCACTGCCGCAGGAGCTCCCACTAGGAGTGCAGAACGTCTGAAAATGTGCCAGACAAGGTTAACACACAGCATACGACCAATGCTCCCCTCATGTCACGTATCCTCCACCTGAACACCCAACCAACTTCAATGAGCGGGAAAGTGATGAGTCCTCAACTCAAATGACGGGAGAAGGTCTCAACGGTTCAGTAGATATCGCTGTGCATTTCCACGAGGCATGGAGGAGAATATTTAATTAATTCCATTATGTATGACGTTCAGGTTTAGATATTGAGGGTCATTGAACAAGTCCTATTTAACAACTGTTTCGAGGCCCCGGGTGTTAAGATCAAACTCTAGATGATGCCTTTCGGGAAGTACTCACTGTGAAAACTTTACAGATAAATGTACCTAGTTTCCTATATTCTTAATGCAGCAGTTCCAGATCGGGCACACGTATGCATATCTCAGGCCCTGGTGACAGCAAAAGCATCACGCATGCCAAAAACATCGCTCTAATAGGGTCCTGTGCTCCATTTTCAATTGGATTTTGCTAATAGGCTGTATATGGGCCCCAGGGGAGCTTCAAATTGGCTTCGTAGTGTCTCTAGCTTTGTTCCCAATAATCAGCACCCATCTGGCCCGGAGAATAGGAGGCAAATACTCCCCAAATGCAGCCCTCCGCCTCTCTCCCTCCACCACCAGCTGCTCTGGGTCCCTTTAACGAGAGTGGAGAGAGCTGATCAGCAGTAACCACTGTACAGAGATGCTCATCTCCCCCCCATATGTGTTGTACTGTTATAAAACACATTATCTGTTGTGTTTGTGTCTGCTGTGTTTGTGTGTGTGGAAGATGTTAGAGAATTATAGAGCAAGAGCATGTGCCGAGGACACCCTGGGCGGTGCTACACTGTCCAATGGGCTGTGGAAATGGTTGATGATCAGAAAATGTAGCTTTTAGGAAGTGTGGATGGCAGGGTTGGGTAAAATCAGAATATAAGATTGGCTCCCCTTGATTGCGTTATTGTTGAGTTTGAATTGAATTGGTCTCGCTCCACAGGATGATGAATTGGAATTTGAATTGGAATGACAGGAAGAGGAATTTACTGAAATGCGATTCAGGAAACTGAATTTAATTAATTAAATATATAAATTAAACATAAAATTTCCGTAGGTGGCCTTTTAAACGTAGATTATGTTTGATTGTTTCTGAAAGTACCCATATGTGTGTGTACGGTAGCATTATTATGGGTAATTCATTCTGAAAATTACGTTTATCAATAAAAATGACATGTTTAGCAGCTGAATTTCTTTGAAATTTCATTCCATGTGAATTTGTTGGTTTTGTGCTCTTTGCATGCTTACCTTAGCAACGAGACAGTGTAAATATACATAATAAATGTGTATTTGTTTTCATATTAATATTCACAACATTCACAATTCATATTGTCTTTGTTATAAACACTTAAAGGGGTTCATGAGTTGATGAAAAGCTAATAATTGAATCGAATATGAAATCACGATAATGGGGGAATTTATTTGTAAAAACTGAAATCTCAATAAAATATGAATCAGCAGACTTTATATAGAATAGCCTTGTTTTTATAAGAGATAAAATGATTTCACATTACGTGACTGCAATCCCATTTTTAGTCAGTGAAGGATCTGTTGTTCAGCAATTGAAAATAAATACAGGTGGTATGTTAATATTTTATATCTAAGGGCTTCAGAAGCAATTATTGAACAGTTCTTAACAGAACCGTTTTTTTCTCATTAAGAACATGTGAAGAACTTTTTCCACTATAAAGAATCTTCTGTCCAGTAGAAGGGTTCTTTGTCAATTCATAGATGCCAATTATCAATCTTCATTGTTCAGTGTTTTGCTGATACAAAACAACCGAAAGTCATTCATTATCATTCAGAATCGGTGATTTATCAGCATGTTATATCATCTATTGTTACAAAGACTAAAATGGCATTATTCAAGAGCCAAATATTCAAACAGTATATATATCAAACAACGTTAAAACCATTTGATCTGATTCTGAAATTACAATGTAAAGAGTGCATACGGTACAATGCTGTGAATTCTTTATGCTTCAGTTATTCATTGAGGACATCAATCACCTCTGCACACATGTACAACCCCAGCTACTTGATCACGTTACCTCTCTTTATGTATGAGCACTAACTCAACTGATGCATCTTTAAACTCTTCAGCTGAGAGCATATAATGCACCTTTGATGGCTTGAAGTCACAAGTGGTGTTTACTTCCTGCCACCTCAGTCGCAACACTGCATCAGGCACACATAGAAAAGTCATGCATCAAATTATGCATAAAACTTCAAGCCCAGGGGCCCACACTCTCTGGTACACAACAGAGCCCAAATTAATCTCTGTCATTACTAATGCAATCGCAGCCTCTTTGTTTAATAAACAGTTTGTCAGTGATTTATTGTAGGGTGACTGTAATTTGATTGCCAGAGGAACAGGGCGGATATGCATATGGCAGCCGGTTCAGATAAACAGAATTATTAGTGCCTGTTAGCACGAAGCAGACATCACAATCACACCGTACCGCAAGCTCAAAGGAGGGATGGGGGGGTGGGAGGGGGCAATTACCCCCAAATTACATAATCAGCCCCTGACGGATGATTCCACTCGTCCGTTACAGCCCCCGCAGAACGCATTCACACAAACGCAATAATGTCAAGGAAACGGAGGAATGCCTAATGACTTTTGTTTTGTGCTTGTGTCGCTTCTGTCTCTCTTCCCGGGTTGATTTAAGCGCAGAGGCTGTAAGGTCTCTGTCTGGACTCAGTTAATATAGTGAGGAATGATGATGACTTTTGTGCGTGCCTTTGAAAGGAAATGCCCAATCAAGCTGTGTTTTCTGCAGTCTTGCCAAACTTTAAGAGCACAGAGTGATGATCCAACAAGTGTCACCGTTGTCCCTCTGTTTAAGATAAGGGCTATATACAGAGTTTTGCATTTTAAAGCCTGAATGTGGTATATTGCACTCTTAAAAAAATTAAGGTGCTTTACGATGCCATAGAAGAACCTTTTTTTGTTTAAATGGTTTTATAAAGAACCTTTAACATCTTGAGACATTTTACTGTTTTGTAAAAAAAAAAAAATAGTTCTTCAGAGAACCTTTTAAAAACTAAATAACATACAGTTTCACCCAATCTCATGTTAATCTTAAGTGTCTGTAGAGTATTACTGCAACCTTCATACTGCCAAAAAGGCTTTATTTTTATCATATTTATGTATTTAAGATACAGCTTTACGATTCTCTCCGAAAAAAACAGCGCTCCTTGTGGCGTGTCGTGTGGGCGGAACTATTTGTGCCAGTTGCTACAACCATCACTTACCATCTCCAGGTTTGAATCTTTACCGGGGTCTCTTTAATAGCTAGGACCTCGCCATCTTTCAGTATCAAATGCTGATGCTGTATGTGCAAATACAGCATCAAACTGGGCTTTGTTTCAACACTTCTGCTGCCCAAGAAAACTGAAATGCACCCACTATTCACATAACGCTGAGTTCTTCAGGAAACTGAACAGAGTTGTCTTTTATTTACCTTACAACCAAAAACACACACTTATTTTGTGACCTTCTTCCTGAGTGACTGCTGCTAAATGAAGCGCGTTGATCTCTCTAGTCTATGAAATGCCCATATATGGATTTCCATCGTCGCCTACATTTCACAAGTTTGCGCATCCTCATTGCACCGATGTAAATAGCATGTTTGGCGTGTTGTCCAGGGGCGAGCCGGGAGGACGGCGGACTCTGAGCCCTAGTGGTATTGACCCTAGCGAGGGCAGAGCTCGCCGTCCGGATCAAACCCTGCGTGCCCCCCTTTGAGGATGCGAACGGCGGAGAAGTGGAGGAGAAGGGATGCTTTGAACAAGATACGAAAGGAAAGGAAGTGGGCTTATTTATAGTACGAGTGTTGGGACCGGTTTGGCTAGTGAGAGGTAATGATAATGATTGATAATGCGGTGCCAGCTGTGTCTGATTATTCATTTGCGCTCCTCCTGAAATTAGTTTAGCAACATCACTATGAGGACCAACAATAGAAGAAAAAACTTTGTGAAACATGCACAGATCCGAAGTAAGATATTTGTTACATAAATACTGACATAGGTTCAAATTATTTTTTAAAACGTTGTCCATGCTTAGCATGAGGTTCCAACTCTTTAACAGTGTAAACTAAAATAACTATGTTACTTAAAATCATGTTATTCCAAATCTGTATGTTTTTCTTCTTCTGTGGAACATTAAATATTTTGAAAAATGTGATAAAAGTGAAATGAGTATGAACAAAAAAAGGGGGGAAAAGCAAGTTTGGAACAACTTGAGGATGAGTAAATTATGTCAGAATATACATTTTTGGGTTAACTATCCCTTTAATGTAATATGTTCTATTGATACAGCAATTTCAAATTTCAAAAAAACAATTTTGTAGATGTTGTCTAACGAGTTTTGAATCACTGTTCTTACTTAGTGTTTAAAACCAGTGTCACTGCAGTGACATTGTGTGAGAGAACGTTAAATTAACTTAACCACACAAGAGCTTGTTTAGTAAGAAACAAAGCAGGTTGAAGGTAAACTACTGTGTTCTGTCTCTCCAGCACTAGATGGCACTGTGTAACAGATAGGGTTACCCTTCAGGCCCAGTCTTCTGAATACTGTAATGAACCAGCAGTATAACACAATGACCTCCAGTGCCCTGTCTGCTCTGTTGATCGAGCGACTCAAGTGCTCATTCTGATTTGCCAGTGGAATTCTAATTTTGAGTTTACAGGAAGTGCATTGACTTGTAGAAACAAACCTTTGGATTGTGCATAAACACAACTCCACCTTCACCACAATGCATTCTCCAGCCGCAGCTGAAAAGAGCGTAATGAATAAACATTAAGAAAATAGTGTACAAATATAGGCTATGCACTACCTAATTTCCATGTGCTGATACATTTCACGGATGGGTTATTTGAGGCATCGTTGGTTGGAGGTGGAATCCTGGTGTGAATTTCACCTTAGCGATTATTAAACTTCTTTTTTCCTTCCTATGTAAAACACAGAGTCTATGCACACAAACCCATCTTTGGTATCATCGTTTTTTTTCTCCCTTTTTTTAAATAGCACTTTCCTCACTACATATCATTGCAAAGCAGGCAGATTCACAGAAAATTAGGTAGTTTTGTAAGGCATCATCTTTTCTCAGGTGTTTGGTCAAATCATCAAATCAGAGATTGGATCCAGACTGAAGCTTGTGTAATTCACCTAGGGATGCCCGCCCTGTGGCAGAAACAGAAAAGCAGAAAAATTTGCATTGCTGCTGTTTAAACCATTTCAAGCAAACATTATCAGGAAGGCTATACAAGAGTTTGCAAGTAGTATTCTACTTCCTTTTGTGTACTTAGACTGGTTAGGTAACTGAACCTTAAGGTTTTTTCAAGTAGGTATAACTGCAGACCGGAGATCTTCGAAATAAGCAGGACCTTGGCATCATGAAACAATCATGGTGATTTCTGTGATCATGGCTCTTAATCTGTGATCCTGTGTCATACAGTGAAAGAGGTTTAAACAGGTCATTTTTATGGTCTTGAGACCAAAGATAGCCTACAATCATTTTCTGACAGTTGTGAGCATTCAAGTTCAAAGTTGTGGGAAACTAAAACTTTCTTAAAACCCTGAGTTTTCAAGCTGGGGACAAGTTGGTGTCATGTTAGATGCAACATGTTAGATGCAATGGAAGTAGCCAAGGAGTGGACATGCAGCATCTGTATTGAGAGTAAATTTGTAGAATTGAACAAAATTATTATTTTTGTGTAATTTACAGTAGTACTATAGCTACAGTACATATACAAAATAAGAATAAGAATATAAAGTTATATGTAATGATTTAGTCAAAACACAGCAAAAACACATGCATGAAACACAGCGATGCACATTCTTTATTCATTATTATGTATATGTATGGTTAAAAAACAAAAGCTGATTTTATGTAGAAAATGTAAATTGCCATCTTGTTCTGACTTGAGTGCAGCTAACATCATAATTACAACTTGTCAACTCATAAGTATGAACTTCCCAGGTGGACTTGAACACAGCAGTAGCGTAATAGTCATTAGGTGTCATTATCATAGTTGTACCCACGTTTTTTAGCTCTATGTGGCACAGAGTGATCTGTAATGATCTTATAGGATTGCTAAAATTGTGCATTGTGTAGAAGGCTTTATAATTAGCTATATGTTGTTACTGATATAAAACTTTTGGGGCGATATGATCATATTTTCTTGACCTGGTAAAGGCTCCAGCAGCTGCTTTTTGGATCAACGTGTGAACGGCCTAAAAACTGTACCAATGTGAAGGAATCTGGATTCTTCAATGTTTTCCTATGGTAGTATGCTGAAAAAGTTTTAGTTAAGACATTTTCACAAAACTGGTAATACATTTCACAGATAATTCCAAAGAAATGTCAAGTAACAAATTAGATTTATCAATAATTCTTGTAAACCATACTCTTAATACTCCTTCATTTGCAACTTTGAAAAATATTTTTGTTTCCCCCAGTCAATGGGCCAATGATGTGTCACTATTGTTTCTGAATTTATAGTATAATAATAATATCTATGATAATTATTTATAGTATAATAAAGAATAGTATAGTATAATTTAAAGGCCAATACTATTATATTTTTTTATTTTGAAAATACTTTTTCATATAACATTTTAAGACTACTGCTTATTAGTTTGATTTCTATAAATGTTTCTCTTTTTTTTTGGACACTGTTATTTGTCATTAACCCACACATTGATTATTCCCGTAGTTCTGACAGTAGACTGAGCTCTTTACGTGTATGTGTGTAAGAATGCAGTTTGTGACCTTCCTGTATATGTCAACAGTCATGCACAGTGTTAAAACACCTGCGAGGGTAGATTTATATGTTTGGAAGCAAAATGAGTTTCATCCTGACCACATCACTTATATCAGTCACCAGTGCGAACCAGCTACTGTGACGAATCAATAGTTGTTTCATTGGGTTACACGCCAAAAGCTTTTGTAATCTTTGTCGGATCTGTTCGAATTCTTGCACGTAATGCAGAATGTTTTCTGCCCAATACAGATCAATGACTTGTGGAACTACAGCACCACAGAGGACAGATACAATGACCGAAAATGGCACGCAACACCGAACCCATTTCATTTTTGAAAAACACTCCCAACAGTAACCACTAGCAACACCTACGTACTATCAGAATTATGACATAGCAGCTAGTTTTCCCCCCACAAATGATGATTGGTATGAACAATGGCACCTCCTGAGGGGGGAGATCACGCTAAAAGAGCATTGTATTGCAAGACTGAACTGAGGAAAGGATAAGCTCTGTCAAACCGATCTCCAACCAATTTCACATTTCACGTCTTTGATTCCCCGCCCCCCCATCAGATGTTTAGGCAATTGAATTTGTGATTAATTGCGTGAGGGTGGCGCTGGGCTAGTAGAGACATGTTTTCCCAGTCGAGCGGCTCCTCAGAAGCCCCCTGGGTGAAGACGTTTCCTGTCAAACCGCTCATTAAACAAGGAGAATCTACAGCGGTCTTTGCTCCCCTTGGAACAAGAGACAGCTGTTTGCTTAAGAAAAATAAAGCAAAGCTTCGGACGTGTGCGCCAATAACGTTCGAAAGCGTTCTGTTCGCCCGTTGCCATGGTTATGAGGCTTTTCTTGGCAGCCAACGTCGGCAACTTGCTGGTAGAGCTTTATGCCATTCAACCCAACCCCTCTCCTTCTCCCTCATCCAACAGAAACGTGCAATCCAAATGTCGACCCTGCTGGGCCAGACAGACTGAAATACCTTCTGCCAGTCCACTTAAACAAACTGTACTCGCTGAAAAGCCCTGATTGGATCTCCTGCTGCCATCAATCATCCAATCAGGTGTAGTGCAATCCCCTCCCCACTGAGCTCGTCTGCAGCCGAGGTTTTGTCCCTTTAGTCCCCACCATGCTCCGGGCTCTTGGAGACCAGGTAAACAGCTATCCCGCGGATGCCGGAGCTGAATTTTCTGAGTCTGTCTCGGTCGGACGGGCTGGCTCATTTTGTTTCTCGCTGCGGCGTTCCGATTCTATCTAGGCGGGGGTTGGGACTTACCTCTGCTTCTGAAGTGGCTTACAAACCCGGTGATTAGTCCAGACGTCTTCCAGGTCACGAGTGATGGGGAGTAAGAGGATAGAAAGGGAGGATGGCAAGCTTTCCCTCCTAAACCTTTGCTCTATTATCTCAGCACGGCCTGTAATGAGAGCATTCATGCAGAGTTCATTAGCCCTGTGCTTGACTAATCCAGTAGTGCTGAGTAGGATTATAGCAGATTTATTCACCAGGAGTTGGAAACCAGCTAACTTATTTAACAAGTACAGCTTGTCCTCTCAAATGATCACCGTCCTCTTCAAATTGTGACTCGACACTCAGTTCAGTCCTTGAATTATGTTATTGAATGATCTGAATGATCGAGGCGATCAATATTTGATATGATCAATAATTCACTGAAATGTGTGTGTATATATGTGTAAGACAATGAAAAACAATGCATGCTTAGCCCCCTAGCATTCCTAGAAAATGTAACTAAGCACAAAATGTACCACATATGAACACTAACAGCTTAATTAAAGTTAATTGAGGAGAAATTATAGTATTTTCTGGGTTAAAACATACATGTTATTTATTACTAAATAAATAGCTTTATATATATATATATATATATATATATACACACACCATATTTACTATTTATGTGCTTTTATTATATGAGCTTTAGAAGTACATTCAGACTCATTTTGGTCTTATTTACTTCCTATTTAAACCCATTATTATCATGGGTTATTAGTATCCATTATAAGCCTGTATATGGAGTATATTGATCAATTGCGTCCACTCATTTATCAGTACCATGTGTCTTCACGGACATATCTCTTGAAATCAAATTCAGCTTGACCCAACTGTTCATTTAACACTGCTATTTGTGGCAGATGTTCTTTGATTTTCTTCAGCCATACGACCCATGCATCTTCCTCAAGGTAAAGTGCTTGTTTTTTACAAAACCACAACCGCTGCTATTCTAAAGGGTTTTGTGTCTAAGCAGACCTAATTCATTCTGTTTGTCCCTGGTCTTCATCATGAACCTGGACACACAGGCGCTGTTTTCCATTATCGGCAGGCCGCCAGGCCGAATAAGAGGACAGAATGAAAAGGAACTTAACAAGACAAGAAGGACTCTTCTCCATCATCACCAATCAGCCACTCTGGAGGAGGATGGGTATTACGGTCTTTTGATGGAAGAAGATACATCCTCTATGCCATTGATTTACGTCCATGGATTGTGATATTTCATTATGGGGCATTTGCAATTTCCTGCAGGCTGAGACCATTACAGTGGCCCTGCATCTCAGCGTGTTGACCATGAGCCATAATGAGAAAAGAGCATGTGAGAGGTGGAGAGGAGCACGGGAGGGGAAAAAAAAGGGAGCAGAAGGGTGTAGAGAATGTCCACATCGAGCCATTAGACTGTCAAATTTAAACAAGGCAAACTAGAATGTCACAAAAAAATACAAGCAAGGTGTGAAAAACAGCACCTCTCATCTCTGATTAGATGTAAGGGGATAAAAGCTTGAAAGTAATTTAATCAGCTCTTTGTTCTTCCAAGCAGACGTGGCATATTCTTCGTCTCTCCCTCCCATCTCGGCCTCTCTTTCTATTTTCTTCCTAATGTTCCTAAACCTATTATGGGAAGGCCATTCTTTGCGAAAGAAAGGTAAAATGTGCTGTGTTGTGCACTCTCTTTGGTGCCGGCCTTCATGCATTAGAGTACCGCTGTTCCATGTCACTGCATTAGTCGACTGTCAGCGAGTAAAAGCGGAATTGTCCTTTAAAAGCAGCTAGCAGTGGTGTGATGTAGCATGTAGGCTTAATTAAAGGAAGTTTTGTGCCCGGATCCGGCGAAGTTTCATATTTAATGGACCACAGCAAAGATCTAAACCAAATGGTGCTCCGAAAGCCCGGGTGCAGCAGCTAAAACACCATTAATTATTTTGTAAAATGGCGCCCTTTCAAAGACAAACATTCTCTGCTTTAAACGAAGACTGTGCGCTACCCGCCGATTTAATAAATCATTGTGAAATGCGTCGGGGTCCGCAAAGCAAAAGAATCAAGAGCATTTTTTCTCATCCTTGGTCTCAGACCATTGATTTTAACATATCATTACGGAAACCGGAGCCCTTTGTAAGTGATTTTCCAGGATTTTTTTATGCGTGGGAAATAAAGAATACTGGCATCCGAGTGTAATGCGTTTAAAGTTAAGTAAAAATATTTGTTTATCAATATATCAGACTTGAAAGGAGTATAATTGAATTGACTAATCAATGCTGCTTTTTTCTTCAGTATATAATTCAGTATCTTGTTCTATTCTGCTCCTGTCTAATAATAAACGGAACAAAATGTGCATAAAAATATTCAAATAGTTTAGATAATGCAACACGAATATAGACGGTGACTGGTGATTTCATAACCAGCACATTTTAAACCATGGCGTAAAAGTGCATCGTATTTCTAAATGTGAATTCTCTATTAAGTTTGCGATGCTGTTTTGCAAAATGTCAAAATAATACTGTTTTTTTAAGTGGCTTTAGCCTGTGGAGTTCTGAGTGTGCAGTGATTGTTCTCTAGTGAGTAATTATACCTTAAAAGCCCACATTGTGTAGCTGGCTTCACCCGCAGAGCTTTCTCCCGAAACGCCGGCTCTCGTACTGGAACCCACGGCCTTGATTTTAACTCTCACCTATTCCCCAACACCCGGACATGCTGCTGTGCGCTGCTGCTGGATTTCAACCGCAGACCTGTTCGCATAAAATGAATCACACTGTGATAGAAATGATTTGAACAGCTCGAATGAGACATCATGGGGTCTCTTCCTGATCTTCAGTCCATTTGTATTGTTTCCTGTGTTAATGAGGGCAGCTTGAAATAGCACTGGGTTGAATTGAGCCCTGCCTGCTCATAAGAAAAGAAAATAACTGGTTATAGTTAAAGGTGTAATGCAATTGTTTCTTTCCGTAGTGGCACTATGTGGAGACCTTAACAGAATGTGTGTTCAAAATCGATACTTAATGTCTAGTTTATTTTTAAGCAAAGAGGTCATTTTGTTTCTTCAGCTATAAATTAAAACATTTTAAATGCTCAATAAATTCTTTTATGTAGATTTTATTGTTTTATTCTTGTCCTAGGCTCAGTAAAAGCAACAGTGAAACAACACACCAAACAAAGTCTTGTGTAGAATAGAACTTCACTTTTTAGATTTTTAGCCTGGCTTCCACGATTATAAAGCTCATAAGAGCTCAGTCTGGCTAAGCTACCTTACTACTTAACCTGCATCCATCAAATGCCTCTGTATACTACTGGACGAATCTACAACCAATCAGACCACTTATTCCGATGACGTATGCGTAGCGACGGAACCTGAAGCCTCCATAACCTATTGTAGCTAGCTTCATTAAAGCAGTAGAAAAATGTCGTCGGGCGATTTCTGACGGTTTTGCCAGATTAATATGAGAGTAGCTGGCATTTACAGTCATTCAGTAATTATTTTTTGAAGAGTTTAGCAAGGAATTGAGCATCGCAGAACTGCTGCGTCATCGCGTTACACCTGGCTCAGTCGTGCCGGGGGTGGGGGAGCTTGTTTCTCATTGGTTCACACTTTTTTTGCGAACGGAAATGCTCTAAAACGCCAGCTTTGCCAGACTGACTTTGCTTGCAAAATTGGATGTAGCGTCACAGGAAGTATGGACGGGCCCAGGCTAGTGGATTTTACTATTACAAGAACACATTTCTTTTAAAACTTTGGTAACACTTCAGAATAGGGGGTCAGAATAATGCATTAGTTAAGCATTAATTAATGGTTAATTTGTTCACAATT
>JAUMHP010000057.1:5707535-5746728 GCA_032361065.1 Enteromius trimaculatus
TTGCAGTGGGGCGCGGAAACCTATGTGTTTGGCTGTGTGGGCCGTGAGTTAAAAAAGGTTGGGAACCACTGCTATAGAAGATTTTGTTCATCTTCGAAACACAAATTAAGATATTTTTGATGGAATCTGAGAGCTTTCTGACTCATAGACAGCAAAACGGTCCTACCAAATTCTATGCCCAAGAACATCAACAATATAATCCACGTTACATCAGTGGTTCATTTATAATTTTTCCTTATGGTAATATCTAAAATGGTGCTAGGGTGATGCAGAGCTGAAGAATTGTTGTACAAAGTCGTTTACTTTTTTGCACACAAAAAAGTGCTTGAACTTGATTTTGATTGATTTTGGTGTCAATGCAGGGTCTGAAAGCGCTCATTTAATCTAAGATGAAGGTCTTAGAGGTTTAGAATATTTGGATATAAATGAATGGTGACTAGAAAATCAGTCAAATGATTTCACTGTGTTGAATTCACAGTAATTCACAAGAGCAGCTTCTTCCCCACTGCCATCTCCTTCCTGAACAGTAGTTGAGCCAGCCACCTCTATCCAGATCATCATCATTTAATCTATCTATCCCGCCCTGTTCGTCCCAGCCCAGGGAATGATCATCTTGGTGTTTGCACTGGTTATGACTCTTGCACTACACCTGCACCACTAGGTTTTCCCTTGCACCTTCTGTTTCTAACTCTTAGTATAATTTATACCTGTAGATAATGTTGATAGTAGTCCATGTATATTATCAATTGTACATTGTCTATTGTCTTGATATCCATCATATATCCATATTACCTCTTACGCTGTATGTATGCATAATGATGGACGTCCTTGTCCTATGCTAGTATACTTGGCCAATAAAACTGATTCTGATTCTGAAAAAGGAGGCCAGTCTGAGGAAAGATTCACGCAGAGATTGGCACCTTAAAATGAGAACTGTCCCTGTAACAGAAATGGTCAAGAGAGTTTGCAATTGCAGGATTTAACAGAAAAACAACACTGCTTAACTTTTTTTTCATTTTTAATCTTCAAGAGCTCATATAAAATGAGTACATACTGTAGCACACTACTGTTTCTTTACTCCTGCTTGATATGAATCACTGCCATGGTTCCACACCACTAAATCAAGAAGAAGATGTTTTAACAATTTTCTTTTCCTATTATGTTCCACCTAATTAATTTCATAAAGGCACCCCTTTGCCAATAGACTTAATTACTGCCTATTTTCTACACTTTCAGGGATAGGCGGAAATGCACACAAAAATTCGGTCTTATGTGACAAGGTGCTAATTTCGTCTATTAGGCACAGGTGCAACCGTACGTGTTCCTGCAATCCTCCTGGTGAATATAACTCCTCGGTAACACTTAGCCGCTGTGTTTCAGAGTGTGAGAAACCCAATATATTCACACTTGTCTATTTTAGTTGGTGAAAAGTTATGCGAAATGAGAAAGTCAATAGCGTTATGGAACATTTAAAACTGGAATAATTAAAAAAGACCTCGCATCTGCATTGGTCTATGAGGGGTTGTCAGGTGCAACATAAAATTCTCTCACTAAATGCTAAGAAAATGGAAAAGAAATGCATTCTAGTGCCTTCCAGCTTGAATAAGCAGATATAGAATGACAGAGGTAGAGTGATGTCTGTGGGTCATATTATTTACAGTGTTGCATCAGACTCCTGGTGCATTAGATATAAGGCTAGGGTTTTTTTCATGCTCTTTAATCCTTTCAGTTATGCTAGATTTAGCCTACATGCCATTATAGCTCTGTGTCACAAACATTTTTCTCCTTCACTGTCCTTTGTCTCAGCGGCGTGTCCGTACACACAGCCATATGGCATTCATTATTTGGAATGATGCAGCTTGCCAGCATTGACTGGAGAAATATTCCTGTATGCGTCTATTCCACATGTGGTTAAGCTAGAAAGGAAGGGCGCAGCTGTTTCTCAGTTAACTTTTCGGATGATATTCAGCATTGCTGAATTCTTAACGTTAACTTTTAGTTCACTCTTAATGGAAGCCAGACAACATGTAAGTGGTTAACGACATCCTGTCTTCTAAATGACTGCGGATTTGATTCCTTTCAGACGTGATCTGAATGATGCATCTGCTTACTTTAACGCTGGCTCTAACCGAGAGTCATTTTTCAACATTTCTTCACAAAATACCCATATAAGCAACTGCATTTCACTTTTGCATTCTGTCTTCCCGAGTAAGTGAGATTATTTTGTATTTACCTTGACAGGTTATAGAGGAAAGCAAAAAGAATGGTGGCAATCGGTGCTCTCAATCCTTCTAAAGCTGATTATCTATTGAATTTGTTATTGAATAAGTCCATTTTGTCTCTCAGTGCCAGCACATGGAGGCATGATGGGTTTGGGATCTATGAGCAAGCAAGTGGCAGCATTGATTCCTATGTGAGATATGTTTGGTGGTTTTAAGTAGAATGTCTGCTTAGAAGAAAGGGGATCAATTCACACAAAACCGAAGTTCGCTTACATACTACTATTGATACTATATTATAGTGTATACACTGCTTATGCTACACTCTCATAAAAAAGGTGGTACAAAATTGTCACTGGTGTGGTACCATTTCAAAACATAAAGAATTTTGAAAACATAAGAAACTGTTGTCATACTCCGATCAGTCTGCGCAATGTAGATATTTTAATTAAGGCCGTGACAAGTGGCCAGGTATGGTTTCCCATACTTGGAATTTGTGCTCTACATTTAACCCTCCCAAGTACACACACACATACTAGTGTGTACACTTCATGTATTAATAAGTACTAATATGCTCTATTTAGGAGTAAATAATGTACAGCATATACCTTTTCAGAGGCAATGCTCCAGTGACAGCGTTTGTAGCATTTCTTTTGAAAGTTTATTATGAATTAAGCCTTAATTCAGTACACTACACATTTACTTTGGGATGTTGTATTATTTGTTGTAGCCATTCATGTTTTTTTTTTTGGTTTTTACATAATATGTTTACATAAAATTGAATGTCCTTGAACCATTTTAGGTTCCCTTAAGTAACTTTCAGTCAACAGTTCTTAAAGCATTTTTTTTTTCACTATTAAAAACCTTTTGGGTAATTGACAGTTTAGCAATGACATAGATGATTCCATTTAGATGATTTTACCTTAGACGCCAATAAAGCACCTTTATTTCAAAATAGTACACAGTAAGTAAGCATTATGCTGCACAGCTTTTGGAAAGCTGTATGCTAGAATTCCATTCCGAACGCAGTCGCTGAAAACACAAAAACAACCTGTCTTCATATAGCCAACCCTCCTTCTTTGTTGTGTCTTCTCCCACCCACCATGTGGTTAATTAAGCCATTTTCTGTTGAATGGGCAAACCCAGAGAAAGATGGATGCCGGTACGGTTAAAACGCCACATAACTGGAAATTAAAGGGGAAAATCAAATGTTTCAGTGGGAAGTCTTTGGTGACGATGACCCCCCGTTGCGACTTCACGGTTTGGACATGTTGTACAGACACATCGATTTGTTCTTGCCGTCTCTGCTGAACAGTGTGAGTGCATTTACACTAGGCCGTGTCTGCAGCACACTGAGTGTGGATCTGCAGGGGTCAGGTCTAGACAAGCAGCCATGCGGACCTAACATACACTCAAATCACACCTTCCATTAGAGATGTTCAAACCTGTAACCTTCATTTTACGGTTATTTGTTATTGTTTGGTTTGAGACACTGTGCTTTAAATTTGAGATTGGATTTGCTTATCGCTTGACACTTATCTCATGTTTTTTGAGGAAGGAAGGTGTGTAAGTCATCTGATTGACATGTTTATTTAGCGGTATGGACATAGAGGACTGCTAATACTGTAAAATGATAGCAGTGGTGCACATCCAGGAAATGTAAACACATTGCTTGCCAATGTCAAATATACACTGGTAATTTGCATACAAATAGGAGGTCAGATTTGCATATCAGGTCTAAAAGCAGCCTATTATGCCATTCAGATGATGGGAAATGTCTCTGAATGAAATTGCACGCTCATCGTTTTCATCGACTTCTGATACTAATCAAAATAAAATGCTTTTGAATTATATATATATCTGTTTGACATCGTTCACGTACTTAACCTCCTACTACATTCTACATGCCATGTGCAAATATAATTTTTTTTAGTAATTGCTTTGTGTATATGCTATAAATACCCTCTGAAAAATCTCTGACTCAGAGGTGAGGAGCAGTGTGTGCTTTGAATATACAGAGAGAATATAATAGGTAAACATATTAGCTTGATAATAGAAGTATTATCCGATGGACTATACATAAGAGAACAGACGTAAAGATATTATTGTTCATTAAATTTCAGTAGAAAGAAACAATCCCATTTGATTCATGCACTCTCTCATTATTCTGCATATGTGGTGTTTTTAATCCAAATTTTATTTAGTATCTTGTGCTTGTATTCACACAAATAATGGGTTGTTGCTTTTTTCGGTTTTATTAAATTTGTAAAAAAAAAAATGTATTTATATTGTCTAACCTTAACATGCATTATTTTTATAATCAATCAATCAGTACAAGAGAATTTACTATGACTTATGTTTTTCCAACACAGTCTCACGAGCAATTTGTACATATTCGTACGAGGTGCCAAATTTGTGCCAATTCGTACTAATTTGAACGACCTCACTCGTACGATTTCGTACGATTTGTCTAAAATCACGTAATGGGTAGGTTTAGGGGCGAGGTTATGTTTAGGTCATTCGTACAAATTCATACGAATTGCCATCTCGTAAAATACGTACGATTTAGAATAAATCGTATGAATTCTTACGAGTGAGGTCGTACAAATTCGTACGAATTAGCCACCTCGTAAAATATGTACAAATTGCCGTGAGATCAGGTTGGTTTTTCCCATGAGACACAAAATTTTATCCCTATTCCCTACAAGCAGAAAGTCAAAAATGTTTGGTCCCCACAATGAGCGTTAAGGAATTGTTCACTGGATAATAAAATCCTGGTCATTATATACAAATCTGTATGTGATTTTTTATTTGGAAAACACAATATGATTTGTAGAAGCTCTTCTACGGTTCAAATAAGCAAACAAATGCTTCATATGAGCAGATTTTCTATGTGTTTATTTTTTGGGGGGGTGGGGGGGTGTTCCACAGAAGAAAAAATCCATGGTTTGGAATGACATGAGGGTGCGTAAATAATGAAAGAATTGACCTGAAACTATTTCTTAGAGCACAGCAATTAGCTCTATGATTCTCTGTGTGAACTGTCTGATAATCAAATGTCTGATGATTTTTTTGATATGCTGATTTCTCTAAGTATCTAACTATAATCCTGTAATCCTAAATAGCAATGCCCTAACACTAACCTTCACTTTAATGTATTCCTCATTGAGTCTCATGGAGACAGAGTTAGAATTAGTGAAAGAGGGCAGAGAAAGGGGCTGTTTTGTGGTTTTGTTAACACAGGATAAGTTGCTGTTTGACTGCTATAAAGCAACGAGTGATGGCTGGAGGAAGCAACAGAATGAACATTTTCTTTCTCCTGCAAATAAATAGGGGCTGTGTTTATAATGGAATCACAATGGAATGGAAATTGTTTTTGTCGAATACCATTATCTTGGGATCTTGGCTTGTTTTGCATCTAAAAATAAAATGTGCTGATGGTGTAATCATGTGCAAAGCTGATAGTATAATTCCCCTAAAGAATGAAGAATCTCTGCAGTAAACACAGCCTGCTCAATTAATTGATTTGCACAATTAAAACATGTAGCCCAGCTATTCTTGCACCGTGGATTGTAATAACTAACTCTTGCGTAACATCAAGGTTCAATAAAATATTGTAAGCTCCAGGTACACCCGCCCCCGGTGTCTAACAATTATCATTGATTCTTCTTTCATGAAATATATTTCTCAAGCTAATATTATGTCTGCATTGCAAATTATTATTTCATTGGACACGTTTTAATTATTCAACACCAACCTCAAAGTTTTCTGCATTCATTTCGGGGGCTCATTAGCAATTGAAAGTTTTTCAAGTGAAAGTTTTATTTCATGACCCAGAAAACAGATATTATACTGTGTTCCACTGATCTATCGGCACACAGTGTTTATTGCTTATGAGCGAGTGAGTGTGTTTCCCTTTCCCCATTATTCCTCTCCAACAGCGATCAACACACAGACAGATGGATGGACAGAAGGATCCATGAAACCATGGATGAATGGATACACAAAAGAATGAAGGGATAAATTGATTTTTCTAGAACGCAGAAAGTCACAATTAATAAACGGTATAAATCTATATAAAATATGCGATAAGTTGCTCCAACCTGACTTTTATGCTAAACAGCTTTGTCTTAAGAACCCTTTGTTCATTAACTTGTCTTAATGTACTTTATTATTTTGTTTTTCTCTTTTTATTACTTGTAACAGTTTGGTGAATTATATTTATACAGCAGAAATATTAATATCAGCTATAGTTTGGAATTCCAAATTGAAACAAAAAAACTGCAATACAATACAATATTGTAAATAAACCAAATTAAAAGTCACATTAAATTGCACACCCATAAAGCCAAAATCATTATAATCAGTAGCCAATTATAAAATATGGATATTTTACTACCAGTGTTGGGCAGTAACGCGTTACTGTAATTTAATTACTTTTTTAGTAACAGAGTAATTTAAGTAATTAGTAAATTTTAAGAAATCATACACCTGTACTGTTTGTACTGTATAACACCTGTTTGCAGCATTGAGCAACAGAGTGCTGAAATGTGCATTCTCACGAATTACTGTACAGACATTATGAAAGATTCATTATGCGTTTATTTATTGTGTTATTTATCAGGAGGGTGTATGCTGGATTTTCAAAAATGAATGGAGAAAAAAGTAATTTAGCTAGTATGTAAATTACTAATTATTTTTGAAATAAAGTAATCAGAACAGTAACGTGATTACTTTTAAAAGATGAAATCAGTAATTTGATTACATTTTCAGAGTAACTTGCCCAACACGGTTTACTACATCTCAGCTAACACTTGATGCAATTGTTTAATTTATTGCAGCCTACTTTTTGTACTTTATATGTTTTTTTTTTTTAATGTCATGATGTATTCTACTAATTGACAACATAACAATGTCCATTACCATCAAAATAAACCCAATGCGTTATTGGCAACCTAGTCGTAATTTGATTAGTAATAGTAGTCACAATGTTGGCAGGTTATACGATAACCAAGTTTCAGTTGACTGCGTGTATGTTTAACTATGTGCTAAAAGCAGAAAAGTGTTTCCTTTGTAGATCCATGAAAATGACTTAAAATGCTGTATTATATCAGGCCTGGAGATGTCACTTTGTAAAGAAACACTTAGCAAACACATAATACGCATGTGCATGCCTTCATTTTTTTGTTGTTGGAACGATTCGTTTTTTTGTCATTTTGCCTATAAATGGAGTAAAAACATGTATTTAGATTTTTCAGTAGTGAAAAAGTAGTGTTAAGCCACAACACACACACACACACACACATCTGGTCAGCTATCCTTGTACTCTGCATAGGTGTAATTCATACTGTAAAAAACAAGTTTCTGTCACCCTGCACCAACCCTACACCTTACAGGAAACTTTCTGCGTTTTTGCTTTCTCAAAGAAACTCATTCTGTATGATTTCTAAGCTTTTGCACCCATGGGGTCCTCAATTTAGGTCCCCACCATGACACGAGTTCCCATGTGTTAATTACCCTCCAATTTCAATTCACGAAATTCTTTTAATATGATCTTACCAGAATTAGCTTTTTTTTGTGCTAATTAAAGCGCCAGTCACAAAATTACCATTGAAAAAACGTTCATTAAAAAAAAGAAAGAAAGATGTTTGTGTGTTTTTCCCACCAAAAATGAGATGGAATACTTTGATTGGCCAGTGGTGATGACGACCCCGATGGTGAGGAATTTTAACATAATCTGATTATCCCTGGTTGATTTTTACTACAGTCTAAAAATAATTAGGATTATGGCTCATTGTAATCATTGCAAACAGCACAGAAGACATAAATTATACAGGCGAATATTGGGTTTAAATAAAAATATAACGTGGGTCCATACTATCAGTACTTATATAGTAAAATGTTTGTGTCTCCTGCAGTGGTCCATCTGCAGATGTGTTCTGGCCCTTTAATAAAGTTGTGTGGCCCAGCTCTGTATGTTGGGATAACACTGCTGGAGGCTGCTCGGGAACTTCAGGAATGGCGCAAGACATGCAACTCCATCCGGGCAAAATACTGATGCAAACACCATCCACACATGCCCAGTGCCTTTAGTAAATGCTCGTTTGTAACGTGGATCGTCGCTAAAGTAGGTAATTGTATAAAGACACCATGACTGCATGATTTGTGAGAGTATTCAACAACTCGTCGCCAAAGGTTTTTTTTTTTGCCGCTAACCTGCTCGCCTCTCCATATTGTATTTGCCAAGTAAGTGCAAAACAAGTTTGTTGTGAACACGAAATACTCGCAAACGTGGTTTTATAGGTGTTTAACGTTTGATTTCGGTGCATTTTCTTGTTTTGAGAGTTTGCAGAGAGTTCAAAAAGTGAAAGCGTTGTCTACAGAGCTAACCAGCTAGCCATCTGACTTCAGCAACAGTAAACCGTACACTAACCGTCTTCATCTAATAATAAGTCATCAGATATAAGTGCACAAAATGTATTTATATTTTGATTAGAAGTTAAGTTTGCACGACTCTTAAGTTTCCCACCAGCTGTTGCTATGCAACGTACAGTGTCTACCCAATCATCAACATGCTGTTTTATTAAACAGTTTAGCAAACACTGCTTTCTAGTTCGTAAACATCTGACTTTTTTATTTGTTTTTACTTACAGCGTTTGTTTTTCTTTCTATAGCATCATGTCGTCTATGATGCTGTAAAGTTTTACGCAGAAAAACAGTTTGGAGCCTGGCTGGAGATACACAAACACACACACCTGCTGCTGCTACTGCTGGAGTTTGTTTAGGGACACATCTGGATTAATCTTCCCTTTTCTGGATTGAAAAATGAAAGTGACAGTGACCTTCGGAAGGACTGGTGTTGTTGTCCCATGTAAAGGAGGATGGACAGTCCGGGATCTCATCCAGCAAGCCACACAGAGATACAGAAAACTACTCGAGCAGGCGAGTATAATACTCATATTTTGTTGCTATAAACCCACATTATTTGCTTTATTCCACTGAACACAAAAAGTAGGGATGCACAGTAGTCATTAGCTGATATGTTTGTGCAGTAAAGCAGGTTCTGTAATCAGCCATGGTGTGATTTTACTGTACATTGAGCCGCATTTACTACACAGAGCCGTTCATTTTTAATGTTTTGGAGTTTTCTATCCTATTTTAAAATGTACTCTTGTGACAGTTTTCCATTTTTCCAGTTTTCTAATGTCTTCAGAGTTACGTGATGCTTTAGAACGCATTTTATTATCTTGATTTGGTAAAGAGAAGAAACGTTTCTCATTGTTAAGGTTGAAAACCGCTGTTTAATTTTTATTTTTTTTTAAACTTCTGGAAAGAAAGTTGTAGAAAATGTATTTATAAAGATTTTTTATCAATGCCACTTTTAATCAAATTAGTGCATCCTTGCTGAACAAGTGTTGATTTCTTAAAAATAAGAAAAGAATCAAACCTGAACTGGATAACCATATTAAATAACAAAATAAAGGCAAATAATAATATTTTATACATAATGACAGAATAGGTGTGTTTTAAATTTTTTTTTTTTTAATATATAAACTGTTCCTTCAAGGCCTAAAATGTGTTTTGTATCACATCTTGTACATCTTTTAAAAAGGTTAATAATAATTCTGGGATTTAATACGCCAGTAACAGCATAGTGTCAGTTAATTAAGTCTCACCGTTACACAGACTGGCCAAAATCACAATGGGATTACCACACGCTACATTACGTAAGTTTTAATATTTGGTTTTACATTTAATTAGAGGATGATCAAAAATGTATGCTTTACCTTACGGGATTGAATGAACTGTAAAGACCTTATTCATTAATTTCAAACTTGTTAGTCAAAATCACGTGCTGGGAGCCTGATGGGAGCTGAAATGTCGACCTTCACTCTTATTATTGTAAAATTTAAAAGGAGTTCATAAGTGCCTTTCTCTGATGACAGGAATCTGCAAAGCTGATTTTATGAAGTCGGGGGCAGATGTGCCTTGTCCAATTTTTCTGTGTGATAAATGCAAATCAGAGTTAAAATGTGGCAATCGTTCTATCCCCTGAGCGCCGACCCTTTGCCCCCTCATCAGATGTTTCCCTCATTGCTGCTTGAGCTTCATTATTTAAATAGTAGCCTACATCAGTTTGAGTGGCACCCATTTTCACAGGCTTTCTCGAATCTCCCGTGGACGTGGATTCACCGCTCTCCCGGCACATTAGGGTTTAGGCGGGCTCCTAATAAACAATGGGCTTTTCGTCCTGCATCGCTCCAGGAGCCACCAGGCTCAAATGAACCTGTAGATTGCTGCAAGACTTCCTCGCCTTGCAATTTACTGCGTTATTGCTTTGTCTTTAGAGTGGTCAATTTGACTGATGGGTCTTGGTGTTTTGTAGTGATCAGACCTGGGGTTCCTGTGGCCTTGTATTGCACCCTGTCGTGTTTGAGATAGTAATATCATGCGATGGATTTGGCAGGTGAGGGCTCTGACAGGAGATTGCCAGTCAGATCCGGGTATTGCTTGGTTTTAGTATGCGATCGTCGTGCGAGATCTTAACAGGCATTTACTCTTAGCTCAGACAATTTTTTCTTTCGGGTGGGCACGTCCTTTCACTCAGACACGTTTATGTGCATGCCTAGCCTTTATTCGTGTGTTTGTTATTCCCATCAGCTCAGTGTTATTGGCTGTTAGTCTCGGGGGAATTGGCGCGCTGGCTTGTGACGCACACGAGGATAGATGGAGCTGTTCGACGGATCCTGATTGGCTGCTGTCTCCAGGGCCTCATTTCCAGGACAGGGTGAATGTCTGTTGTTTAGCCCCTGCAGAGTCTCTCTGATCTGGCTCTATTCGGTCAGGGTCACAATAAGAAGTAGTGTTTGCGCAGTACTGAATATCGGACAATATTATGATGTGAAGTTAATAAGTTGACTTACAGAAACTACTGATTTGCGTCCCCCTGTTTTTAAAGGGGGAGGTTTTTGTAGATCAACATGGTGAGTTCATGTGACCAACTCAAGCATGTGATGAAACGTGAACTTTTATGTGGCGAAACCCCCATTCGTAGGGATTTCTATTGGAGCGTCTAGATTTTGTTTGGAAAATTTCTCTAAGAAATTGTAAACCTCAAGGGTCAATAACACTGAATTTTGCCTCTGGATCTATTAGAAAATGCTCTAAAGTGAAATTCATACCTGATTTTTTAAAAAACAATATTGCTTTCGTGCTTCTCAGTATGTGAATTTTTGTTGTCATATGGTGTAACCAACATGCAAAGGAAAAACAACTTAAAATATAAGCTGGCCTTTTTATGATTTCACAAGTATTTATGAATTAGAGTAGGGATGTTCATTTCGGTTATTTCTCGTAAACGACAACCAATGCTCGTTCACCGATTATTAACCGACAACATTATTTTAAATTAGAATTGAGCAACAGTGACCCAATTAATATCAAAGTAATAATTTCTGGTATGACAGGAGTCCAATCGAGGTGCGAGTTCTTTCATCCAATCTTCATTAACTGATAGCAGCTTATAAATTTGGGCGGAGAGTGGAGCATTTGAATCGCGCACAGAACACAAAACTGATGAGATCCAATAAAACTTTCAGATGACACGCAGCTAATTTCTCCATCACTATAAGTTACCCAAAACACACAGAGCGGCTCTCTTAAGCAGTGTATGATGTGACAGTTGTCCAGTCGTGTTCCGTTCACACAGCGCATGCGTATTTTAACAATGCAGCAAAGCTTTTAATATAATTAGGTTAAATAAATAAATAAAATTACTTTTTAAACCATTTAACTGATCTGATTAATCGGTCAAAATTCATATCGGGCGGTTAAACTGAACATCTTTAAATTAGAGTATGAGTTAAAGTATTTATCACAGTTTTTATCAGGACAAACAGACTTGTTTTATGAGATGTAAGGAAAACTATAATTTTATATATAATTTTAGTTTTAGCTGAATTTTATTATATTCTCATATATATTCATATTTGTTGTTTGTTTTTATGTATTAAATTTTGAAACACGATCTGCCGTTAAATATCCAGTGACGCTAATGACAATAAACTCAACACAACATGATGTATTAATAATTAACAAAACTCTTTAGCCAATATATTTTTTTATATTGAACTGATTTAAATAATGAACCGTATTCAAGTTCAAAAAAGGTCACCCCATGACATTTTAGCAGAATTAAACGTTTCTTTATTGTTACCATAAGAAACCAGGATGAATATATATTTCTATACAATTTAAACTAAACATTTATTTATTTGTAATGGACATTTGTGGCACTGAGCCTTTATGTGTAGCCCAAGATATCAGTTTACTATCAATTGAAAAATTACCAGTGGCTGCTATTGCATTGGTATTGCAAATTTAACCAGTGGCAAAATTTTGGTATTTATCTAACCCTATCCGAATAATAGAAAGAGTGTGCATGAAACTAGTTACACAATTGAACATATTTACACACTCTCACACGATATGATGGATAATGGTATTAGCTTTATGAATAGTACTATGCAGTGCCGTAATATTAGGTTTAGTTGTGTTCCGTTTATGATTGCAAGCGCTGTAGCGCAGTATGGTTTGTCAGTACTGAGAAGGTGGTACAATCGATCTTTGTGATAGATTGTTTTCATTACTTGGTTCTTTTCCCTTTGAGACTGTATGATTCAGAGCTGCCGGTAACTAATGTCCTTCAGGTTTCCCTTGAAGTTTCATTAATAGAGTTAATAATCATAATGTTGCATTTATTCATGAATGCAGGGAGGCTTCACAAATCACGTCTCAGCGCTTTCAGCACAAAATGCAGAACAAACGGAGCATTATGTTTGCAGGAATACTAACACCCTCATCAATCAATGCGGTTTTTGAACCTTTCTCGAACTTCGCGGCTCTGCCGCGCCATTTAAAGCTTGAGTTCAGTGCCAAAATGTTCAATATTTGCCAGGAAGTTTTGCTGAACACGCGTGGATGATTTGGGGTTGCTGTGTCTGATAGCTTACTCATTGATTACCATAGACAAACAACAGCCAAGCTGAGATTGCTTTGGGTGTCTTGCAAAGTCGCCTACATGCTGGAGAAAGCTCTGACAGAGTTTTGAAGGATAGAAATTCGTAAGATGTGTTTTAAGACTGTGAAAGAGCTGGGTGAGTTTGAAATCGAGCAGGAGGACAGTGAATTGGTCAAGTCAAATACAGCAGGCTTTTGGTTCCATTGACAGATCATCACATGTGCAAACCCATGCTCCCCCCCCCCCCCCATTATGTCGTCTCTACTGCAAATGATAATTTAGCCTTTGGGACTTGTGATTTTTCAATTACTGGTCTTTAGTGAAGGCCTCATCTGATCACACCAGAAAAGCTTGCTTATAATGAGTTAACCGCCTGCTCATCTAATAGGCAGAATGGTTGACTGAGACTCACTAGTCAATCACCATTTCTTTATATCCTTAAAGGGTTAGTTCATCCAAAAATGAAAATTCTGTCATTAATTATTCACCAAAGGTCTTCTTTTAAACCCAGAAGACCTTCGTAACACAAATTAAGATATTTGTGATGATATCAGAGAGTCATCTGACCCTTCATAGACAGCAACACAACTGAACTGATCCAGGTCCAGAAACGTGGTAAAAACATGAGACATCAGCGGCTCAATTTCACTTCACTCCATTTTTGGGCAAACCAACCCTTTAATGGTGATATACTCTGCGTTTTCTATAAAGCACAATGTTCAGTTTTCTTTGAATAAATGCTAAGGGAAAAAAAGGAACGTATATGATTCAATTCTAAAAATGTGTTAAAATGCATAAAAAATGTATGGTTAATTTTATGACAAAAACTGCTTATGTAAATTGGCTATTGCAGAGCCTTCAGTTCTGCAAACAACTAGAGGATTTGTTTTGGGTCAGATCTTTGCTTCAACCAGCTATAATAAGCACGGTATATTTCACAGTCATGTAACTGATAACAAAGCAGAATATGCACAAGACTGCCCACTTACTGTCTATTGAGAACTTTCATTAATACTTTATGCTTCAAACTTTGTGGACTTTGGTAAACCCTGGAACTATCTTGGATCTTTGCAGTCTCTTAACTTATTTACAAAGTTAAAACACTATGCGAGTCACTACTGACACTTTATGTAATGTATAACCCTTTTTTCTTTTGTGTTTTAAAGGAAACTTCTATGGTTGAGAAAGTATGACCTTTTCAGTTTTATCTCTAGCCATGAAATGGTTTTCTTAATTAAAATGAGATCTTCAAGATGTAACATCAACATTTAATTTTAAAGTATATAATATTTCAATGCTTAATCCAAAAATCAAAATACACCCAGTTTGGGCTGAGCCCCAAAATACCAATGATCCCAGAGCCACCCCCTGACTCTCAAAATGCTAAATCTGTTTCAAAAAAAGTATTTCTTGCATCTTTGAATTTTTTTTTTTCCTGCAAAGCACTGCTTGTTTAGTAACCAAATGTGTTTAATGCTAATTTTCAAGATCATTACTTTTGGACTTTTAAATAGTCCACTGCAAGCACAACGTCCCCAAAGAATGGAGATCTAATTATACAGAGCTTTATTAGGGCCAACTAGTTGACTAATTGACTAGATTATGCAATGACTACTTTTATGTCGTTTTCCAGAACCCTTTTCTTTTGTTTCCGGATTTAATACGGCACATCAAGTTGGCAACCCAACAGAGTAGCAAAATTATATTTATTTTTACCTTGCATAGTTCTTTCAATGGTCACATGACCCTTGACTTCAGCAACAGTACTTTAGGGAACGATTTTCTGCTCACTTTTTTTAAAGCCGATAATCCTAATTATTTTGCTGTCCTTGTGCATAATAATGTGGCTGTTTGCATTTTGCGTCTGTGACCCTATCAGAACAGACCCGTTGCCATTTTTGGTCACGACCCACAAGTTACAGACTACTGCTCTACTGCATGTTTTCCTTCATTCACTTTGGCCTAGTTTTATGGACGGGCTAATTGCATGTAGGCTTTGTTGCACCGAAGGCTCTCAACTTGTCCAAATGCCTGTGAGTTAATAGAGGTTAAGCTGTAGCCTTACTCTCTGCGTTTCATATTTGTGGACAGTTCGACCTCTTAGCTAGCTGTCACAGCTTGGAGCACAACTGCTTGGCTGTGCGTTATCTCGCCCGTGATAGAGCGGCGAGAAGTGTTGTTAATTACCAGATTTCCTTCTCCGCCATTGAAGTCTCAGCAGCTCACAGTCTTGCGTTTTTTGTTATGCTAATCTAAAACATTTTCCTGCAGCTGTGTAATTATGCATTTAATGCGTTTCAGGATTAAAGCGAACGAGAAATGGCCTAGATTTAGTTGCGCTAATCTTCAGCCTTTTAAACGGTGCCATACATCAGCTATCACTTGAAAAGAGCGCGGTTAACACTTTGAGGATTTGCTGTCTAATTTCTGCCACGTACATACTGCGGCCCTCTGCTTTGTGTATTGCTTTGTGCTCCGTTATATTCAACGAGGTGTTTTCTATTGACCCGGACATGTCAGTTTCCAGCGGGAAGAAAAGACGCGTGTGATCTTCTGCCAGCGCTCTCAAGAATGTTCCGGGCTGGGAAATGTGCTTGAGTCGAAGGCCCTACATACTTAGCGTGTCTTCAAGCCTTTGTCCAGAGGCAGTAAATTGTTTGAGAGAGAGAGAGAGAGAGAGAGAGAGAGAGAGAGAGAGACCTTAAGCGGAGGAAGTGCTTGGGAGTCACTCAGGAAGTTATCAGTCCGATGAAAAAGGACACTTAATTACCCAGGCAGACGTAGGCTGGGGTTGTGCTGCTGTTTTTTCATTAAGCACAGGAATGCCAGATGCGCAAGTGCTGAGCTGGCTGCCAAAGCAGCTGATATCATGGAAAAGCCTGGACTTGTGCCAGAAAGAAAACAATTAGCACGCCTCACCTCAGAGACAGAGTCGGTTAGCATCTGCTCTCAATGAGAAGCATTCCACGCTAGGTGTGTGGTTTGTGATGGAAAATACCTCTGGACCTTAAGATGTCCTCGTGAAGTACCTCTTTTCAGCCTTCAGCGATTTAGGAGGTTTTGGCAGCAGAACTCATTCTCAGAACCCTAATGTGCTATTTTCTGTGGATCCACATCTGCTGTTGTGTTTTTTTTATTTTTTTTATTTGTCTGTAGTCATTGTTTTCAGAGACAGTTGGAGGCATAGTGCTCTCTTTGAAGACATTTCTTGGAATAAACCAAATAAACACAACATGTACTTAGGCTTGTAAGTAAGCTCGTGTTTTGCTTTTATTTTAGAGTAGGCTGCTATGAGTTAGATTTGGGTTTGGTTTTTGTGCCTTTCTGCTAAATATATATACACGCATGCAGACACACACATATATACATGTACATTTACTCACACACACACACACACACACGCACGCACACACACACACACACACACATACACACACACATATATGTTGTTTATTGTGATTTATGGGGACTCTCCATAGGCGTTATGGTTTTATACTGTACAAACTGTATGTGGTATTGCCCTACACTGACCCTACACCTAAACCTACCCCTTACAGGAAACTGTGTGCATTTTTAGTTTTTTAAAAAAACACCATTTAGTATGTTTTTTAAGGCTTTTGAATTACAGGGACACTGAAAATGTCCTTATAAAACACCTACATGTTGTAATACCTATGTCATACCCATGTCATTATACAAATTTGTGTGCTCATAAACCACATAAACCTGCACACACACACATGCATAGGGCTACATATATTTATAATATATGCATGCATTTGCAATTACTTTTGCAAATTCTTTTACTTCTTATATGTTAATAAAATAACATTTCGGCAGTATCTAATGTACTGGAAAAAATTATTTGGACTAAACCAAAAGCAAAAACACAATGCCCTTGCACTATACTGTAGGTTGAAAAATAAGGTTGTTAGTAGTTAATCTAAACGTATACTTAATAGGGGTTTGAGCGCATAATTGTTAGGATTTTTTTACTATTATTATTATTATTATTATTATTCCCTAAAACTGATCGTGCAGCCCAAACCGCAAGGCCTAGAAAGCTGAAACCTGGTCATGCGTTAGTACTCCTCCTCGCTTCTAAGGCACAAAAACCTGGCCCAATCGGCCTAACGGGAGCGCTACAACAAAAAAAACCTAAAATTTCGGACATTTTTGGCCATTGCTCGTAAACCGTTTGTCGCAGATTTAAACATTTCACATCATTGCAATCCTTGCATTAGCCCAAACAAAACCACTGCAGTAAAAATCTATGGACTCTCTGGATCAATAATTATCAACAAATGTTTAATTTTGTTCTTTCGTGAACTATAATTGGCTCATTTAGAAAAGGGGAGTAAACAAGTAAACCAATAAGCCTATAAAACGTATAAAACCATTATGCAATGATTGGACCTATTAACAGCTAAAAATGCCTCAAAACACAGTTTTTCCTATACAAAATAACCTCAAATTTTAGAACATGTTCATATATTCACAGAAACATTAAATCTTTACATCATATGATTATTCATTTTCTCTAATGCTGTCAATCAAATCGTTCATTAAATATTCTCAGTTATGTTCAAAACCTACTTATGCAAACTAGTATCAGGTTTTAGGCCCAATCTGGATCAAACCAATACAGAAAAATTCTCTGGACTCTCTAGGTTAATAATTCTAAAAAATATATATATATATATATATATATAATCTTGTACCTTGGTTAGCTATAATAGGGTCATTTAAAAAGGCGCGTGGCCATATGTATTCTAAAGCAGGACTGGGCAACTTCAGGATTGGAGGATTGCTTCTAGATGCTCTTAGAAACTGGAGTCAGATATAGAACCAGGCTTATCTCACATGGCTATCCTTAAGACAGTCAACACTTTGTTTAGCCAATCCACTGTTTAGTCGTTCTCTAGTGTCCACTTACTGTTGGCCATTCCATGTATACTATGGACAAGACTGTGTGCATATTAATTATGGTATGGCTTCCTGATTATTGTATTAACTCTGCTGATATTTATCAAACATAATACTGGAGTAGGACTGGAAAGTCCAGACATGCTGTCTGTTTCAGTTCTCTTAGTCTCATTTAAGTACTGATTACCCACATACATAGCCCTTCACATTGGCCTCTGTGCCCAGGAAAATATTAATTTCATTTGTGCTACCGTATAAAAAAACCCTCATTTCATTCAGGCTATATTACAGTCCATAACAGAAAATGAGGTGTGGGTCAGAAAATGGTATGTTTATTAAATTCAATTCACTGCAAAATTGGTATTTTCATATTTGAGTAGAAAGTGCAAGAATGCGGTGCGGAGGTGGAAGATCGTTCTCCGAGATGGACAACGTCTTATTGCATCATTATCATCACCATCATGATCATCATTACTGTTTATGAGCTTGGTAATGATGTTAGGCTTGGTAATGGACCCTGCACCAACAAAAGCAATCGTAAAAATACGGCAGGAGCCCCACTGCTCACCGTCATCAGGGTAAAAATTGCAAAATGTTCTAGAGATTTCCATCGTTTCATTACAGCGCAGCCTCGCTATCTCCCGCTATACTTGTACCCTCATTCAGTGGTCTCATAGCTGGGAATAGCTGGCCTTAATGTGGCATGTAATACAGCATTATTCCCATAGACTGGCAGACTGTCACTCTTTGTTAAATGCCAGAAGCTGACATGTTCATGGCCTTCGGTTCACCCTGTGTTGCTGCTAGCATTCAAATGATCAGGGCTCATTTTGGTGAGATCTGGATTAAACAGGTGCGTTGGCTGTCAAATGCCATTTTGCTCATGGGCTGCATGAGATGAGATCATATGGGATCCAGTGTCATGGTTTTATTGTTTAATAAGTGAAATACAAGCTTTCTGTGACTCATTGGAGGATCTTCAGTCTTCTAACATGACACTGATGACATAAAAGGGAGGCAGAAGTAATATATGGCATAAAATGGTATGTGATGGGTGATGAAAACTCACTTGGTTAACTTCCTTAGTGAAGCCTACAAGGACAGCATTGTAAAGATTGAGGAGATGGCATTTTTCATTGCTGGAGTATTGTTTTTGGTCATTCTATGAATATAAAAAAAATTATGTTTTTCTTTCATCTAACATCTAAACATTCTGAGCAGCACAACTGATAAATTATTAACACATAAAGTATGTCCGAAGTATAATTGTGTTTTATACAACCCCCAAAGGTTTAGCAAGTGTAAAACTTTCCAATGCAACAAAATCAAATACATTTTCGTCAATGTAAATCTTACCTAGTCTTGGTTCTTTAGTAAATGTGTCGTTAACACTTTACAATAAGGTTCATTAGTAAATGTTAACAACATTAGTAAACATGAACTAAGAATGAACAATACTTCTACAACATTTGTTCATCTTAATGTTAATTTCAGCATTTACTAATGCATTATTACAATCAGAAGTTGATTTTGTTAACATTCGTTAATGCACTGTGAATTAATGAACAACTGTATTTTCATTAACATTAACAAAATTAATAAATAGTGTAATAAATACATTGTTCATTGTTTGTTCCCTCTAGCGCAAGGTTTTGCCATATGGCAACATACTGTTTATGTTAATTTCCCTGCCACCGTCTCTGTAAGACAAATGTTCTCAATTTTTTTGTTGTAAAGAGAAGACCTTTGTTTAGCCAATGATGTGCTTTGGTTAAGTCACATGACATGTTTTTCCTGTGGCGGGATTTCTGAGTGAGTTGTTGCTACATACAAAAATTAAAAACAAGGATCAACTCGTGTCGCATTCAGAAAAAAAAAAAAAAAATTAAACATCACCTCCAGTAAGTTATGATGACACATTCTTGACTCAAAAAAAGGATGAGATAGGATTTAGTGACCATGAGAATGACGCGGATTGGACAGGTGATAAAGGAATAGTTATCCCAATAATGAAAATTACACCATAATCAACTGACCCCTGAGCTATCAAAAAACTGAGACTACATGTGCCATAATTATGATGCGTCTGGATATGTTAGGCTTGTTATTTATTGATTATAATATTTATTGGACCTACTGTATTTTGTCTGTTAACGACAAACAAAATTTCTAACCGTAAAATGATTAATTATAAGGAAACTTACATTTCTAAGTTAGATCCACTATTGTATGTTGTTTACAGCACTTCAAGTTAAATGCATTCTAAGAAAATAAATATTTACTTTTATAGGTCTATCATAATGCGTCCAGTAGAGGTACTTTAACTTATGTTAATAAATGACACCTTATTGTAAAGTGTTACCAATTCGCTGCAACGGCGTACTCTTGTTTTTACAGGAATTGAGAATTCACAAAGACTAAACAAAACTAAACAAAACTCAAAACTTAAATCCCATAACAAATGTCACAGCAGTGATATAAAAAAAAAAATTCAAAAACTCCATTTAATGAATATGTAAGAATTTTACCTCTCACACTTTATCAAATGCTAAACCCGCTTGAGATTGTGAACTCGTTAATTAGACTGCTGTTTCACAGCAATAACACAGAAGCATATTTTATACAATTATAGATAATGATTATGACAGGGGTGTTCAAGCGTAGTTTTTTCCAAGAAGTTCATTCAATATTACCTCTCTTGTTAGCCATATGTTTGAAGAAAATGATAAAACAGTTTTTTTTATGGTAAGTGTAGACATTTATGACTTGGTTAGCTCACACTGAACAGGACTAAATTTCTATTGAAATGTCTGATTTCGGCTCACCTGCCACTACGAAGAGTCTGTCTGTTCCAGTATATCAGAGGGTGAAGTTCAGTGAATATGATTGCAAAATAACCTCAATTATCAAGAACACTTTATTTTCTCTAGCCATTGCCATCACATAACTAATTGAAGGATGTCTAGTAAACCACTGTAGGTTTGCATTTTGGTCCATGTTGTTTTTATTAGAGAAAGTTTCCATCGTGTTGTTTCCTCTGAATCTGGTTTGGCATAGTGGAGTTAAACCAAAACTTCTTAGTTGGTGCATTTTATCTTTGTAGGACAACACTGATGGATCTTTAGATTTGGCTGTCTACTGTCCAAGAGGTCGAGTTTTCATTCTCTTTTATTGTGTTTGTCTAGGCCTTGTATGTGTTCGTGAATGTCAGTATATACTGAGAGAAGGTCAAATCTTTTGACCGTTTTTCTGTAGTCCTTAGAGAGCGGGCTTTACACACTGTGTAAATATGAGCCATACACGCAATCTCAGTTTGTCTGGTGAGAACTGACAGCTCTGCTGTCCCACAAAAGCCAAGGTAAACAGGGTAGGCCCATATCAAAGGTTTAGGTTTCACTCTATCAGTGAAGTTTTGCTGTTACTCTATGCCAAGGCAAATACTGTTTAAGCATACCATACCTCCCACTACTACTTCCTCTACTTTGCTACATGGGATTGCCTGACATCAATCATCTCTCACTTGCTTTGAGTTAAGTTAGAATGCACCATGAATGAAGCCAAAAAGTGAGATGTAATGACATAAGAACAGGCGCAAGATGGAATTAAGCCATTTGTTGTGCAGATGACTTGTTTATACCTCACTTCTTGGCATAAGCTGAAGTTGACATTTGGAGCTAAGATTTGGAGTTACATCACTCATTGGCGGCAGGCGTAAGCTCACAAGGATTTGATCATTTGTGGATGTTGATTTGTTCTGCTACGTGTTTTGTCAGCATTAATCAGAAAGGTCCATCGGGCCCATGATAGTGCCTTGTGGCACTCCCCCGTAGGAGATGGTTGTAGAGGAATTGTGTGGGAAGACTGTCCCGTGCTGCTTGTAGGGCTAGGTAGCGTTCAAAAAAATTTGATACAGATACCTTAAGTTTGAGACCGGTTCCTGAACGACACCTTTCTCGATACCAATTGAATTAAATCAGTTTTAACGTAATTACATTATCTCAAAAACATTTTTTCAACTTGTTGACATTCAGCTCCTGGGCCACTGCATGGAAAAAAAATATATCCAACACAATGAATCAGTGCAAATTAGTTTTAAAAAAAGTTTAAATAATTTTCAGTTTGCACATCTTTTATGCTACCTTTACACTAGTGCATTATTATTTATTCTTACAATAGCCTGTTTTTTTTGCCCTCTGAAAATGTTGTGTATTAAAATTTAAGGCATAAAATTAATGAAGATTTCATTTTATTGTTGGAAAATAAAGGGGATTTTATATTACAGTTTAAAACACTGAAGAAATACTGTTTTAATCCTTTTTGTAGTAGCCTATTACGTACATTCTACTGAACAATAGTAATTTATTTCTGTTGCAATGTCCAAACCGAACTTTTATTTTGACGGCTTGCGTGATAAGCACAGCTTAAAGTAGAGACAGAAATGACTCATGTAATTGATATAAATAACAAAAGGCTATTTTTCAAACTTCTGGTCAAACAGACTGGCTAGTGCTGCAGTCTTATTGGCTCACTGACGTTGATGAGATTAACCCCTTTAGGTATCGAAATTGGGTACCAAACGACAAGACGTTTTTCAATATTCTGTTGTATGGAGGCAATTCGTACGGTACCTAAAAAGTATCAAACTGGAAATCCAGCCCTAGCTGCTTTTACATTTAAGTGTCCTCGTACATGGTGCTCTAAAGTTAGCTTAAACACGTATTACTGCTAGCCCTGGTGGCTAGGCTCAAGTCACTGCTTTTATTGAGAATAGTTACAGTTTAGACATCACCGTGGGAACCCTTGGTAACTGATAAGTCTGAGGTCAGTACATGTTTTTGGCTGATTACCAACTTTGACACTTTTGCTTTGTAGGAGGGAGATTTCCTTGTACGAACCCACCATGTTGAGTACTGTGACGGGGGAATTCTGGACCCTGATGACGTGCTGACAGACCTGGTCGAGGACAAGGACAGGGTAAGGCTCAAGAAAACAGTTGCATATTAATATTGGATTCGCAAGACGTATGTTGTTTCCGGTCCCTCAGTTCAGGCTGGAAGTTTACATCTAGAGTAACATATGATTTCTTTTGCTGTGGTGCAGTAGCTCCAGTGGTGTAGTGGAAACGCTGACCTAACTCATAAAGAAATCTGCCAAATAGAAGACTTTCATTGGCTTTGTTCAGTGTGTAGGTGTTTGGTCCAATAGCAATGAAATAATAAAACTGTGAAGCATTAGCTTGGGTACATTGGCTTTTCACAGCATTTGATATATTGCTAATAGTGCCATTCGTTGGTAATGTCATTTATTCCAGAGCAACAGAACGGCCTAGGAAGGAACAACCGAACACATTTACTCTCACAAATGTGAGAGGATTTGTTGAGAAGTTGTGAGAAAATGTGAGAATTTATGGAAAACAATATCACATGAATATGAAAAATCGCAGGTTAGGTTACAATGCCATATGCTCCAAATATATGTGATGTGGAATAGTAGAAAATCTGAAATATACTTTGCTGAATGTGAAGTACCCTGGTTATTTTTTTTAGAGGTTCTGATAAAAATGGACACGATGGTTGTTCTGTGATGATATGGAAACACAGCATACGGTTCTCGATTTCATAAGGAAAGTGCATCGTTGACATTTGCTTGAGAGGAGGCCATTTGGACCACCCTCTCGGAGGAAAGAGTGGTCTCTCCAGTGAGCCCTCGGGGTATTCTGTTTGTTCTTACTCTGTATGGAGGTTATTATATTGAGCTGTGTGGCTGCTCCTAACTCGATAACACAAAAGGGCATTTGCCTCTTAATTGAATTCTCTCAGACATCAGATGCAAAGCTTTTGATTTCTGCACACTAATTAATAGAAGTGAAGGCACAAGGCATTATGGGTTGCATGCGCTCTCTTGGAGCTAGATGATTTCTGGGATATCGCTTTATAATCAAAGTGTGGAAGTGTTTTATAGGCTTTAGCCACAGGGAATGCAGCCAATTTCTGAGGAAAAATTAGCATATGAAAGATGAAAAATTGTCATGATTTAAAGATTATGAGTGGGACTATTAACTTGAGAGATGATGGTGCCCAGTGTTTCAGCATTCAGACCTTCTATAATTAGTCCTTTCCATGTCTATAAAAAACAGTACTATTTTGTACCATATTTTAATTTGGAGCTGTTGCTTCGATGTGTTAATTTAATACAGTTGAATATTAGTTAAAGCAGTGGTTTAAAAAGAAACAAATGCATTTAATCATGCTTTAATTGATTAAAAATCTTACCACTCGCCCAGCTGAGCCAGATCCTTAACTGTATAAAAAATACAGTAAAAAAACTGTATAAAAGGCATTCTTTTCAGACAGTAGATTTACAAATCAGATAAAATAGTCTGATTTCCTTTCCAGGTGTGCTGTAGATTCAGTGGTGGAGTTATTTTAGCGAACACACCGGAGGGGTCTTTTTTTTCCTTTTCTTTTTTTATATTGAACGTTAATTGGCGTGAATATTCTCTGCCGTAATTGACTGCATTGTATGTATGCTCACACAGAGACACACATGTGCATACACTTATATAAAAGCGTAAACTCACTTCTTCCCATGTCTTCCATACTCACTGGCACACAGTCCCTTGATGGTATTGTGCCTTTATTCTGTTAGAGTGGGTGTTTACTCATAAATCCAGACCGGGATGAGGAATGAGCTCTCACTGTGGTGATGTTGCCATGGTGACAACTTCCCAAATGTCACAGCCTGCGTTACTGTATCCTGGTGATCCAATAATTATTCTTTGCTGTTTGTAAGCCAGGAGTAGGATTTTCCTTCCTTTCGGGTATTTCTTTACAGTGCTGCAGCGTTGGAGTCATTTCAGAACAGCGTTTATATAATGACTTTAAAGCAGGTATGTGCTGTTGAGTGTACTTTTGAAATCAGTTTTTCAGAGCTCTCACATGTGGTGCGTGTTTGCATTTGTGGAATGTGTCAGATCTTCCTGTCAACAAAAACACAAGCCGCATTCTGGTAATCACTGTGCCACTCCCTCTGTAATGAAGCTAGCATACCACTGAGTCAACACACAACCTGAAGGCACATTATAAGATGTACGTGCTCTGGCATAAGTATTAAACTACATTCTGATTCAGTTGTGTTCAATATTCTATTACTTATAGTAATAGTTCACCAAAAATGATATTTGTTGAAAATGCACCCTCGTCCATCCGCCGTCCATGCTGAGTTCTTCATCTGAACAGATTTGGAGAAATTTGGCATTACATCACTTGCTCACCAATGCGTCTCTGCAGTGAATGGGTGCCGTCAGAATGACCAAGCAGCTGATAATCCACAGAACGCCCAACAATGTTTTGTGAAATGAGATGCTGCTTGTTTGTAAGAATAATCCACCATTAAGGTGTCACTTCTGAATAAAATACTACTCTATAATAATTATTGATTTGTTTGTTACGATTGATTGATAGGAGTGTAGTCTTGTGATGTTATATAACTCTCTTTCTGACGGCACCCATTCCCTGCAAAGGATCCATTGCTGAGCAAGTGATGTAATGCCAAATTCGTTGTTTCAATAAAGAAAGAAATAATCTACATTTTGGGTGACCGGAGTAAATTTTAAGCAAATTTTTCGGTGAATATTTCTTACTTTTACTAAACACAAAAGGAACAAATTTGAAAAATAGTAATGGAGTTTCATGTACGATAATTTCATATGGTGAGCACTGAGTGTTAAGCTTCAGAAAGGATTCAAAAACACCACAAAGCCACAAAAGTGGTCCAATATTCAATATAAGCCATATAAGTAGTTATATAGACTTTTTTTTTGGAGCTTGACGGACTTGGTCCATATTCACTTACATTTATATCGAAGAGAGTGGCTACAGTATTTCTTGAAAACACCTTTTGTGTTCCACTGAACAAAGTCATACAGGTTTGGAACAGTTTAAATAATTTGGCAAAATAATCTTCTGTTCCTCAATCAAAAGTGAACGCTCTTTAAAATGTCTTGGAAATATTACAAATAAAAGAACCTATCTGCTATTTTAGTCCGGTGTGAAGATGTGCTCTGCTTTTATTGCTGAAGCTGTAAAGTTTTCAAATTTCTGATTTGAAACATTCCACAGCACTCTCAGGCACGCTCGCATGCTCACAGATGCCTGCATGTGTTAATGATATGCTCACAGCTCTGATTCACATTCAACTGGAGGCAGAAAATGGTACATTAGTCAACACTCTCATCAATATATGAACAGAGAAAGACGTTAGAATATTCATCTGAATCTGTGCTGCCGACTTGCTTTCGGCTGGAGTTAGCCATGCCTTATGGTTCGGGGGCCGACCGGTAGTGCAGCACGCTTGTTCCTTTCTGCCCTCTAGAGGTCTCTTATAGTGTAGACGTTACTTCTTATAAAGATTCAAACATCCCGAATTAGCCACGTGTGCGAAAACAAGATTAAAACTAAGCAAAAATGGCAAAGCATGAGCATTCCTTTTATAGATTTTTTTTTTTTTCGCTAAACTTTCAACACAGTATTTACAATATTTCATTTCTCATGGTATTTGAAAAACAGCCCTAAAACTGTATCTTAAAGGTTACGGTGTAATGGAAGAGCAGGGAAAATGGAGTAATGCGTGTGAATGATATTGATGTGTGTGCAGGAGGTTAATTAAAAGCTCCAGCCATTCATCACGGACCCAGGGCAGGCAGACTGACTAACCGGCCTCAAATCAATCACACACTCTCGGCTCGCTGTACTGCTGATACTCACACACTCTTGTAGCTGGCTGTGTCTTGACGGGTTTGCTAGACTTTAACTCTTGTCCTTTATTTGTTATTTTTTATCTTTGCCTGAGCGTGTTAAGATTCGTTTGAGACTGTCTTGGTCTGGTCTTGCCTGAAACCTTCATAATGTTCATCTCACACTGAGTGGACTGTTCCAGATTGAAGGCGCTTGTCTTTTGTGTATCAGTCTATGGCGTTTTCAGCTTATGCTTCTCCTGCTTTACTGAGGCTAGCATGTGTTTAAGCCACTCACAATGACACAATGATGGTTTTACTCACTGAACATCAAAGCAGAAAGGTTGCCGTTGTCTAAATCTTTGTAAATTTGTCTTGTGGCATATTTCAGTTTACACTTGTGTTGAGCTGTCAGGGAGTGTGAGGATGTGTTTGTGTGTCTTTAGGTCGTAGAGCCTTGTTGCATTTCTGATTTTACTGGAGTGTCCTGCTGTTTTATCTGACTCTAAATGTTCTGCACCTGTACATCAGTTTCTTCATTTGGTCTGATGAGAGTAGATCAGTAGCCTATAGACCAGAACTGATTTCCTTTTGAAGTGTCCGATTAAGTGCTTGATGTTCTTTTCATTGAAGATGCATTTAAGGCCAAAATGTAATGTGTGTTTTCTAACCAAAAGTGTTAAAAATATTTGTATATGTATTTTTTTTATTACTGTGTTTATTTATTTGGCTTAATATTTATTAAATATTATTATTACTATTAGTAGAAGTAATGCTGTAAAAATAGTATATTTCAGCCTTTTATTTGTTTACATCTAGTTAATATTAATAATTTTATTAACTGTAATATTTGTTTGAAAACAAGCAAACATCAAAATAAATAAATGACATCATAATATTATTGATAAATTAAAGGTTTGTAAAAAAAAAAAAAAAGTGTTCACACCATTGAATAATTTATTTGCATGAATGCTCATTTGTAGTAATAATAATAATAATAATAATAATATACATGCTCTAAAAATGGTGTGTTCTGGCTATTTATTTAGCTACATATATTTACTATGCATAAATAAATGACATGTATCATAATATTATTAATGATAAAAATAAATATTTGTAAAAAAAATGTGTATTCCCATCGTTTAATTATTTTTCTGCTATTGATGCTAATTTATAATAATAATAATAATAATAATAATAATAATATCAAATATGTAAAAAATGACACAAAATGCTTAAAATGCTGTATGATTAGGTGAAAATCATAGCAATTCATTTCTCCATCTCCGATCATTCAACAGTATCGAATGGCTGTATCAGTTTCAGATCTGTGTCAGAAATGTCTAATTCAGCTTGCAGAACAATTGTAAGTCTGTATCTATTTAATAAATCATTGATCAGTAAATGTCTAAGAGTATTACAGTCCTTTGATAATTTAGTTCTTAGCAGCAGCTTTTTTATCCTAAAACGACTGCACGCTATCTGTGCCCCATATTTATGTTGATAGATGTGCTGCGTGCCGGTCTAGATAATTTTTCTATGGTATGTGTTGAACAAAAGACTTCAGTAGTGTGCAGAAGTTGCTTTGCATGTATTTGGCCCGAGGCGGTAGCGCTTTGACAGTGTATGTGAGTGGGTAGCCATGGTAATGGTACGCTGGGAAAAATCTCAGACATTTGGAGGGATTAGAACGTCTGTGTGCTTCATCTGGAGTAATTAAACACTCCATAGTACCACAAATCAGCCCTCTTCAGGGCTAGCGAGATTGCGTGTGTGTAAAAGATAACACACGTAAGATGAGAGCCCTGTTTCGTCACTCTCTTCCTGCTCTTTGTCGGGTTTAGATGGGGATTGTTCTTTTAAACTGATTACAGTGAGGCCTCCTTAAAATCTCACTTAATGCTAATTAAATAGGTTAATCAAGATTAATTAACAGCCATTCTTGCTTCTCAGCAGTGCTGCTGCCTGCTCTCTATAGAAGCCGCGACGTGAAAAGCGGTGTGATTTGATTACCGTACTCCCCCTCATCCAATCGCCATTAACCCCCAGCAGGCTCACTGCCCCATTGGTCGGGCCGCTTGCACGAGCTGATGAATATTCAGCGGGAGCTGATGGATGAAAATAATGGTCTAGGAGCTGGCAGGAGCGATGGCATCTGAAACCCAGGCCCAGCAGGAGCTAACACCGCACAGCCGGCCTGGACCGGAGAGGCCATCTCATCTCATCCAGTCAATTTAGCCGTGATCTTCCTCCCACAGGCCTCCCGTCATACTGCGGGGTTCACCTCGACCGTAAATTCAAAGATTCCTAAAAAGCAATCGGCTGTGAAGCATCGAGGGTGAAAAACGCTGTTGAAGAGATCCTGACCCCCTGTGTGGTCCGTAGCTTTTAATTTATAGTCGTTTAGGGCGCTTGTGGATGGGTATTGACTCTGCTCCCTGCTCTCTTTTCCCCCGATGTTGTTGTTATTGTTCTGAGGCTTTAATTTATCATCAGCTCAAGCGAAACAGACGTGAGCGATTTGGGAGGGACTCGTGAGCGTGACTTCACTCTGGGCTTGAACTCTGATAATGGAGCCGGTATGATATGGTCACGGTCTAGCAGTGAGGGGAATGAATGGAGGAGACCCCCTCCCGTTCCTCCTCCTCTCTTCTCCTGGGCTTGAGACTTGAGGAAATGGAGCCATCTTAAATGAAGTGTTGTGTCAATAATAGTGTGTTATGAAGTCTTTTTGCAATCGCTGACAGGAGTCGGGTTGTTATGATGTGCACAAATGTGTAAAATGATGCATCAATGAAAACCAGATGAACGCAGTAACTGGGTAGTTGGTGTGATGGCCTAGCAGTTAGCACATGTTCCTCTGTAGCAGAATCCTTATTTGAAATACACTTTATATACAGTGCATTAGAATATACTGTCAAAATGAGGTATTAAAGAATTACTGCATCCTAAAGTGAAAATGTTGTCATTAAAGGTGCAATAGAATGCATTGATAGATTATTTTTAATTGCTCTAAATCAAAATAGAAGGTATGTGGTTTAAGTACGAGCAAGAATTCTCCAGAAACCATTTTAGCCTACATGTGCATTTACAACCCTAGTATTTCTCCCTAGAAAGAAATGGTCTGCTATTGTCTTACTTGGAAGAGTCATGAATAAAAATGCTCTGATTGGCTGTTGGCTTGATGTCGAGCTCTGCTCTGATTGGCTGTTTCAGAGTTCGGCTCACACAGCAGGAGCATGGGGAGGAAGATATATATTTCATTACTTACTCTTGCATATATATCGTTGAGTAATTATACTGTAAATAAAATGTGGACATCAGGAATCTGCCGCAGAAACTGCTTTCAAACGCACAATCGCTTTTTATTTTCACTTTCGAGATTCACAATCGCATGCACTCTGTTTATCCTTTGAAGCATCAGTACCACACGTTTTACAAAATCAGATACTTGTCAGTGGTGCTCAGGATGTGCAAATCGTTTGCCATCATCCTCCGTCATCTCTCCTTACTCTGTTTATGTGGTAAGTGAAATCTTATGTACTGTAATGTAACAGGCTACTGCTAGCAAACTGACCTGGGCGTTTATACGTTATCGTAACTGTTAGTGATCCTGACAAACATCACAGTCGATGTTATGTTCTGGTTCGCCTGTTTTTTTAGTGGTCTTTTTTTTTTTATTCGCGAGATTTACACAAGGTGGAAACAATGGTGTTTGAGGCTCATGGTCATATCATTTCCATGTACAGCATTGTTCAGCTATGCCAAGGTAAAAACAGTTTTCCATTGTATGGCACCATAAATCCCTTTAGCCCCATGTGGTTTGAAACCCATAAAAGCTTTGTTCATCTTTGGAACACCATTAAAGATATTTTGGATGAAAACTGGGAGGCTTGTGGTTGTCCCATTGACTGCCAAACAATTACCACTGTCAAGGTCCAGTATTAAAGACATCGTTAGAAAAGTCCATCTGCCATCAGTGGTTCAACCATAACATTATGAAGCTACAAGAACACTTTTTGTATTGAAAGAAAACAAAAATAATGACTTAATGATGGTCACGGCTGAAACAGAACAGCATAGGCTATTTGCGTCCAGCAGATATTTTCCAAAATCGGGCTACGGTGGTAAATTGTTGAATAAAGGACCTTTTTGTGTTTTGTTTTCTCTCTGTATAAAAATGATTCTTTCTTCTAGTAATTTCCTGGCCTGCCTGACTTGATCAAGTTTAATTAAAATTTAAAATAAAAACTAGTGTTTGCTTTATGAATGCAGCATGGTTTTTTCTTTTGTTTTTGGTAAGTTCAATCCAGCAGTGCTTGTCAACAGCGCTTCTGCTCTTCTGAACATTGGGAAGTGATTCTCAGAGTTTAGGCCGTAGATAAGTGTCTCGCGTCTGGCAGATGAGTGTGTGGGACATTTGGTGCAGTGGATCTGGACTGGACTCGGCACTCCAGGGCTCCGCTGAAAGCAGAAGTATGAGCTGGCATGAGTTTGAGGACTCAGGGTGTATGTGTGTGTGTCTGAGGTCCGCCAGACGTCCAGACAGAGAGGAGGGCTTTATTCTCACAGGCTTTCGTCTCTGTCCAAATCCTCTCTACATTGCAAACGCTCTTTCTGTCTCTCTTTGTCCACTTTAGAAGATCAGAGAAGTTTTGAAGAGCTGAGAAAAAAGGGTACACTGTGACGACTGAAACCTAGGGCAGGTGTAGTGCTTCGTTAAATTCAAGATTTCTTTGAAAATGCACTTCAGTCTGCCCTTACAAAAAAAGGGTCCCATGGTGTACAAAGGTACTTAAAAAAACAAAACAACAAACAAAACAACAAAAACATGGTCATATAATAGTACCTTTTTATATATTTCTCACAGATGTTTGTAGAATTTGAACAATCAAGATTTAGAAAGTGTTTTGACTAATCATGTTTTGTCAGCAAGTATGTGCTAGTTTCAGCCAGGGTTTTTATAATTAACTAATATAATATAATTTAACTTTTACCAATACACGTAAAACTTTATAAACTAAACTAAAACTAATAAATAAAAGTAAAAACAATGTTTGAACATGTAAACAAAATACCTAATGAAATGACACGCACACAAAACAAAATTACTAAAACTATACAATCCAAGCAGAATAAAATGTAATTTGATTTATTAACATAAACTATAATATTATATCAGTGTTTCTGAACACTGCTTTCAGCTCTGTTCAACACATTTTATCATATCCATTTAATTTCACATATTTCCTTAGATTTTCCCCAATATATTTGCAGATAATGCCAAAACATCCAGAAGATTTGTCTGCGCCTGGTGCTGTTTGTAACCCAAAGGTCCACATTACTAAAATATATATATACACAGAAGCAGGTTTTCTAGTGATTATTTGAGGAAATGGCTACAACTGGCCCATTTGAACATTACAGTCTTCTTTGTTATTTAGACTGAAATGAGTGAGATTCTGACACATGGCAAAAAGCCTAGAAAGAATAAAACCTCAGTTTTTCAAATACGCAGGTGACACTGAAAATGGCTTCTGTTCCGCTCAGCTTTGAACACAAAAAAAGGCATAAAATTAACTCTGTTCATCCGTGTTCTTGAGTTGGATCTCTACCATGTGCGAGAAAGAAAATAACTGTAATTAAGAAATTAGAAATGTAATTTCACAGAAATGCTTTTGGAACTGTGGCCCTATCTGAGTGCTCCACCTCTCCGTATGCGCCAGTTAATTAGCGAGCACCGCAGCCGTCAAGGAAAAATGATGCTGATAATTCGTAAATAATAGTGTGGCATTTTGTAGCTGTGCATCAAAGGTTTCCATCTTTTTCTTGACTAAGAGGGCTCCATATATCTTTGTCCTGCTTGTAAAGTATACCTCATAAATAATGCAGTGCTCATGTTAATTAGTGTTAATATAAATTAGCCCATTAAGCTTTGGGAAAATGTTCGTTTAGTGAGGGTGGAAGAGAGGAATGTTCATGGCTTTGGGCAAATTGATTAGAAATCTGGGAGTCGTTTTGTTTTAAAAGTAGTTAGAGTAGTTTGGGGCATATCCCAGACAAAAATGATTATTGGTTTTAAAGGGGGTCATATGACATTGCTGGTGTGTGTTGCAATGTGTTTAATATGTGGGTTAAACTTTTCTGGAACAATGTTGTAAATATAACTTAACCACTGATTTCTAGTTGTGTCCTCTTTTGGAAGCCTAAACAAAGTAGTTTTATTTTCACAACAAAACACAACGTCTCCAGAACGTGGCGCAGACAGGAACACTACATTGAGAATAGTTTCGCCGCCTTTCTTTGCGTAAACATTTGTGCGGTGTTATGAAAATAAACCCACACAGTGACGTAGAAAAGCCAACCTAACCCTAACCTAACCAACATTCTTCAAAATACTCTTTCATTCAACAAAAGATAACTCCTAGAGGCTGAGTAAATGATGACAGAATTTTCATTTTTTGGCAAACTATGATTTGTTGTGTAGTGTTATCTAGGGATGGCCTTTTACCATTTCCATTGTAAATGAGGTGTTACTTTAGAGTTGTTACATGCAAACAACGTACATTTGACCTTTACTTTAGAGTAAAACTTCCAGTTTTTAGTGTATATCTTAAGGTAACTTTTTATAACAAACACAACATGGTATACAAAAATCTTTTTTCTGTGAAAACATTTGCAAACATTATATATCTAATAAACAAATATACTGTAGCTGTCAGCAGGACTAAGTATTTCACTGGAATGGATAGCAAGCTATCTCAGCCATGGTAGACCAATAGCTTGGAGCCTTGGATCCATGTTCACGATTAAACATTTGCCAAAGTCGTTTCCTGAAACTGATGATAACCACAATGACTGCTCAGCTAGCCATTACAGCCCTGATAGTCCCAGTTAAAAATTGAACAATTTGATACTTTAACTTTGTTAACCATTTGGCGTTTTCTTGGTGGTTTGGGTCATTTTACTTATTTTTGTTGGATAGTTAATGTTGAGGGATCATGTTTTTTTTGCATGTTTTTCTTTAAATGAACATACTTGTTAAACTGTGCCGGAGTTGTATGCTGTGATCACAGTTGGTTTGAAAAGTGAAAATGTCTTTCTAGCCACTGAATAAGCAGTTTTTTGGGATTGTGGAGAGCTTAATCATGATCCATGATATGGAAATGCACAGTAAATAACTACCAGTTCCGCATTTGTCCACGTGTGTTGCCATAGTATTCATAGGCGAAGGTTGGATATTGCGTCATTGATAGGTGACAAGGAACAGTTCATTATCTAAATCTGGAATTTCTTTGAATTTACAAATCCTGCAGAACTTTTGAGGTAACACAACTGCATTAAATATATAAAACTCTGAAAGTATTTTTTGGATATTTTATTACAAAAATCGTACATATTGTGCCTTTAAGCATATAGGTTGATTATTGTCTCAAGAAATGATGCACGATGAGATATCACTGGTAGTTTTCCTTAAAACCAAGCTTATTTAGCACCTTAATTAACATCTAGGTTGGAGGTTTTGAGTGCTATTTTTTGCCCAGGCCCTTTTAAGAAAAACACCACCTTTTATTTTGTGCTTTGAACCTGAAAACTACCAAACTACCAAAATGCCACCTTTTGATTCAGGAGCACAAAGACTCAGTACTGGGTTTGATGTTGGGTTGTTAAGATAATTCGGGTAATTGTTGCTCGTTTAGGAAATGAGTCCTATGACTAACTCTCTTCATTTCTCCCTTTATCCGTTGCTCTGAATAGTCGGTATGGATTTTTATCCTGCTCTCCTTCCCCCCCTTCATCTCCCGGCGGGGGTGCTTGGAGGACCAGGGAACTTGTGGACACACCAGGATGCTGAGAGGCTGTTCTGTCAGGCTGAGAATGATGATGGGGGAGGCAGGGAGAAGGGAGCGCTGGGTAATTGGCCTCTTCATGAGTCTCCCCTGAAAATAGACATAATTCAGAGAAGAGAGAGAGTGTGTGTTTGGAAGCCTTCATGTAGGGGACCGTGTGGTGTCGGTCTCATTTATGTTGGGCCCCACATGTTCATTTTCTGGAACAAAAAACAGCATGGATGAGGCTGAGAGCTATAATGAGAAGTATTATGGCAATTATCGAGAATGCCACATAATTTCCTTCATTTCATCAGGCTCGCTCTGTTGTTATTGGTAATACGGGCAGTTGTTTGTTTTTTTTTTTTCCACGTTCACTTATATACATTACAGTTTTTCTTATTTTTAAGAGAAAATATTTAGGGCATACACTAACAATAAAAAGTTTAGGGTAGTTTTTTTATTTTATTTATTTATTTATTTTTTTTTAAGCAATCTCTTATGATCACCAAAAATAGGAATATTGTGAAATATAATGTGCAATAATTGTTTTGTACTTTAATTTAACAGTGTTGTTTTAACAGTGAGTCTCTGTGTCTGTCAGAGTGACATTTCAATTCAAATTTGATTGCTTTCATAAATAACTAGAACCTTCAACATTATGGGTATTCTGGGTGTAATGTGTTGTCCCTCATAGTAAATGGTTTGTAGTTTGGCTCTACTGAGCCATTGCCAATGAAAACTAACTAGTCGCCATGGGCAAAGCAGAGTAATGGCTTGGTGTTAGTCTATTGTGCAGGCTGAACCTTTCTTAACCCTGCTGTTGATTCACAGAATTAGACACACATGCTGCAGAAGCAAGATAGTGCTGACATGTCTTCTATTTTTACTAACAACGCATATGTTGGAGATTACGCTTGCATTAAAATCCCAATTTTCTTGTGGAGAGACTCTTTATAAAGCAGCGTGCTTCTTGTTATTTCCTCCTGAGTGGGACGTTATGTTCTGGATGACTATTGGTCTTATTAATCAACACAATGGAGCACATGGCTCCGCCTCTTTTGACCCGTCGCCGTCTGTGGGTTGTGAGAGTGGGGGAATACGTTCTTCTGTCTAATGGCTGCGCTTTCAAACCATGCTGTTCATTACACACTAATGGAGGGAGATGTTAGAGGTGAGCGGAGCATTATCTCTAGCTGAGAGTTCATCACATTGGAGTTCAGCGCTGTGATTTTAAATGGGCGGAGAAATATGTGTCACGCCACCTTCACCCAAACGTCCATCTAAATCTTTTGAATTGCATTTTATGACCGTAACTTTACACGCTGAAGACAGGGACCGTACTTGACTTTTAGATTCAATTGTAATGTTCCATTACTTTGATTGCTTACGTCCCTGCATCTGGGGTAATAGCAATAAAAATAAGATGAAATTATATTAAATGGCGGTTTTAATTCATTGTGCTAATTCATGGCCCCATTTTGTGTTGGGTTTGCCACAGGCAAGGTGTTTTTAATTGTGTTATGCACAATCCCGGAGCGGTGAAGTGGAATAATTCTTAAAGCTAATTTAATTTTGTGTGAATTTTAATGTCGTGCAGTTACTTTCACTACCCTGAAAGTGACTGAACCATCTGGTTAATGCATAGAGCTGCATTTACACTACAGACGTTTGAATCTGTTCCAGTAATTAATGATAAACCCGTTAAAAACAGGTGGAAAGGCAGAGCTCAGTTGGGAGTTAAAACAGACCTGTTAAAGTACAAGTAAATCTGTCCTTTTTCATTATATTTTCACTTTACTTTATCCCGGGGTAAATTTATATTGATATGCTTGTCAGATATTTTTAGTACTTGTTAATTTTTTAAAGGTATCGTTAAGCAGTGGATTTAATCTTTTTAAAAACCCTCCATGTTTATGAGACTTTGATTTTGTGTTGTCTGGTTGCTAGGAAGCTGTTTGATAGTTGCTAGTGTGTTCCATGTTGTTACTGTTTTGTTGCTGTTTACTGCACCAGTGACTGCTCTACGATATTCTAAATGGATTTGTCGGTGTTTTCATCATTCTGTCATCGTTTACTCACACTCACGTCGTTCCAAAGCGGTATTGCTTGTTTTCTTCTGTGGAAGAGAAGAGCAGGTATTTTGAGAAAAGTCTTTGTTTTTTTTTTTCATGTCTGCATGATGGAAGTCAACGGGCACCCAAACGGTTTGGTTGCTAGCGCTCTTGAAAATATCTGAAGTTTCGAACAGTGAATAAATTACAATTTTAATATTAAATAATTGTAAATACTTTTAATTGGTAGTAAATGAAAAGGATTCCACTTTGGAAGCTTACTTCTGTCTACCTTTGTCAGTGTGTTCTCTCACTGTGCTGCTATGTCCCTTTTCTCCCCTTCATTAATGACTAAAATAATCTTTAAGTCACACTTCTCGAGAGCCGTAGGCGGGAGGTCTGTACGATGCATGTGACCCTGCACCAGCACACAGGGTTAATTGGATGAGTGAATGAAATGTTAAAGTGAGACTCTTTATGGTCTTTCACCCTCAATTAAAGAGAAAAACAGCACCTGGGACCAGGCCGTCCACATTAGTTTGAAAAGCTGGCTCTGTTGTTATTATATTCATCTCCCGATGGCTCTATCAAAGTAATTAATTACCTTAATGAATGGTTTCACCTGATTAGATGGTTGCCTATCAAAATTGCCAGTTTGAATTAGCATCTCCGGGGTGTGTAAGGCATATTTCTTTGTCAGATATGCACTATCCACAGCTCAAATCAGATTCCTTTAAAGAAGAAACTCAAAAGATATTTAGAAAAATATGCTGCTGGTTTTGGGGGCCTAATCTTTCACATTTCAAAAAAGGTGCAAGAATGTAATCAAAAAAGTGGTTGTTGGCTCATATGACAGCTTTGTGTGCAAAACTGATCACATTTGTGAGCCAGATCAGCAATTCCATGGGCAAAAATACTCCAAATAACAATCTGTTTTTATCATGAATCAGACATGGCTGGCTTGAACAAACCAAGGCAGGTGGGAGATCTTAAAGATTTTCAGTGTATAATGACTTTATGTCTATGAAGTCTTCTATATGTCTCAGTCATATAGACATTTATGAGATTTTATGGTATTTTTCGTAGCCCCATTCCCTTTAATTATTTTCAAGTGGCCAAGATATTCTTTCAAAAAATTCACCTTTTATGTTCCATGAAAGAAAAAAGCTCTACTGGTTTGGAATGACACCAGGGTGATTTAAACTATGAGTTTCTATTTTTGTCAGAACTGCTGTATTTCTTTTAAAGCTTATGTGAATTATATATCATGCTCTCTCTTGATTTCCATAGGGGCTTTGTGGAAAATGAAGAGAAAATTATTTTACCAAATGTATTAAACCAAGTCTTAGACAGACATTTCAGGTTTACGGTGCATAAGGTGACAGGCCATTCAGTAGTCTTCTATATGAAAATGAAGATTTGGGGTGGCAGGATCCAGTTTAAATGTAGCAAAGAAAACCTTAGATTAACATACATTGACATGGTAATTTGACTCAGACAGCCTGATGGTCTGAACCCTTTTAGTTGCATGAGCGATGATAACAGGGTTTTCTAATTGCCTGACCTCAGATGGATTGCCCCTGAAGATCCAGCCCATAATTCCTGTCATTCACCTTGAGGAAGGCATGATTTTCTGGCATGTAGGCTGAAACCTCACCCTCTGCTGCGGATCATGAACCAGTTTCAAGGTTTCTTTTTTAGGTTTCACACTATCAGAGTTTTTTTGCAGCTTTTACCTGTAATAATCAACTCACCAGACATTATTACTCAAGATATGCTTTATACAGACGGATGGACTTTGTTTCCCAGGTTTGCTAAGTAGCAGTACCTTTAAAAATGTGGAATGGCATTTCCACTTCATTATGTCTGATCAGTGGCCTAATTAAAAGACTGCGGAGTGAAGGGTAACATCTAAAGGATCGCCCTCATTACCTTTCTCTGGCTCCCCTAGGACCCGGCTCTGCTGTTTTTCACCTTTTTAAAGGGCTGACTTAACCAGCACACAACCCCACCTCACCAATACATTTAACGGTGGCGTGTTGAGTTGGGTGGCGGGTGAGAGAAATGTGGTCGTGGTGAAACTTGCATTATGCAGTATAAAGCCATCCAAAGAAAATAAAGGGTTCACCCAGTGCGGCTTCAAATTAGAGCCTGACCGATAAAGGATTTTAAAGGCCGATACCGATATTTGTTGGTTTTACAATCCGATATTCCAATATATCGGCCGATTTATTTATTTATTTATTTTTATTTCAGAAACGCGCAACAAAACATTACCAGATTTCCCTATTACATTCCCTATAACATTAGTTATTTGTAGTTATTTATGAGTTTTAACTAACATAATATGATAATCCTTTTTAAAAAGAAACTTGTTTCTATATTGTCACAACAGAACAGAGGAACAT
>JAUMHP010000057.1:5761282-5771530 GCA_032361065.1 Enteromius trimaculatus
TCATGTTGGAGCACATGTGGTAACTTCTAGGCCGTGGCTTATGCAGCGTGACCGAGTTTAGCCTAGACAAGCAAACACATAGCTCACTTTAAGATAAGCAGATTTCATAATAAACACATCTAAGAGATTTCCTGTCCTTCTTGAAATTATAACAAACATGAAGATAAACACGCAGACTTATTTTTCAGTTGTGATGAATAGCCAAAAAGGCTGAATTGTGAGAAGCTCACATGTAAAAGAATGCATGGAACCTACAGTGGTATTGTATTTAAGAAGGATAATTTAGTTTTTAACTGCCTTGGTGCCCATTGTTTAGCCACCAAAATGCATGTAAAATGTATTTACTGTAAGTCAATATTTTCTGCAAATAAAATATAATATTCTGCACTGTGACATAGATAGTTAAGCAGAAAAATATATTTTCATACCATTTAAATGATAATTGATAAAGTTTGTACTGTTGTGAGTTTAGTGATATTTTATACCGCTGCATTGATATTTTTTGTATTTTGTCTGCTGAAACAATGAAAATACATCTTTCCAAAAATGTTTTACTGTTGTGTACCTAACCATATTTTATCATTTTGCGGACAAAACGTGGTTTGCATCTCGGTAGTTTAGAAGGCAAATAAAAAAAGAAGAGGACAAGAAGTGTATGGCGTTATTGTTGCAAATGTTTACATTTATTATAATTTTGTTTTGAATCACTTTACTTCTCTCTTTTAAATTGATGTGGAGAAAATGAGCCTAAACATGTTATCTGACTGGAAGGCAGGTGCATTTATCTCAGTTAAGTGCTTTCCTGTTTTTTCCTTCTCTTGTTGGACCTATTTTGAATCAGATACTGACTTCTTCAGTAATGAAGTAGTCACTCCCTATGCTGACTCCACAAAAGCCTGAAGCGGTCTGATTCATGACTGCTTTATGCTAACTCTGACCGCCTCCATCCAGCACTAAACAACAAAGGAGCATATTTAAGAGTTTGCACTAACCACCTGCATGACACTACATTTAGTTGATTAACATTCTATTGATTGGGAAGGAGGCATGAATCAGCAATAACCAGTTTTGATTAGTAGGAGGATGAAGTGAACACACGTTTTATTGATGTTTGTGGGAGCAGGCCATAGGCGAACTGCTTTCTTATAAATGGGTCTTTCTACGCCTCAGTCGTGAATGTTCTGAGGGGGCATCTCATTTTTTCTTTCTCGTTTTTAGCAGCATCTCATTTCTTTTTTCTCTCCTTCCAGCTCTTTTTTAAGTTTCTCTGTTATCGGTTTTATCTTACTCCCTGGCTTTGTTCCAAATTTAGTGAGTTCCCTGCATAGGCAGCATTTAAAAGGAATGGTACACCCAATTTTGCCAACATTTACTCACCTTTGTGGTGTTACAAACACAATTTTTTTTTTATTATTATGTTGAATACAGAATTTTAAAGAACCAAATGTCCCCAATGACTTCCATAGTAGGGAATCAAATACTATGGATGTCAGTGGGCACCATCAACAGCTTGATTATTTTTCTAAATATTTCTTTATGTTCAGATTTTTATGTTAAAGAAAGTCATACAAGTTTGAAACAACATAATGAGTAAATTATTACAAAATATTCTTTTTTGGTTGAACTATCCCTTGGGTGATCCACAAAGCCTGAAAAATGTGGGCAGCATGACTGCTGTAAAAAAAACAATCCCAGAATGCAATGAAAGAAGTGTTGATCAACAATAATACATTCACTAGTGATAAATCTTCATTTAAAAATATATATTTTCTAAATATTATTTTAGTTCATGCGTGTATTTTATTCTTAAGTATTATGTTGTTAGCGTAGCATGCTAACACCAGATTGCAAACAGTTGCCACTTAGTGTTCAAAATCAGCAATGGGGTTACTTTTGAGATGGGATGCTGCTGTAGAAGGCAGGTGTCTAAAGACAGCAAGGCAGCTCACTAGGGCACTAGAGATATGTCTCTGTCTGTCTCGGGTCTGCAGGATGTAGTGTTGCTCAGCATGCTCTGCCAGGCTGCTGTGTTCAGAGCACTTTGCTGCATGTGTTAAACACATTAAGACGGATGTGTTTACGACACTCTGGGGTATGGGGTTCAATGAGAAGGACCTTTGCCACACCACATAACACAGCAGCTTTAAAGCCCAAGAGAGGAAGCACGGGATGGCAGTTTAGAGGTGGAGAGACAACTAACTGTCTATACAGTACACAAGCTATATGTTGCAAAACATTGTTAGCCATTTTGTTTACACTGGAAGTTCCCCTCTGTATGGCCTTTGGTTGATGGATGTCCCGTTATTCCATTATTTTCTCTGCCAGTCTGAAGTAAAATTATTTTACTTTATGCCATAATACAGCCAATATAGTTGTTTGTTGTCTGATGCCAAAACTATGTTTGGGAGCAGGCTGGCTGATTTAATATTGAGAGAGAGGGCAAAAAATCAACACTTAATTTAATGCACAATATTTACTGTTTTATAAAATTCTAATTAAAACCAGCAATGATGCTGGATGCAGCTTAGCATCAAATTATTAAATAACATTTATTTTTGTATTTTGGATCAAAAACATGCAGACTGGCATCTTTCGAAAATTTGTATGTAATCTGTATCTGACAAATAAATCGCTATTTACAATGAGTTTTGTTTAGATGTGCTATTTTTACAGCATATTAACCACATATTCCAGGCAACCTTTTTTATATCAGTGGATTTCTTTTGAACACCAGTTCACCAAATTTTCTTCTGTATTTCTGAGGTTTTATTCATTGCGTAACACGACGCTGCTCATGTCCTGTATTGAGTTAAATAAAGCTTTAAATAAAAGCTCTCTCTTAAAAAAAGGCTTTAATACTTTCTCAATGCATGCAGGTTGCAAGATTATAATGTTCTTTTCCAGGGTATATAATGGTTAGTTTTAATAAGACTTGGCCATGAAGGCAGAGGGGAGCAGATGATCTATCTGACTTGTCATTCTAACAGCTTTCATATCCTCGCACAGGCTAATTTAGGTGCTGTCGATCTGATACAGACACAGCCCACATTAAAGCATGCACAGATAAATCTTTCAATATCAGTCAGTAACCCATAAGGTACCCATATATTGTGCCAATGGTAACTGCTTTGTGTTTCAGAGCCGTCTCTGATACTCGGCACTAATTCATCTGCTTGAATCCATTAGATAATTTTGAACTTTCTCTGCAGTGTCACAGGCCGTCACTAGCAGACCTTCTTAGAGGGAGGAAGCAGCCCGCCATTTACCTCCTTTCTCTTATTGTCTCCTTCCACTAATAGAGTCGCTTTTGTTATTGTGCTTGACAGGTTCTGATTCCGCTGTCAGATGTAATTTGCCATCGATCTCACACCTTGGGTGTTCTTGTGTGTTTGCTTTCTTCTGTCCCCGGTCCATGTGACCGTGTGTCTGTAACCATGTCCGTTTCAGTTTCAAACTGTCATATCTGTAATTAACGCCTCTAGACTGCTACAGAAATAACAGTCATCAGTGTTCAGACAGTGACTGTGCCACTCAAACCCCCGCTGAATGAGGTATCGATGAACTAGCGGATAATCCATATTCAAACGCTCACAATTTGGGCTGAGAGTATGAACAGCTCTGTAAAAATGAACGTTATGTTGTTTAAATTGCAGGATGACAAGTAAAATGCCGGCGTCTGGTTTATTGTGAGGACTCAGACTACCTAAGGACAAAGAGTAAGAGGAGGCTATTTACCCTGTCGAGCAGTTCCACTTGATAACAGACCATTGATCCAATTCTGGAGTCTGAACGCTTCAGTATTGGTTCCTCGTGAAGCCCGAAGGTTGTCGAGGATAGCTTGCACTTGTGGGAGTGTGTGATTCTTGCGTGGTAAAATGAACTAGACCGGGTCCAGTGGGCGCGTGATTGGGTAATCGAGCTGATGGATTTAACTCATTTGGCTAAAGTAAGTTTGGACACATTTATTCTCCTTTTATAGAGGTAGTGCTGTGATTTAAATAGGCAGGGTTAAAATAAGTGGCAGTATTGAGTTGGCTCCTGCTGCAGGCCTGTTCCTCGGCCCACGTGTCTTAATTTCCTCAGGTTTGTTTAGAGTTTATCCAATTACACGTCAAGAAACAAGATGACTTCAGCTTTTTCATTTCGGGTAAGCTTTATTAGTACTAATAGCTATATTGAGTTAAAACAAAAGCCTCGAAAATTTGCGTTGAGGTTGCTTATCGTCTCTTGTGCTCAGTCATGTAGAGCTTTGGTGCTCAAGCGAGTCATGTATTGTAGGTTTGTATTATCATTCCTCTAATTTCTGTGTGCAACGACACAGTCAGAACTCAGAAAGCTGATCAATTTACAGTTTGCCATCATTTATCATGGATTTATTGTACTAACTAACTGCACCGTTTCGTGGCAGAAATGTGAAATATTCTTTTCTAATAAGTAAATCTTCATCACCTGCTTTCAAATGGAGTGGCGTTTACTACACAGAGCCATAAGCTCACTGACAAGCTACTCAATATTGTGTTCATAATCGAATGTGATTCATCTGGGATTTTGAACATGATAGATTTTGCGTAGCTTGTTGAGATGCGCATGATGATCAAATTCGATTGTTTGCACAGTCCTAATACATAGCTAAACGCTTTAGTTTTGGATAGTAGAAATTGACATCTGCATTCTAACTCAAGCCACTGCTATCAGTTAACCTATTGGTAAGCCCCTCCCCTCGAACGCAGATGAGCCAATGGCAGTCAAGTATCAGTTGGAGGAAGAGTGAAACTTGGACATCTGTAGGTTTCAGTGCTATAGAGAAGCTCACATCGTTTTTTTAATGGGGTTTACGCTTCAAAAAAGGAAAAACTATGTGTCTGATGTTCTTTTGACACTGATTCCTGGCATCCTGAAATGATAGGCAATGGAATTTATGTTATTCCATCTCCTGAATCCAAACAAAACAGAGCAAAATGTCCCTGAGCATTCAACCTCAATCCAAATGAAGACAAAAACATTAGTTTTCTGGTTGTCATAAACTCTTTTCTGCTTGCATGGTGATCTGTAAACCCTCGCTTCAAATAATCCGCCATATTTATTTTTAAATATTTTATAAATAAGTCCATGGAATATTTAATTGACAAAAATGTGCAAAAACATAGTGGGACAAGGTTGAAATGTTTTTGTTGAAACGTTTCCGTATTTTTTGAAAAATCTAAACTCTGATCCATGTCGAATTATTGTAATAGCACACCTCTTAAGTTGATTTGAGATATTGATATTTATTGCACAAATTATGTCACACTCTCTTTATCTTTAATATTAATAGTGTGGCAGATTTTATACATAAGTGTTTGGTATTATGTTTGTTTGGTGGTAGAGGACGGTGGTGTTCAAGACGAAACTGAATTGAATTCTGTCTGCTCTCATATATGGGCAACTCTTACACATGTTTCCCTTCGGACGCTGGCCCAGCCAGTTTTATTGGAGGGCCGACATTCTGCTAGAAATAAATGAGACATCACACAGAGCCAAATAGGAAGGGAGACAGAGAGAGCAGGAAAGCGAAATATTAGCGTGAAACCCTTTGCTCTCTTTTCTGCTTCCTTCTCTCTCTCTTCTCCCAGGGTGAACAGATTGATGACATTTCTAAAGCTCCATGCTCTCTCCTCCCTCTGGTACAGAGGAAGTGCTCCTCTCCTCTTCTGCCTCTGTGAATAAATCAAAACCCTTCCTCACTGATCATGCCCCAGCCCTTCTGCTGCGTGTGTGTGTGGAGAGGTCCTGGCCATGAAGATCTGTCAGGAATAGCAGTGGGCCTAATCAGAAATAAGGGCTTTGGTCTTGGGAAAGGAATGATAGCAATCAGTGACGGATGGATAGATGGATGAATGGATAGATGAGGATGTTCTGGTTGAAGAGAGGTGAGGATTGCGTTCAGGGTAGTGCTGCGTGCCCTTAAAAGTTTAGAAGTGCGAGATTCCTACTTGATGGCTTTGTTTCAATACCTACTGTAGTGAGCTGCCTTGCTGTTTCCTGCCTACATAAGCAGCATCCTAATTGAATTCAGCCCTGAAAGGGACTAATAGGTGTACGTAAGCTGCATTTTCCGAAACAATTAATATATGGCTTGTTAAGCTAACAATGTGATGCTCTAAGAAGCAGAAAAATATAAAGCACATAAATATATTTGATAACATTTTGTAATTATGTTTAAAATTTAATAAAGCAGTTAAAAGGGATAGTTCACCCAAAAAGTTATTAAACAAAGTCATTATTTTTGTTTTCTTTGCACACATACTGTAGCTTTATACCATTAAAGTTGAACCACTGATGCCACATGGACTTTTTTTTATCTTTCCTACCTTTCTGGGCCTTCAAGGTGGCAGTTCCCTTGCTGTGTAGTCATGGGCAGAAAGCTCTCAGATTTTATCAAACATATTTTTAATTGTGGTATGAAGATGAACAAAGGTCTTACGGGTTTGGAACAACATAAGGGCTAGTAATTAATGACAGAATTTTCATATTTGGTAAACAATCCCTTTAAAATTAACTTTCTCTTCATTCGCTATAATGAGTTGCATTTATTTTTTCACCCAAAAAAATTGTGCAGGACAACTTTTGGAGAGTTAAGAGTTGTTTGAAATTCAGATTTTAATAATTAAGTTTATCTAAGATGATGAAAGGTGTGTTTTTTTTAATATGCTGTTCAAAGGCTTGGGTAAGACAAACATTTTTACGAAGTCTTTTATGTCCAAGGCTCTATTTTTTAATTAATACTTTAATATTAATTGGCATTAAAATTGTGAAATGTTATTGCAATTACAAATAACATAATATATATTAATAATTTGAATAATTGTAATTTTAATGTAATTTATTTCTGGAATGCAAATCTGAATCTTCAGCAGCTATTGCTACACATTTACATTTAGTCATTTAGCAGACGCTTTTATCCAAAGCAACCAAAGTAGAGTAAACATCCTCAGTCTCATAAGGATGGAGATGATGATTAAAAATGCTATGTCATTTACGGTAAAGAGATATGTTGTATTCTGAATATAACACTCTCTTAAGTCACACACACACTTTTTCCTGAATGTCAGTGTGTGTGTGTGTGTATTGTTTATTTATGTGTTTACTCTCCTGCTGCCTCTCTCAGGCAGGAAGCCTCTGGTTTTACCAGCAAACTCCCCTTTCTGTCCCTGACTGCATTCATTGAGTGCATTCACTCTCATATACATATGCTCTACATGCACAGACGCACACGAGTGGAGGCCGCTAGAACAGCAGTGCAGCAGAGGTCTAAGTGCAGTGTCAGTGACTCTGTGAATAGGGATGGATGCGTGTATTTAAATGTGCTGATGAGACCAGCAGACCTCACAAACACAAAGTGAATGGATGTCATCGCATACTGAGATCAACCTATTACACACTAGCCATGCTGGGCTCTTTAGATGTCCTCTATAGCGTCCTGATCCATAAGGTAATGAAGGCCATTGTGAATTGTTTATTGTTGTTGTATTTTATATTTAAAATACAGCCTACTATACACTTCCATTACAATGTGAATTTTTTATTTTAAGACGTCTCGTATACTTACAAAACTGCATTTATTTGATCGAAAAGAAAGTACAACTTTAATATTCTGAAATATTTATGCAATTTAAAATAACAAAACAATACAATGCAAAGAAGTACATTTTAAAAATATTTATTTCTGTGATTTGTAGGATAATTGCCTTCAGTGTCACGCGATCCTTCAGAAATCATTTTAATATGATAATATGATGCTCAAGAAACATTTATTGTAATCAATATTGCATTTTTTTGTTAAAATCTTGTTACAGTTTTTCAGGATTCTTTATGAATATAAAATTCAAAAGAACAGCAATTTTTGCAATATAAATCTTTCGTAACAAAGTGGATCATTTTGTTGCTACCTTGTTGTAGAAAAGTATTCATTTGTTTTAAAGAAATTCAGCAGTCTATTTAAAAAATGTGTTTTGCAATATAATGAGAAAAATATGCATATTGGTAATGAGTATTTTTAGACATTAACTTAAAGTTAACGGCAAGTGTTTCATCTTTTTTGACAAAGTAATTTGCTGGGAACATTAAGTTTGAAGGACTGTACACAGACAAAATGATAATTTGGTTGATGGTTCAAATATTAGTTTTGCTAATTTAGGGGTGAATGAACACAAATCACTCCCTCGTTTTCATGTACTTTATTTTGAACTGCTGTATGTGGTGTTTAGACTAAAGGAACTCAGTGGAAATTTAGATACAGGCATTGTGTGATGCTTGCCTGTCTTTAAACAGGTGTTTTTTACACTAGGAATTAAGCTATTATGCATGATTATTTAAAAAATTAAGCTGGAGTGATATGCATTGATTACAAAAACCAACAATTAACAACTTTGGAGCTCACAGTAGGTTGGTTTCTAGATCTTAAGTTATCATGAAAAATCAATTTCTCTGTTTTTCCTTTTTATAAAAGTCGAATCTTGCACTCTGTTCCTCTATGAGCATTTCGTCAACTGTACATTTCAACTGTAGCTGACCAATCTTCTCTAAATTGTACTGCTCTGCTGTGTGTCCCACAGCTGATCGCTGTATATGAGGAACAGGAGGCCCAGCAGAGGGGTGCCATGAGTCCCGGGAATGGAACGGGGACAAGAAGCAGCCTAAACGGACAGTCCAGCCCAGAACCCTATGACTCTGAACTCGCCTGCTTCCAGCCAATCAAAGGAGGAGAGATCGAAGTCAACTCATCTGCTCTCAATTCCAGTATGTATCCAATAGAAAAGATGATCACAATCTGTAAAAAAAAAAAAAAAGATATTGCTACTATATCCGTGTTAGAGAGACAGAGCCGTGATCAAACATAAGCTCTTCTGAGTTAATGGTGAGTGAAATAATAGACTGCCACTATGAAAGATGATATTATATGCCATAATCAGGCCCTGTTTTAAGCTCGAATTGCTCTGACTCACTCAAGTAGCTGTGAACAAATGAACACCATTCTTACTGCATTACAGTATGGCACTGTTTCATATTAAAGTATCACTTTTAATATACAACCTCCGCTTTATATCTTTAAACTGTAATAATATCTACCTGAAGAATTTTACTATCAGAGTAAAAGCAGTTGATGCTGAGAAGTATGAAACTATTATATTCAGACCTACATTTTATTTTTTCTCATATATTTGGGACATTTTCTCTTAGTTTGGTTGGACAGGTCTGGAATACTTCAGTCGTTTCAGTTCTGTATTACCTCTCCTCGGGGAACCATGTGTTTTTCATCTGGGCAGGTTTCACCTCTGCCTGATGTCATGCACACTTCCAATACAGAAAACACACACCTATTTCTTCTAAATGTCAGTGTGTGTGTGTGTGATTTAGAACATGTTTACACTCTGAAATTAAACCCGCAGAGAAATAACCCAGGGAATCGTGGGTATGTATGTTCGCATGTGTGAGCTTCTTTGAGTCTCCTTGTAAATCTGCCCCTTTGTGTTTTAAGTTTCATTGTAAAAGTAGACATGGGGCTTTGCAAAGTTCAGCGTGCTGGAAAAGTGCCTTTTTCTTCGCGATCCAGGCATTCCTGGGAAGTACTCGTGTTTCCTCGTCTCTACTTCAAGGTAGAGGTGTCAGTTGACTGAGCGATCTTTTCCTCTTTCATTCTCCACGGCTGTAAATATGCCGTTTGTCACGTCGACAGGGTCTGACATACATCTGTATGTGGATCATTTGTAAAGAAGAGAGATCACACGTGCCTTTGCATATACAGACATGATGGTTGAGTGGGGAAAGGAAGTGATAAGAGAGTGTTTGAAACTGTAACTTAAAGGTGTTCACACATGCCGTATGAACTAACTGGTCCGTGCCCTCTGTCTGGCAAAATTATGGGGTCTCTAGGTGTTTTAACACCTGACATGAATATGCGTATTTAATGGAGTCCTGCAGTGAGGACGTACAGTATTTTTGTAGGCCCAACTGGATATCACTTAGGTTCCCTCAATAAAAACCCATTTGGATTTTTTAATTGGTTTTCAGATTATTAAAAAACAACAACAACAAAAGTTTATGATTATTACATGCTTTGTTCACCTTGAAAATCTTCACAAATGAGCACAATAATAAATAATTTTTAAGATAAAATAAATTTGGCAAAAGTAAAAAGCTAAACAAAGGCTTAGAGTTTGGGTCATTAGAATTTTAGCAATTATAGTTTTGCTTATTGATTCCAATATG
>JAUMHP010000057.1:5772296-5793192 GCA_032361065.1 Enteromius trimaculatus
AGTGCTCTACACAGAGATCTGATCTGATCATCATCCAGTCTGAGACAGACTAAATCCAGAACTGTGGCAATGTCTTGATTAAAAAAACAAACAAACCTGGAAGGCTACCTGAAAAACAATGTCCAAGTGTTTCTCGGAACAGTTTTACCAAAAGCTGTAATACCTAATATTTATTCGATTTAGTTAATAGAAGTTAATTGATAAATTAAATCTATTTATTGCATTATTTTTTTTTAAAGCATCATAAAGCATTACAGCATTTTTTACACCAGTGTCTAAAACTTTGAACAATACTGTAGCTAAAAAAAACAAGACCACTTCTGGAAAAGCATTCTTTGGATGACTGGACCTGTACCAATATGACAGGAAGAAGAAAGCATGAAGAAGGCTTGAAACAGCTCATGGTTCAAAGCATACAACATCATCTGTGAAACATGGTAGAGCAGCATGATGGCATGAGCAGGCATAGAGTTACTGGTGTTCAGTGATGACGTGACAGAAGCAGTTGGATGAATTCTGAAGTGTATAGGGAAAAACTCTCTACTTAGATTCAGATAAATGGGCTGGACTTCATAGTACTAGTGGACGATGACTCCAAATATTCAGCAAATCAACTCAGGATTTTTTTGAAGGTGCAAAACTGGAATATTTTGGAATAATATTGGCCAAGCCAATCTCCTGATTTCAATCTGGTTTTACATGGATTTTGAATAGAAATACATGCATCATTTACTCACCCCCGAGTTGTTTCAAAACTCAAGTTACCGAAAAAAAGAAGAGTTGCTGAAATGATTCACTTAGGACATGGCACATCCAGCAACAGAAGTCTTAGGCTGCTGTCACTTTAAGACCTCATGCACAGATCTAAAATATACAGACCTAAATAATACATATTTTCTTAATCATCACCACCATTTTATTTTGTAGATAAAAAGAACTTTGTTTTAGACAAAAACCCATTAAAAAATCCATTGGGTTCGGGATGGAACTGGAAGTGCATTTTGGGGTTTTGGCCTTCAGAAAAATGTCATTCCTCCAGCAATCTACAGTATGATTGCCTTTATTAAAAGGTGCAAATGCATTGTGATCACATGGTGATTGGGTCACTGAGCAGGTGCCCAGGAACGGTTTCAGACAACATTCAGCAAAGACTATCCCATTGGGATGTGTTGGCATGATTTTGTGTACACCGCCTTAGAATATTATTGTTGAAACTCATGGTCCCTGCAAACATTTATCATTAAGAAATAACTTACCAAATCAATGAGACAAACACCCTGGTATTTCCTCAAATACCCAGCGTATGGCCCGACCCACTCTCTAAGTGGATTATTCTTCCTGTTCAACTGAATGCTCAGCACTCAGCCAACCATGAACACAGGAAGAGCACACGTTGTCACAATCCAATCAGCCACCTTTCATTTAGTTATATGATGACCTGGGAAATCCCTGTTACCAGAGCAGCTCTCTAATACTATTTTATGCTCTGTAGGTTTGTTTTATTACCCCAATTAATTCACAAAGCAGAAAGGCAAAAAAAAAATCTATTTCAGAATAGATGAGCAGAGCAGAGGGGGTGGGCTGAATTTGATGTAGAGGTTCACCTTTATGCAAATGAACGCAGTTGCATTTACTGGAGCTACGAAAACTTGATTTCATATTGGATATTGCCACTGGGAGTGCTGTATTGAACATTTGTGTGAAATGTAATGGCCAGTTGTGTGGTCAGTGTTACTTTATATTTGCAATAAAAAAAATATTTGGGGTTATTTTTTTAGTTTTTGCTAAAATTTAATTTATTTTATTGTAATGGCAAATATTATTACAATTTAAAGTACATTTTAATAATTTTTTACGTTTAATGCATTCCTTTTTTCATCTTTTTTTCAATATTTTTTTAATCAATTTAATGCATCCTTGCTGTTTTACAAGTTTCACTACTGGTTGCAGACTTTTTGTATTTCACTGCAGGGGAACTGTATTCGAATCTGCTTTTGCGTGTATGGATGTCTCTGTCCTTAGAGGAAAGGGAAATGAGTCATAGTTTTGCCAGCATTTGAAGCTGTTTTTTGGGTATTGGCGTGCCAGAAGTGACTGTTTACATGTTCAGTCAGTGAGCATGTGAACTCATAGATCATTTTAATTTGATTTGAAAGGATGTTGTTTTGGCACTGTGGGCTGTTTAGCACACATATGTTTGCACTAGTGATGTCTGCTTTGATAAGTATGCCCAGAGGTCTGTTGAGACCAGCAGTGTCATCTGGAGTCTGTCAGTGAGTACACACACACTCACACACTCTTGTAGTAGAGAGAATCCCCATATACTCACATCTTGCACATTTAATGTGTGATTTAGATGTTTGCATCATATCTAGTTTCTCTGCTCTGGTCAGGATTAGACATGAGCATTTCTTTCTTTCGTCTGTTAATTGTTGAAATGCAGGCTTTCATTCATTGCTCATCCTCTGTTTGTTTTATTACAGCAGACATGCATGTGGTTGTTCTACATCTATTTCAGCGAAATCTAATGAGACGTGAGCTGTTGGGAAGAAGAGGTTGTGGATTTGATCTGTCACACGTTTAAACATTCAGCACGCTAGATGTTTGGTATTAGAATGCTTGAGTTAAAACATGAGAACGACTTTAGTTGAAAGACTTTAATTAGTTTGTCACACTGGAGCAGCCGTTAGACAGTTCTCATCACTCATGGGGCTCACTTTTAATATTAAGTTGGAGAAACGCTAAAGTTGCTGTGCATTCTTCAGTTGGAAATAGTTGGCATGTGAAAATTGGAAATGCTCATTTTGAGAGGAAGTGACATTGTTGGGCCGCTGAATAATTACTAGTGCAGCTCAGAGCTTATGGGTGTTTCTTCAACCATAGGCACTTTTGGGCCTGTGCACTTTTATAAAAGAAAATCTCTAAATGCTTTTCAAACTTTCCAACTTTGTTTAACTGGTCTGTTAACCATGTCCAACAGAGCATTATTCACAGTATTGTTTTTTTGAAAGTCTCGAACATTTCTACTAGTGTCATTTCCATCTTGAATTGTGTCATTTTTTTTTAATTTTTTTTATAGCATTCTGTGGTGGAAACTACTTTTTAAAAATGCTTTTGCAGGAGAATGGCCTTTTTTACTAAAGCTGATTTCCCAGCAATTAAAGCTTGTTACTACATGACACAATAATATATTCTACTGTAGTTATAGTTTAAAAAATGGTGAGAAAAGTAAAAAAAAAACAAAAAAAAAACCTACACATAAAAGGCAAGATAAAAAGTTTTGCAAGGATTTATCACTAAAAAAAAAAAAAAAAAAATTAGATATAAACTGATAGTCAGAAGTTGGAAAATTACTAATTTAATAAGTAACAAGTATTTTTTTTTATTGTTTTTAAGGCATCAAGGCTGCATTTATTTGATCAGTAAAACAGTAAATATTGTTACAATTTAAGCAATTGTTTTGTATAAAAAAAAATTTTGTCCAGTGATGCAAACTTAATATTCATCGACCATTACATTTTTGTATCTGATAGCACAAATATGAATAAATAAATATGAGTAATTTTTTTTTTTACTGTTTTGCATTTTGTCAGGACAGAAGTATCCATCTTTTTAATAAATTCGGAAGTAAGCCTATGGGTGAGGCTTCTGGTATGTTAGACACTATAGGTAAAAGATGAGGAAAATAAAAATGGCCGTGCAGTAAACCGTAAAACTGTTTGCACTACAAACCAGTGTGTTTAAAACTAAGATAATACATTAAAATAACATAAGACACATAAGTTTTCAATATCAACTAAAAACCCCTAGCTATACCAATCGAATTTACAAATTACGCCGCCCCCATTTTTACGTCAGGAAAAAGGTGGATAAGGTAGTTTAATAAGATAAAGTATAAATTTCATAGTTGTAATGTCTTGATTATTGTAAACGAGGATATAGTCATAAAGAAAGAGTTCATCGGTATAAATTTTTCATAGTTATTTTACATGTAAGAGAGAGCAGGTTATCACGAAATAAAGCCCGACAGGCTTATCGGGCTGTTGTATAAGACTGAAGGACTTTATTCTGCGATAACAACCTGCTAGCTGGACATTATCCTGCTTATTCAAAAAATAAATAAATAGTATAATACAATGATGTATGAATAAAATGTCTAACCGGAGAGTCAGTTGAGTCATCTTCTATCCACTGCTGAAGTCCACTGCTGTTGAAATTAATGCCCTCCATTTTTAATTCGTGGTTAAGCATTTTTAGCATTCTCAGCGACAGCAGAGTGAAATAATTAGTAACGGTCAAGATGATTCATAGTACTCGTAGTAGATTTGTAGTAGTATGAGCCGGTGTTATTAGTTTTACCGGTTGTTACCTGGGAAGAACAAACCTTGGAAAGTGGCGACTGACCAATCAGAATCGAGTATTTCATGAAGCCATGTAATAACTTAATAATAATAATAAAATCAAAAATGGTTCACCCAAAAATGACAATTCTGATTAAATGATTCAAATTAAATGATTCAGTCAATTATTTATTCATTGAATTGATTAATAAAAAAACTGTCTTAAACAAACCAAATGCCACTTGTGAGCAATGAATGAAAAAAAAATAGTTTTTTACAAAAAACTGGGTATATGTAGCTCAGGCCTTTTCAAGCTTCTCCATGTTGTTCTCATTGACGCTATCTCTAAGCTTTTTTCTCTTTGTTGGTCTTGTGGGTAATGTGTCCCTCAGGAGCCGCTGTTTTAAATTACCTCTGGCACTCTCAACCTTTCCCCATTGACCGTGTGCGCAGGTCTCTCTCTTCCATCCTGACCTTGCAGTCTGCTGAAGTACCGGCACTGATGGGCAGTGTAAACATCTCCGCCGCGATCTTCTGCCTAATCCCAAACAGGCCACATGGCAGCAGAGTGTCTAACGCAGCATTTGTCATGCTGTCAGCCGTGAGATGGGCCAGGGGGAAAGAACGAGGGATGAAAAAGGAAAGAAATAGGGCAGCATTAAAGACAGACAGCAGGAGAGAGAAGGGAGACTGATTGTGATTTAAGACGAGTCAGATGAAGGAGAGAGGAAGTACATGCTTTAGCTCAGAGGTCTCTTTCCACTGTAGGGCGTCTGGCAAGTGTCACCTGAGGCCTTGTGGTTAAGATCTGTGTCTGGTCTGCGTGTGGAAGTCTGGAAGAAGGGTTATCTGCTACACAGAGGAACCTGTGCGCTTTTATCACCTCTGACATGTTTAGGAATTGTTATATGACATCACTGTGAACTCCCATAGTTCACAGGGCTCTGTGATGATCTTGTAAAATGGTAAACTAGACTAACAGTATGCACACTCTTTATTGACAGTATTGGAGACAGGTCGTAAATGTAAATTAAGACATCTGTGTATCATCCAAGCTCTGTTGGAAGTCAGAATGTCTCTTTCGGCTTTAATTACACAGAAAGCTGAAGTGCAGCAGAAGGCCTTTTCCATGAATAATAGCCCACATTTTGTTTTTATGATATTAGCAGTTGCATTATCACTGTACTATAATTCAAAAGTTTGAGGTCAGTACAGTTTAGAAAATGTTTTGGAAAAAGTCACCAGGGCTACCTTTAGTTTAGTTTAATGTAATTATGAAATATTGCAATTGAACAATAACAGTTTACTATTGGAATACATTTATACATGTAATTTACTCCTGTGGTGCAAAGCCGAATTCTGAGCATCGTTACTCAAGTCTTTAGTGATTCTCAGAAATCAATTTATTATCATGTATTGAAATTGCTGCTTAATATTTTTGTTGTCATCAATAGAAAGTTCAAAGGAACATCATTTGTTTAAAATATACATCTCTTAAGAATCAGTCACTTTTGAGTCATCCTTGCTGAATAAAATGATTAATTTCTTGCGAATAAATAAATAGATACATGCAATATATAGATACGTGCATACTTCCATATTACTCCTACTATTTCTGCTTTTTACTGCATGTATACTGTGAACAGTATGCAAGGTTTTTTGTGCAGCATGTATAGAATAAGTGAAATATGATTTTATTTCCAAATGCAAATTGAACATTTTTATTGATTAAAAATTGATTAGACTGCCAAGACTTTTAGGTCTTGGTATTTTGTAAAGAATTTGGTGCTGTATGTAGACTTGACACCTAATGGTTGAACTATGGTTGAATGATGATTTGTGGCAGGCCGCAACAATCCACTGGCCTTCAGTCCTCACGACTATAGCACTATATTTAGCAACTTTCAGAGCCTTTTGGTGGAGCCTTTTTTTCCCCTATAAGTGTTTTCATGCACCTTTCACTTACTGACTGTTTGAGCTTTAAAATATGTACATCATTTGTCTGTTAATATCCTCATAGTTTGTTGCTCAGACCCAGAGAGTGCGTTGAATGAGCCAAAACCACTGCATAGTCACTTTTTAGTGCAAGTTAGATATATTGATTTTATCAGATGATGTCGATTATAAATCAGGATTTGAGTATAGTGAGAGTGATTCCTGGTAAACTTGTATTAATGGGTCGTGTTGTTATACTGTATTATGTGCGACAACAGAACATATGATGTGAGCCCACAGCAATGAATGAAATGAAATGCGCTGTGTTTTCCACCAACTGTAAACCCAGGGTGGCAAATACAACTGGGTGAACTGACAGGGGGCGGGTTTCGCAATCCAAAACAGAGGCAGACCTTGATTTTCAAAAGGAGAGTAACTGGCTGTAGCATTGTTTTTCAGATAAACAAGTATGATAACTTAGCATGTTTCTTAAATATCTGCAAACATATTATGGTATTTCAAAAACTTACAGCACCTTTAAAACAAAAAATAACCATTTCAGAATATTTCTAGACACTACTGAGAGCTTTAAATGTGATTCGATCAATTTTGACCAAAGTTCTGTTTTGTTCATTTGCTATCACCAGAAAATGAATCATAAGTCTTTAGCTTAAGCTCAAGGTTATACAATTTAAAATTCCCTTCTGCCATAAAACACACATCCATGAAACACATTGTGAATGATGAAATTAAAGAGAACCTTGATTTTTTTTTTTTTTTTTTTTTTTTCTTCTTCTGGTTACATCAATAGCTCCAGGATTTAAGTGCATCCATGGTGTTCTTTCAATCATGATCAATACTTGACCTTACAAATATTTTTGACATATGCCTATACATTTTCTATGGCTTGGTGAGACCCGAGGGTATTTGATATCCATACGCCGAGTCTGTACCACTTTAGCATTTCATTATGTCCTCAAAGACCCGACACATCCTTTTTTCTTGAGCTGGCGGCTTGTGTTTAGATGCAGGTCATCGACTTTCTTCACTTCTCCTGTGTTTGTACAAACATCCAGCAGTAGACAAGTAAAATTAACTAATTCAGCATGGAAGAGACAGATTGATCAAATGAAAAGAGACGAGTGATGAGTAAAGACCCTCAGGTCTACAGTTTTAGACCACTGAGCAGAACGTCCCGCTTGTCTCCATCTGCCTTGATCCCGTGAGTCTAAATCTACACTCATCATGTTTCTGACACACCATCAGTTACCCTCTCCTTTAATGGCCTTCAGCTCTCATCCGACCAGTAAGAACCAGAGCAGCGTGATCGGAGACTGAGGAATAAGCTGCTGCCAGATCAGTCAAAGACTGGGTCTTACGAACATCCACTGAAAGAGCATCATGCAAGGCTAATCGCTCATGACTGAGAGTGATGGATGCTGAGGAACTATGGGGAGGAAGACCAGTCATTCTAATTGTGCTTAAGGTGTTCACTCTTGTTCCTTGTCGTTGCAGGACATAGCTGCTGAACTCTGATGCTTAATGGAGGGCAGCTGAATTCAGACCACACTGTTCATACACTGTACATGAAGGGAGGGTGCTTAGCTTGATTGTTTTTTAGATGTTGAACACAGAGGGTTAAAGTAGACTGCATTTAGTATCACTCTTTTAAAACAAATATCTTAATACTGTACAAGGGCTGTAACGATACACCAAACCACGATTCGGTTCGTATCACGATTTTTGACCCAAGATTAACTATGCAAATTATTAACAATATAAATAGAAATGTGCCCGGCTTCGTAATAGATAACGGGGCTCGACCATACTGAGTAAATACTTGAACCTCTCGTTATCAACAACCGAAAATGGTCATATGGCGAATGGCGAATCTATGGCAATAACACAACTGATGCTTGCGCACGGTAAATCACATACGTGAGAGGAAAACAGATCTACACGCAAAGAAACGGCAGCCGCGAGCTCATTTCAAAACCGCGCAAAAGATGAAATGTCATCTGCGCGCAATTCAAGGTAGTCACGGGGTGTGTCGCGATGCTCCCATATCACACCGCGACACAGGATCGTGGATCTGAGTGTCGCGATTTCGGTTTCATATCGTGTATCGTTACAGCCCTACGAAATACCTTTAAATTATTTATGCTGAAGCAAATTTCCTAAGATATTAATGTTGAACCTTTTGATTTAAACAAGGGAAAAATAAACATATTTCCTTTTTCGGTAACACTTTAGAATAGGTAACACTTTTAACTACTACGACATTTCCCGCAGTAAATTCTTAATTTGATGATTATTAATAGTTGGTAAGGAAGTTGTTAGGTTTAGGTATTGGGCAGGTTTAGGGATGTAGAAAAGACATTAATATATGCTTAGTTAGCACTAATTAATTGCGAATATTCTAGAAATATGCATGCTGATAAACCATTAATAGGTGTACCAGTACCAGTGTTACCATGTTTTCCTGTTTTAAGCAAAAAACTAATTTCACGATTTTAAGATGCAAGTCTCATTTCATGAAGACTGTAACTGATTTTGAGTCTGAATACTATTAAGAATACTATTAAGGAATATTATGTAAAACGAAGTAAAAGATACATGACCACAATTACAACTGCAGTTTTTAGGACAAAATAATGTACAGTAAAGTGTTTGAAGTTTAATTGTTTAAACTTAAAACAAACCATAGAGCTAAAATATGAATTGTTTCCTCCTCAGAATCAGTTTAATTCCTTATAGTTGTATTTGCATACTGAGTTGGAATAGGCAAAGTGTTTTTTTACATAAATTACTTAATTAAATGCCCCACTTCACCTTTAAAGTTGACCTAAGCTTCTTAATAAAGGTGTTTTATAGATGCCAGTCAGACTTTGAATATGATTTTATTTATAGTGGTTACTGTAAATAGTTGTTCTCATTCTGTTTTATTGTCAGTCTTCTTGTGACTCATTTGTTCAGGGTGTCAGTGCTTTGTATTGAAGAGCTTTGATTAGACTGAGCTTACAGCAGACATATACACACCGTCTGACAGAGACGAGCCCCACAGGAAGGCCCTTTCGACCGCCAGTGGAGATCCTTACAGTTCCGTCTCTGTCTGTTTCTTTTTTCCGTTCCTCTCTTACTCCTCGCTGTGTGATGATGAGAAAAATTCAGGATGACGGTTTCATAAATCCATAGCCGTGGTTCAGTTCCTTTTCACTGTCTTTTTGGGTGATTGCCATCTGAATTTAATTCCTGCTTGAGGAAGAACTTTATTCTTATTACAGGAGAATGGAAAGAAAGGAAATAATCTTATAATACAGGAAGTCATATAGGAACAAAAGAGTATAGAGCACGGGTTCATGCCATGAGTCTGCTGGTGGATGTTGTAATTACACCTTCCGATTCTTCAAACAATATATTTCTGCTTTGGCAATCCTTCTCAGATATGGTGTAGTCTGATGAAATGTGTTCTTTTAAAGTTGTATTATGTTATATTATATTATTGTCAATGACTATATTCACAGAATAACACAGACCATTGACTGGCTGTAATTTTATAATGTTTTAAATGAAGTTATATAATAGCATAATTAGTATAATATAATATAGTATAATAGGTTTTTATGTTTTGAATGAAATAAGTCTCTTATGCTCACCAAGGTTGCATTTATTTGTTTACAAGAAAATTGAGAAATATTATTACAGTTTTAAATACAGTTTTCTGTTGCTTATATTTTTAAAATGTAATTTTATTCCTGTGAACGCAAAGCTGAATTTTCAGCATCCCTACTAAATATTATTATCAGTGTTAATATAACATTTTGTTCTTAGATAAACATTAAGTGCATCATTTATGTGATTTTTTTTTTTTTTAGTTTAATTTAATAATAAATAACCTTACTGTGTACAAATACTAAGCAGAAGAATATTTAATATTGTCTGTTGTATTATCAGTTTGTCCCTAATATAAATCATTACATAGATCACGTATCAGAGCACAGTCCAGCAGTTAACACAATGTCCTCTCATTCAGTTTACACAGCTCTTTATTAAACGTGTTTATCTGTATTCATGCACATGAGCTGTTATATTAGGCTCCTTCTACTGGATTATGAAGTCATGCTCCTCTGTTGGGCTGGTGGTTAGATGTAATTGACTGAATGGAGAGGAGCAGCACACGGGCTGTCTCTCTGAACAGCTGGAGGTCTTCAGGAGAACTATGTGTTCTTATAGTCGCACTGAAAGCAAGGCCCTGGGGCGGCCTTGGGGCTTTCATCCCGCCAGATCCTGTGCTTTAGTAATCAGCAGAGAGTGCGTAAGGGCTTGTGTGACTGTTCAGGTTTGAATGAAGACCCATAGAAGAGTTAAGCTGGGCACACTGCTGACCCCCTGCCATTCTAAGGATTTTTCCTTATTGGTGGTGTGTGCCAAGCCGTGCCAAACTATTATAATACACAATTAAACTTTGGTGCGTAGCCTTAACCATATGTGCTACAGCCAGAAGTGAATCAAAACAGGTGTCATATAAATATAGATGAATGTAGCAGTTTAGCTACGGTTTATTTGGTCATGACCATATGAAACTAAATTATTTTTAAAAATATTCAATACAAATTTTATAATATTTCAGACATGATTATAATATATATATATATATATATATTCTATATATATTTATTTATAAAAAAAATTTACAGTATAAATTGATATAATGCTGTATTGTTTTATGAAAATGTGACCCATTTGGAATAAAATTGTTAGTTAAAATGTAACAATTTGGAATAATAATGTTGTTTCTTTTCGAAGCTAAATAACATAAAAAAAAAATTATTGATTTATAAATGATAACACATACTGTAAATACTGGCTGTTATTCATGTATTATATATATAAAACTATTAGTCATAGCTAGAAGAAAATATATATATATATATATAAAATTTTAATAGTAGCAGTATGTTCATTCTACTGAGCAGTAATAATTTATTTCTGCCGCAGTCTCTCAAATTTAAGCTGAACTTTTATTTTGACTGGTTGCCGTTACCTTTACAGTTCTGACTATGGCTTTACTCAAATCAAAAGCTAAAACCATGTGTCTGTGCCATTCATTCATTCATACAGAGATGATCGTACAATTTGAGTTACTGTTATGCTCATCAGATCATGTAAATCAGTGCAAAATTAATATAAATGATGATTCTGTGTAAAGAAGTATCAAATAAAGTTAGATATAATTCTTTCTATTTTTCCTAATATGAACTAAAAACTCTAAAGGCCTGGATTTGAAAGATTTTCGGGGGAATGCATGTCATCCAGAAGCTTTGAAAACTCACTACCTGGCAACCTCTCAGAACACCTTAGCAACCACACAGCAACAAAAACTAAATGAATAATGCAAATATTGGGTATTTTTATCTCAAATATGCAGTTGCAATATCACCGGTGAGTCATCTGGGGTCTTGTGTGCTGAGAGCTGTTGCCCACATGCACGGTTAAAGGCATTTTAAACTATTGATGGGAGGCAACAGGTCTGAAAATGTATGCGGCGCGCTTGAGGGAGGCAGCAGACTGGAATTTACAAAGCGTCATGTCAGAGCCTCTGACACCCAGACAGCCGCTGTTTGCTGTGCCGAAAAAGAACAAAATATTCCCTTAAACCTTCTTGAAATGCTGTCAGCTTTTTTCCCTCCTTCGCTCTCGCAGGGTGCTTGACGTGCCCCTACTCCACTGAAGTGTGAATAAGTGAGATGTAAACTGTGTTTAACTCTGGGGTTCAGTGTCAGCTTCAGCTTTTGAGCCGGAGGAATGTAACTGATAAGACAACAAACACTCATGTCCAGTCATGAACACTGGGCTAAAAGGAGACAATTATGAACAACGTCACAACACATTTGATGTGCATAATGTGATGTATTGCTGGGAGACAGAATATATTAAGTGAGGAGTATTTCATTTCAACTAATCAGCGATTGTAGCTAATTAGATAATTAGTTCTCCAAACGTACGAATGCACTCAGTAATAAATCGAGTGTTTGTTCCACACTGGGTAGTTAGTTTAGTAATTAGTAGTATTAGTTCACTCAAAAATGTAAATTCATTAAAATTCATTGATCTCACTCTCATGTCGTTCGTTGGTTCGTTTATCTTCAGAACACAAATGTAGATATTTATGATGATATCAGAGAGCCATCTGACCCTCCACAGACGGCAATATAGCTTAAATGGTCCCAGAAGGTCTTAAGGGTTTGGAATGACAGTAAAGAATCACAAAATTTTTGACATGTATTTCAAACGGCCTTATGGGCAGGCCTTGGCCAAAGAAAGCTGCTGTGAATTCCAGTCCTGACTTAACTTCCGGTAGACATCCAAATAGAATCAATACATTTTTCTTTTTGATAACAAGCAAAATATATTCACTGCGTAAATCAGACGGATTTATAAGAAATGCAAACTCATTCTCTGCCAGCAGGAGGTGCTTTAAGCACGAGAAATGAGAGGTTTCCCCGGTAACAGCAGCAGACAAAGCAGCTCTGAGCTTACAAACACTGCTTGTATGCAAGATGAAATGCAAATGATTTTCTTTCTAAACACAGTCTTCTTTCAGAAATACAGTTATATGCAAACACCCATGCCTCGGCTTTTTTTTTTAATTTTAAATGCGTTTATTCAACGAAACCTTTTGGAAAACCGGTCAGTTTTGATATCGTGACAGGTCGCCACAAATAAATAAATATATGGGAAACACATCCCACAGCACAGTAATCTGAGACCAACTGTATTACTCATAATTAGCTGCTTTTGTAGCCAGCGCCACTAACAAACTTGGGTCCAGGCGCGTGTGCCCGATAAAACCATCTATAGTCATACTTGACTTTATGACTCTTGTCCCAAAAGACTCTGAAAGTTGCTTCTTATTATTAGTTACAGTAGTGAGGTAGTTGTTAGGTTCAGGTATTGGGTAGATTTAGGGATCTGGAATATGGTCATGCAGAATGTGTGCTTTATATGCACTAATAAACAGCCAAAACATGCGTACATGCATGCAAGCAACTAGTTAAAAGTGAGACTTTGTCCATCTGCTAAAGTGCTATCTAAACTAAATCTTGTAATAGTGTTTTATGTTTGATTTTATTTTGTGTGTTGGTGTTTCAGGTACCCCTCTGCTGGTGCGAAGCAGTAGTGATTCTGCTCTTGGACCTCCTCAGATGGAAGATGGCAGAGCCATGGTAAAACTGCAGACACACTCATTCTCTTATATCTCAAAGCTCTTTTAAATGGCTGACCTCGGGTCACCACATAACAAGATACCATCCAAAATAACTATTATTATACATCACTCATATGTCTAATGTTCAGTCAATGTACAACATGCTCCCATAAATACTGCAACTGCTGATATTGTCTAGCACAAACATGACATACAAGTGGTGTCCAGCTCATACTGAGAAATAAGATGTTTTCATGCTGTTTTTTTGCCATCTGCCTATCATGACTACATTAATAACACGGATCAAGCTGGAAGTTGTTTTTTCAGCATTGTATTGATTATTAATTTGGACAATGCCTTTATCAGTGAGATTTTGGTAAAAATATGTAATACATGGGTGCACATTGAACCAGGGTAAGGTTGAGTTACAATGTAATTTAAGTGTTTATCTGCTTTTTCCAAACCACAACTGCTGTTTGGTGCGGCTTTCAAACACGTTTCCAGACACGCATCACCTTTAAAATACTATTCAGCCAAAAACATACTTAAACCAAATGGTTCTCGGTGCATTGTAGCTTGTTCTTAATGAGAGAGGCTTTTTTTGTGGTTGTTTTGCAGAAGGTCTTTGTCTCAAGGTTTCCATTAAGGCTTCCAGACTGAAACCGGCAGCGAGGCATTGATTCACTATTTTATGTTCTTTCACAAGCGTCCCTTTTCTTTTGTTGCATTTTCATTCATTTGCTCATTTTCCCCCCTTCTCCTTCAATAAAATGCTCATCTAGAATAGCCCCGACGTTCTGATGAAATGGCATACGAGCAGAGCTGTATCGCTGCAGTGTGTTGAATGCATTTATGGAGCTTTGTGGAGTTAGTGAAGTATAGCCGTTTGTTTCTCTCTTACGTGCTCTCTCTCCCCCCTGGTCTGCTTAATGGACTGTCTCGCTCTCCCCCCGCCTGCTTAATGGACTGGCTCAGAATAGATGGAGTTTTTTATGATTACCACTCTGCTCATTCAGAGCCTTTTGTTAGAGCATCGTGGATGGCTTTAATGCACTTCACCTCTCTTTCTTTCACTCTTCTCTGTCTGTCCTCATTCTCGCTCCGAATTTCATTTTTTTTTGTGGCTTTTTATTTTGCTTCTTTTTGCTTTACTTTGTTCCCGCTTCTCTTGCAATGTACCTCACCACAGGCTTACAGCCAGTTATATGTGGTTTTTGTGTATGTTTTTTGAAAAGAAAGTCCTGCTGTTTGGCTTTGCTATGTATTTGCTTTGTCTTCTAGTGCACTTTTATCAGGCCTACTCGCACTAAGTAATGGAACAAAGTGACACAAAACACACAGTTATAGTTTATACTATTTGTTTTTTTTATTTATTTAACTAAATTAACAAAATTTGTCATTTATGTCTTTTTTAAATTACTTTTTATTTATTTTTCTTATTTAAGTTTTATTTAGGTTCATTTAAATTCACAGTTATACCATTTAAGTTAATTTCAGCTAATTTAAGTTAATTAACTTTGCGGTAAGGTTGGGTTTCATTTAATTTTATCACTTCCAATTCTGATTCTGCTCATTCATTCCAGTTCTTACTGACACCCAGTTTTGATTGGTTAAAAAAAATAGAAATTAAACCAAAATTAGTCAAACACTTAAATATCAAAACGTTTTTGTCTCTTTTTGCAAAACGTTTAGTTGCAGGTGAATGAACAAAAAACAGCAGGCTACATAAAAAAATAGACTCGACTAAGAGCTGCTGTGAAAAATGACAATTCTGGATTATTTGAGGTTTTTTTGGCTCTCTTTAGACAACTAAACAAAATAACATGATATTTATAAATGAATGATTTAATGACTCACTCAAGGTTTACTTGTTTTATTACTGAATGAATTAGCATTTTCCAATAAAACTCTGTAATGAATGATTCCAAGGTAAATATTTTTTTTCTTTCTTTCTTTCTTTCTTTCTTTCTTTCTTTCTTTCTTTCTTTCTTTCTTTCTTTCTTTCTTTCTTTCTTTATATTTTTACATCAGTTTATTTTATTTTTATTTTTTCCTTTCTTTTTCCTTTAAGTATCTGATTCCAGAAGAACTCCCTACTTGGCAATATTGAAATATCAGTTTTTTATTATTATTATTATTATTTTTAAATTGTGTGTTTTTTCTTCAAGTCAAGTTTTGCGTTAACCTTTTTTATATATATATATATATTTATTTATATTATTAAATGGGCCTACTGTTTTTGTAATTAATTTTATTAATCGTAATTAGAAAGTTAAAATTTTTGCAATCACAATTTTTTTTTTTTTTTTCTAGGTTTACCAACATAGTAATGTTCTTTGGTAGTTCTACTAGAGATATTTCTACAAGAAGTGTAGTTTAATTTAATAAAAAAGAACTGCGCAGAAAACTTACAAATCTTACTTATAAATCTAAACAGATTCACAGTCTGTCTGAAGGAGCATAACATATTTAACATCTTGCCATACTGAACTTTCACTCTGCCTTTACATGTAGAAGTGTCTGGGTGACTGATACAAGTGGCTTGCAGCATGCTTGAATTTAATTATCATCTTCTCTGAGTTACTCTGAGTGGTTTTAGACCCCGTGAGTGATTTATTGAGGGTTTGTGCGTTCTCTATGCCTGTTATAAGCTAAGATCAGAAAAGAGTCATTCCTACAGTATCAGGTGGCATGTAGGGGCTTTTGGATAATTTATGTGTCGGATGAGAAAGGTTTCTTTTGTCTACACACCCTCGGACAGACAGGAAACCTGCGGCACGACACAAACTTCAACACAACCTGACATATAAAGCCTCAGTACCAAGATGGATGAGTTTATCCCTTTCCTCCGGGGTCGGAAGACCCCAAGGGTCTTACACCCCCAGCTGTCCCTGAAGGGTTAAGGGAACTCCCTCTCTTTCCGGGTGACAGGAATGTGAAGCGGACAGGGGAACCTCAAGAGTATAATGTGCTCACGTTCACACACCTTTATCAGTGTTCCGGAACGCTCCACAAACATTCTCAGACAGAGACTTGTGCAACCCGATTCCTGCGCTTCTCCTCTGCCTCCGTCCACAAGACCTTTGCCTTCTTCCCTTTGTTGGTTTGGCCTTCTTCCTTAGATATTCATTACACATTAAAGCATTTTTCTTGGTTGCCCTCACACCTGCGGCCGTCCCCGTTTCCTCTTCTTTTATGCTGTTCCATGCTTCCTCCGTCTCTCCCTTCATCGCCTGTATATCATTTAGCAGTCGGCTGGCTGACTTCTGTGTTTTTGTTGTATTTAAGAAGCTTTATTTCCTGCAGGGCTTACAGCACCTGTGGCACATCAGAGATGGAGGTTCTCTGCTCTCTTTCTGTCAAACAAACACACAAACTCGCAGACGTATCCCTTTCTCAGATGCACACACATAGATAATAGGTTGTGCAGTGGAATATGGAAAAAGTATTTGGGCCAGATGGTGGGTTGCTGCCTTTACAGTTTCGCCGTGTTTGCACTTGTTCTGATGTGGTGAGAGGGTGGTTTTTGCATTGCTGGGCTTTTGACTAATAACATAAAGGTCCACATTCCAGCCAAAATGTTCTAAGCAAAAACTGCCAATTTCAAAAAGGATTTTTAAATGAAGATTTTTAAATATTCAAATAGAAAACAGTTGGGTAACATAATTTTTCAACTGTAGAGACACTAAACAATATAATGTATATTTGATATATTTGTATATACTGCATTGGTGGGCATAAGAGGAACAAAAAGAAAATAAGAAAATCTTACCAACCCGACTTTTGAATTGTTGTGTATACATATTGCAGTTAAATGGAAAATAAAATAAATGTATAGTCTTTGTAAAGTTTGTTTCCTGTCCATCCAAAAGTAGTAAGTTCTGATTACTTTACAGATTTCAATAACCTGGCAAACTACAGGTAACTAGTGGATCATCAGTACTGTGTATTGGGTCTTATTCATCAAACACAACACAATTTTTTCCGTAGATTGTTCATAAATGCATTCTTATGTAAATTGTTTAGGAAGACTTGCTTAACAAGTGCTCTGCACTTCGGAGAGCTCATGCTTCATGTTGTTTCAAATTGTGGTTTGGTCTCTGTGGTTAGAGCCCTTTTAACCAGTTTAATAACTTGAAAGTATCCAATATAGAGGATATTCTTGCCTTGTTTGCTTGCTTTTTAAGTGACACAAAAAACGTGAAACGTTCCTCAAAGATTTGACGAACCTTTGCAAATCAGTCACTTTGGAATGGGCTGTTTCAGTCTGCTCTTAGGGCTTTTCTATGCAGTGTGACCATGTCACCTAAGGCTTTATTAAAGAATATTCAGTCCAGAATAGTGCCGTGCTCCTTCCTGCTCTTGTAGCATGTGGGAAACAAACCATCTGGATTCATTTCGCACATTATTATCTAAATCCACTTTAAAAATCATTCTTTTCAATTTGAAATCAGAACTCTAGAGGATGGAGGCAGCAGATAATATCTGTAACCTTGGAAACTGTCACTTGCGGATACATTTCTGCCGGTATTAGTCACGAGAGACTGAGATACCTCAGGGATGTATTTGTCCTGTGTGTCCTAGTCTATTTTTATGCCCCCTAAACGTCCCATAAGAACCAATTAGTTATGTGGATTTGTTTTTTCTTTGCTGGTTGTTATGTTGGTGGTCCGAGTGTGAACCCAGGGACCTCACCCTGCAGTCCCACTGGCCAGCGCAGTGTTTCTAAGAGGGTCAGCTGGTAGCACACCCCTCTCATCTGGGAGCAGTGTGTTCACTTGTTGGTGTTTAGAAGTCCAGTGACAAATACACCACACTTTAAGTAAAAAAAAAAAAAAAAGCAACGGGAACATTTTTGGTTTTGTGTTTCGTTTTGTTTTTGAGGGAGATTGATGTTTTTAGCCAATTTTAGAACCCACTTGTTTTCATTTGTCACGCGTCTCCTAGCAACAAGACACATGTTTCTTAGTGAGTTTGTTGTGATCGGAACAACTTTAAAGTCTGGTTTTGCATTCTGCCTAGTTTTTCTTTGTCTCTATTTACAGAGTCTGTAAGTGTGTGATGTCTAGTTTTCCGAATATTGGTCGTGTAGTGTATTCTAGTCTTTAGTATTGTGATATATAAATATGGCAGTTGCCCATGCAAAAGTAGCAATGACCGTAACCGGTAAAACCACTAGGCTAGTTGTTTCTTTAGTGTTTTGTTGGGTTTCATGGCAGGCGGACAACTAAAGCTCATAGAAATACGCTGGAAAAAAAATAATAGCCACTAGTTCAAAATTCACTAAGCTTTTTAATATCAAAACACCAAGGAATCTCACTTTACCACATAATGTCCGTTTTTTACACACTTGTATCCAGCAGGATTTGGAGAACAGGTTCAACTCTTACGGCGCACTCTTGAATATCAGTAATGCTGGGTGACCGGCGTAGTCGAACTCCTCACATCTCGACTCTGTTTTCACTGTGTTAAATTTACATGAAGAAATATAGCAGTATTAGTTTCACTTTACTCTCAGCCATGAAATTTAATGTGTGATGTCACTGCAATGGTAGTTCAGAGCCAGAGGTGACATTCTGACCTCGGCTTACACAGAAAGAATGTGTAATGAATAAGACGTAAATGTGGATAAAATGCACATAAATCGGTGTAGAGGTAGAATGTATGACACTATCACATGTTATGAATAATTGGATTAATATATAGTTCCATGAAAATACTTTTGTACTAGAATATTATTGAGTAGTGCATATTTTGGTGCAGTGAAAGTAAATTGTTTACCAATGAAAGCAAAAAGAAAAAACCTTTTTTATGAAGCTTGATGAATGAATGAAATCTGGCACTAATTCTAAGCCACTTTGATGTAAAAAAAAATTATATTAATGTGTCAAGTTTTGACCTACTGTAACAATCTGTACTTCTGCGGTTTGTGATTTTTGTTGACACATGATTTTTGCTCTCATCATGTATAAATCCATCATGCCGCTTTGTGTGTTTTTGCATCTTAGCATCCACCTGCCTAAAGATGAGTATGTTTCCATGTGTTTGTGAGACACCTTGTATGACGTCACGGCCTGACTTGTGCCTGATTAGCGCAGCCCCTCGCTGTCTTAGACTCTGTCTGTAGTGTGAACTCTCGCACACTCTCTACGCTCTCGCAAGCTTCTTTAAAATGACACTCAAAAGGGATACATGATCTCAAATTAAAACGGCTCTGCTTTTAATCCAACAGCCTCTCATTCACAAACCCCCAATTAACATCAATTTCTCTGTCTCGCTTTCTCCCTCTCTCCCTCTCCCTCTCTCTCTTTCAGCCCATTGGGTGTAATTAAACTGGCACTTTTCATTGATGAAGGCTTATGTACAGCTGGAGGAGATGTGTTTGTGTGTGACAGAAAGAGAGCGAACCTGAACAAAGAAAAGTCAGGCGAAGAAACCTAGAAAATGTGGCAGGAGAACATTTCTGGGATTTTTCACTCGCTGTTTGACGTTCATAAAGTTAACAAACTATGTGCGTTGCCCAGATGTTAAACATGCAGCTACTTAATTTAATTTAATGCGATCTCTGCCCCCTGCTATTAATATCTGCTGTTAGTATCTCATATTTTCTTGGTCTTCAGAAATCATAGAGCTCAATATTCTGTTAGCAGTAATAGTTTAATGTTTGGGGTTTCATTTGCAGACAGCACTGAGTTTTGTAAATAAGCCACAATATTAGCCTAATTTACATAGGTAAACCTTTAAAACATTTAAAATACAGCGCTATAACAACTGAATAGTGAATATTGTGCTGAAATAACAACATTACTGCTCAGTAAATTCACTCCTCCGTCTGTTTGACTTTGTGTCAGTCCACTCTTTATGTAATAGTTGATCATGTAGATTTAATGCATGAATGTTTAAATCAGCCATTGTCCATCCTAATCGCTGTAATCTCAATGAAAGCTTTTATATGTATTGTCATGTTAGTTCGTTTTTCTATTCAGTTGATATGGATGTGCATTAATGCTGAGGCAGATCTCTCTAAATGAACTAAATGAAATTGTATTGCATAGCAATTGTATTCATTCTCATTAGACAAAACCTATGAATAAATTTGACTTCTGCTATGTTAATAGAAGTTACAGAAGAAATTCTTGCCATCAAAAGTCTATAAATATATATCAGTGCTGTCAAATGATTAATCACATCAATTAATATATATTAATGGCTTGTTTTTTTTACTTTCACTTTCACTTTGCGGTCGCAGAAGCTGCGTATGGACCATTTCATGGGGGGTAGTTAGTCTGGGGTGTTTGTTTATCGGTCTGGTTAGTATCGCCGGCTACAATTGCAGATTATAATGAGTTGGGTTGGGCATCGAGAACAAAATAACGATGCGGTTGGCCTCGTTTATAAAATTTGTTTTCGATTC
>JAUMHP010000057.1:5796449-5816662 GCA_032361065.1 Enteromius trimaculatus
GGCCCCCCCCCCCCCCCCCCCTCCTGTTTAAGCCTGACTAATTATTTCGGGGCTCCTTTGCCCCTCCTTCAGGAGCCGAGTCTCTTTGAAATTTCTTATTTGAGCCGGCCTTGATTAACGAAACTTCTGGTGAGTTGATGAAACTGCACTTCACAGGATTTACTCATGCTCACCAGTTTTTTTTCCCCCTTCGTCTTTGTTGTTGTTGTTTGCGGTTTCCATCTCATGGTGATTGTGTTTAAACCCCATCTCTCTCTCTCTCTCTCGCTCTCAGACAGAGTTATCTGTGCTAAGGTAGCTTATCAGTGAGTCCTCCGAGCTCTAGGCAGACAGCTCTCTCCTGCATTAGCATCTCAACAGTCTCAGCTCTTTCTCCAAATAGACTCTCACACACAGTCAGACACAATCTGCACTACATACCTCAGGAAAAATGAGAGAATTAAAGTCAAACAGGAGCTTGGAGAAGGGTGTTATTTATGTTTGCTTGTGTGTGTGTGGTCAGCCTGCTGGAGTCATTAAGACCTCACACACGGGTAAATTATTGGACTAGATGCCTGTTTGGGAGTGTAGGAGCTTAAGGCCTCAGGAAAAGAGAGACTCTCCACACATTCTTTAAATTGTAGTGTTTTATTTTGCCATCTCAGGCTTACTCACACCTGACTGGAAATCACTGCAGAGACCAAAGAGACCTTCAAAAACCTTTATAAAACATGAACACTGGCATTACAAGTGGTTAATATAGGTCTTAGTATGCTTGGAGAATGGTTTTTTTTTTTTTTTTTTGATTATTTTTATTTTTTTTATTATACATTTGGGTAAGTGGCTTTATATTTTTATTGAATAGTCCCCCCCCCCCCCCAAAAGGACCAAACATTTCAACCAAACAGCCACTCTTACAGTTAAATTGATATGAATATGTTATGAATTTAAAGTCAATAGCCCACTTAGTTTCCCACAGCAGTACCAGTAAATCGCAGTAAAATCCTGGAATGACAGTAAAGCCAAAGACAGTAAATTTAAAGTTCTGAAAAGATTTGCTTCACGGTCTCTACAACAATATATGAGTGGCACAGCTGTTTTAATTGTTTAACTGTCTTTAATGTTTCCTGAGCACCAAATCAGCATATCAAAATAATTTCTGAAGGATCATGTGATGCTAAAGACTGGTGTAATGATGCTGAAAATACAGCTTTGCCATCATAGGAATAAATTACACTTTAAAATCCAATCAGATAGAAAACTGTTATTTTAAATTGAAGTAATATTTGAAATGTATTGAAATAATATTCTCTGTGTTTGCTTGTATTTGTTCCTCGTGATCTGTTTCTCAGGAATAATGACATGTACTTTGTTAACATAATAGCACTGTGGCACCAGCGCTTCTGATTTGATTTTTTCTTTTCTTAGCGTTCTAGTTTTCTTGACTATTCAAAGTGAAATTAACCCCCTCTGAGAGTTTAGCCTTGAATTCGAAAACTAATTATATTTATAAGCTATTTCAGGGCTGATCATCATCAATGAGCTACAGTACGTCTCAGGACTAGCTCAGGGATGAGGCTCTTCAGGGCTTAGTTTGTAGTGTGCATGATATTTAAAGTGCATCATACTTTTCTTGTTGATTCAGTGCAAACTGACTCTCGCTCTTTCTCTGTTAAGTGCTACTAGTTTCTGATCAAGAAAATTAACAGCAAAAAACACTAAGATAAATAAATGACAGCAGTAGAGACAGTTATGGTTACACTTTTATTTCCAGACAACATGCGAGTATAAACTAGTGGCTCGCACATAAACTAAAGTGCTCTGTAACACATTCACTTCGTTCCAGATTTTATTTGGTTTGTTTTTGCCAGTCTCAGTTGTAGTCTTGTGTCTGTCTTATGCATTTAATGAAATAAAATGAAGATATGGGATTTGGATTTGAAAGGATTTTTTTTTTTTTAAAGAGATCATTGCTTTTATTCAGCAAGGTTACATTTATGAGATTTCCCCCCCAAATAAACACTGTTAAACTTTCTATTTTCAAAGACTGATTAGATTAAAGATTAAGATTTAAACAATTTATACTAAGCATCACAACTGTCAACACTGATATTAAAAGAAATATTTATAGAAGTAATTAATTCATGAAGTATCGAGCAATTCAGTACTGAGCAATTATGTGACATTGAAGACCGGAGTAATCTTTTCAGCCATAATAAAATACATTTTAAAATATATTCAAATCAAAAACATTTAAGCAATAATATTTTGTAGTATTATGTCATTTTTACTCTAGAAGTTAATAATAAAAAAAGTATAATAAAAAAAAATTCTTCCAACTCAAACAGAAAATTAAAATATTTAGTAAACTATATTTGAATTATTTAAATTGTAATAATTACTGTCAATATTAATGTTTTTTTAGTATCATCATCAAATCATTTATCATTTGCTGAAAAATCCATACAATGACAGTTCATTGTGTTGAAAAAATAATTAATTTTCTATGCATCTGAATGGAGAAAGCTTCTTTTTGTGAACAGATGGTGCAGTTACAGCATTTACCAGCAGGGGCTAATGGGAACTAACCAGCCGAACATAAAATACTGCACTGACCAATCAGCTTCCAAAATGTCCCGTTTCATAAAATGCTTTCTAACAGTTTGGTGTGTCATGTTTGCTTAATTTCAAATCCGTTGCCGGTTGGTCTCTGCCTGTCTTTCTCTCTCTTCAGCTCCTGCAGCGGCTCACTGTACTCACTCATGTATGACTCTGCAAATATTCCTCCATGAAGAGCTATTAGTTGTGGATTAAAGGCGGATGATCGCCGCTGCAGTGCAATGGAGCGTTCTGTCCACGGTTATCCACTTACACTCCCGCTATATCATCACACCACATGCCAAGAACATTAACTGCTGAAAAAGGGGAAAACAGGAGAAAAAAAAAAAAGAGGAGCATTTGAAAATTAGTCAGAAAGGCAGACATCATGGAAACTATTTCAGCAGGGAATGTAGGAAAACAGGATCATGTGCTAGAGAGCTGACTAATACAGACATGTACGGCGGCTCTGCACCCGCTCGTGTGGGAGATCTGAGGGCCAGGAGACAGTGAGTTTACACGGGTTTATGTTGTGCAGTCTGACTTCTTAATATTGTGACTGATGGGTTTTGTTCTTGTGTGTGTGTGTGCAGCAGCAGCCTCACAAAGACTGTGGAGATTTCTGGAGAACAAGGGCCTCTAGGAATACACGTGGTGCCGTACTGTTCCTCTCTGAGCGGAAGGTTAGTGCAGTGTTTCTCTCTCTCTCTCTCTCTCCTCATACGCAAACGCACACTTTCCCATGATGCATGTCTTACCTAAAGCATGGTGACATGTGCCTGAGAAATCTAAAGCTCCACCGCACACATTCAGATCTTTGTTTGTGTCTGCATGTTTTTTGGTGTGGGGGATTATGGGAATGTTTTGTGCTGTTCTCCTGCTTTTGAAGTCGTGAATCAGAAGTGGGTGTTTGTAGCTTTTACTTCAAGTCTTTTTAGCTTCTGGTCTATCTGTATGCTATTATACTACTTAAGGCTGACAAAATAATTTTAGTAGAATTTAAAATATTAATGACTTATCCTGCACCATTTCTTTTTTTTCCAATCAAATTCTCTCTTGTCCATGGCCTAATACCTCTGGCTGCTGATTAAATTGCAAGTTTGCAATATACTAATCTTGATTAACGCCTATAATAATAATAATATTATTGTAATTAGTCTATATCTTTTTTTTATGTGCAGACCTTGTATTTCTTTTTTACCTCAAATTATAATTTTTGTGCAAACAAATAATTATATTTTTATATATATATATATATATAATTATTATTATTTTATTTTTTTCAGATTTTTAGTTATATTTAAATGAAGGGTTTTTTAGCAAAAACATATTTGTGGTAAACTGCATTTGGGTTATTTTGACTAGGTTTAAAAAAAACAGCTAACTTAAACAATAAAACACAATAAAAATAAAATCTAATAAAAAACATAATTTAAAAAATATTTTATAAGTTATCAGTATATAAGAATAAGTTATCAGTTTTTGCAAATACATTTTATAAATAGTTTATTTGTAGTTGTTTGCATTTGTTTATTTACGCCTTTATTTTTAGTTATTAGTTTAATTTAACTAAAACAACAAAGATGTTTCAGTACAATTGTGTTTGTTTTAATTTATTTTAATTAAGTATTTGTTTAGTTGTAGCCTTTCATATTTTCTTTTTAAATTTATTCTTTTACATTTATCACACCAGAGCAGATTTAGTGAGTAAACAAAAATACAACGACAGCAAAAATCAACATTTCATCTGAAGACTGGAAAAAGTGATGACTGATGCATGAAGATGCATACTGTAAGACTTTGTATGTAAAGGATATGTTTTTTTGCTTGGCTAAGCGCTGTATACCTGCATAGTTCTCACTGTTATTCATCAGGGCTGAGTTGCTGAACACTCAATAGATGGAAGTCATATGTTGATGTGGTCATAGTTGTGCACAGGACTTTTACTCTTGGAATGCTTCAGCGGTGAGGAACAGGTAGAGCAAGTGAAGAATGTGTGTTCCTGTGGGAGAGAGCTGCTGGATTTTATTTGCTGCAGCTGCTGTTTGGAGCGGGTCAGCAGTATATTAAACCCACAGCTCTGTTTGATGGGTGTGGGGTCAGCATCGAGTGCTGCTGGCTCAGGGAAAGTCATCATGACATTTTGTTGGGTAAATGAGAGGGGTTAAATGTTAAGTGGCTCAGCTGTAAAAAGGGAGTTTGTGGTAGACCGTTTATGAAAATAATTTCATTTAGTTTGCACTTTTTCCACTGTTCATTCCACTGTAGTTATTGATGTATTATTGACTATTTATCAGTAACGGTATTAGTATTACTCAACATTAGTTATTTATTTGTAGTTATGTGCTCTGATAAACTTTTTCAAAGGTTTGGGATTGGCAAGGCCACTTATGCTCAAGGCTGCATTTATTTAATAAAACACAGTAAAAATAATGACGTCATTACAATTTAAAGTAAATTGTTTCTTTTTGAATGTATTCCAAACTATAATAATATTTTATATTATATATTATAATCTAATTTATTTCTGTGATGCAGTGCTATATATTCAGCATCATTACTCCCGTCTTCAGTCTGACATGATCCTTCAGAAATTATTTTAATATTTTTTAATATTTAAAAAAAAAAAAAATGTGTTCTTTCTTTCTTTCAGACTGTATTGTAAAATACTTTTGCTGCTATTGAGGTTGGATATGGGAAAGGTTAAGGACAGGTTTTGAGGGTTTGGGTAGGTTTAAGCTTGGGTTAAGCTACAAGGGATAGGTCAACAGTGTAATTATAAATATAAGTACAGTACAAATTAATTATAGGTGTAATTACATATAGGTATTTTACAATACAAGTACAATGTAAATACATATATGTACACAATAAGTTCATTGTAGCAAATTCTTAATTTAAATGTAAGTACATAGCCTAGTAGTTTTGGCCACCTGGTTTTTTAATGACTGATTTATAAGTAGAGTATATTATAATAAAGTATTTACTAAGTGAGTGTTTTTTTCACAGAATCAAATGATCATTTATGTAGTTCTATATACTTTTTTCTACTCAAGTTTGACTAATTTGAAAATAATGATGTACTGCAGCATTAACCAGCAAATGTTTGTCATTATATCCCTAACTTAGCTTTGGTGCTTGTTTCAGCGTTTGGATTTTTTGTGCATGAACAAGCTAAAGCTGTCCTGATTCGGTCTGCAGAAGAGGTCACACAATCTTCAAAGTGCAGTTTTTCAGTAACTTGGGCTAACTTTCACCTGGCATGAACTTCTGTGGAATGGCTCAGTTAATGACCAGATGTTTTTATGGTCGAGCGCTCTTACTGTCTGACATGCACTAAGTAATTCTTTCTCTTTCTGACTGAAACTGAGTCATCAGAGAGAGTCACGAGGGACCGAGACAGCACAGGAGTCTTAATAAAGACAGATACCTCCCTGTAGGATTGAGTCTTTTTCTCTGGCTCTCTCCTGTATCTCTCCATCATCCCCCTTACTCACTTCTCCCACAGGCCATAACCTCCATCTGTTTCCTTTAGACATGCCGTGGCCCCCTCTCTTTGCGTGTCAAAGGTCACCCCATCTTAAGCCTGCAGTAATATTCTCCAGCATGGAGGCCAGTGATAACGTAAACAGGCCTGTTAGCTAATGCAGAGTGACTTCATGTGGACGGGAAGCCTTTAGCACATCTAATGGAGGGGTGAAGAGATCCTTCCTGAGCATTAGCAGGTCACACTCTCATGTCTTATACCAACACAAGGCTAATTCACTCCAGAACCAGCGCCATACAAATTCCAAAGCGCTAATCTGACCCCTGGTGTGTTTTTAGAGAGTTTAGGCACACTTGTTTTTGTTATTGATCGTTTTATTTTGTCTGCAGGTGATAATAGGAAACTTTATTAGTTTATGTTAGGGCTTAACTTTAGGTGACTAGTTGAGAATGTTGAATTATAAGTTGCAGTGGTAACATATTCTTGGAGAAAGGCTTTATCTTTAGACAAAGTTCTGTATCTTTAGACATCTTTTTTTTATGTTAAGGCTGATGATACACTGGGCATTTTAAAAAAATGTTGCCGGGCCCAGGGCACAGGACTGATCCAAAATACCCAAATACAAATTGGTTACCTTTGTTACAAATTTGGTAAATCGACCAAGCAAAATTGCTCAAAAAAGTTGCCTGTGTATCATCGACCTTAGACACTTCAAGGTTGGTCTATAACTGGCATTGCTATTCAAAAGTTTGGAGTCATTATTATTAATTAATTAATTCAAAATTGTAGCTTTTGATGCATTAAATTAATCATATTGACAGTAAAAACATTGATAGTGTTACAAAATACTCAGTTTCAAATAAATGCTTTTTGATATTTTTTTTTTCATGAAAGAATCCTGGGAAAATTTATCCGCAAAAAAAATTAAACAGCATTAAGTTTTCAACACTGATAATAATACATGTTTGAGCAGCAAATCAGCATATTAGACTGATTTCTGAAAGATCATTTGATTCTGAAGTAACGATGATGAAAATTCAGCTTGAAATATATTCACGTTCACACACAAAAAAAGTTATTTTAAATGATGAAACAATTGCCTCAGTGAGTCGGGATGCAGCGATTAACCCGTTTCTCTATTAACCGCAATTTAAATCATCACAGTTAATTAATAGTAAAGGTTCCGCTAAACTGAGTTTTCCTGTTACACAGAATGGGAATGTTGCACTTGCGCAAAGCTTAAACAAAGTTACACTAGCGGTACGCCGGATTAAATGACATGGACCACCGAGGCAACTACATGCAATATTAACTGTGACAGAGGGGATAAACAGATCCTTTATTTCCACCAAACTGCTGCTAAAGAGCGAATGCATATGCAATAACGGACGGCTTGCTGTACATTGAACGATTTGAATGCACGACGTGAACCACCTAACGCAAAGCTATGAGAGCTTGAATTAAGTATTCAATTAGCCCGTCGTCAATTATTCCGTACTTGATATATAGTGGTATACACTTCATAAACTTTGTTATTTACTATCCCTGTTGTAGTATAAATCATAAGTAAAAGCCACGGTGAACCAATTTCTCGCCATGTCTTAACTCTCTACTCAAGGTCCAAAAGAAATTTAAAAGCTCAAACCATTAAATACTAATGTGATCTATTTCCATTTGTTATTTTCAAAAGATAAATACTGTCGTGGATGTTTACAGGGCAGAGGTCACTTTTTTAAAATTCCAATGAGAGAGACGGACTTTTGTTTATTATTATTTTGTGCTGTATTAATAGTTGCTGTGTTATTTCTGTTTCAAAAGTCAGTAATAAATAACACTTTAATATCTAAAGATGTGATTTTATACATTAGTAATTTTGTGAAATAAAAAATGCATAGTATTACTCATAACTGTAAAACCGTGATTATTCTTCAGACTATAATCGTACCAACATAATCTATAATCGTTGTATCCCTATTAGTAAGCATGGTTATTTCAAAAGCATTTCTCCATACTTTGAGCATTATGTATTTATGAATGTAAAGTAAGGCTACTTAGTAAAGTTGTTGAAGTTGATCTGTTCTGTAGCTGTGGCCGTGTTTTTAGTGATGTGTAGAATCATAAACAGGCCGGTTATTGTGGCTCCTGCTGTGAGCTGGTTGTCAACAGCTGAAGACGAATATACTTAGCCTCTTTCATACACTTACAGAAAGCTCAACCTTTATCCCTCCAGTCAAATATCACCTCTGAGGAAGCCATTTCAGTCCTCTGTGTCTCCCCAAACGTTCGTCTGAATTTCTGCACAGGCATCTTCCATAATTTGTCCAAGCCTCTACAGCACTGCGGTCCACTGTAATGCATGAATGTGTTATTCAGGGTGAATGAGCTTGTGTGCAGCGCCTGCGGGGAAAGACTGAGGGATTAATACTCATGCTCCTGCTTTATGAGTTTCTCCAGCCTGATAGTCTTTATCACTGCCAGCCACAGCGCTTCTGTCTTGTGTTTTGTCAAGCAACTGTGTTATGTGGGTTTTGTCATGGTGCTTGGGAGGGTCAAAAGCATAAATAAGTAAGCATAAAGCATCAGTAACGTAGTGATAAGGTTTTATAGATGTAATTAATTAATACAATTTGTGAAGAGAAATGAAAATGAATCTTACATTATATAAGATAAAAGTGTGCAACGCACTTACTGTCCATCAACAGCATTAATAGATAAAGATTTAGAGGGGACGATATCTCTAATAGATCTATATTGCAAATTTATCCTGGACTAAAACGAACCGAATGCATACAGGAGACTTTTCCTCGTTTCACAAGTTCTCTACATTACCTTGGTGTGGAGAGCGTTGATGTTACTTGAATAAGTGGCTTTTTGTAATTATTATGTAATTACTATGTAATTACTGTGTAATTATTGTGTTTTTCATGTGCTGTTGTTCTATTGTAATACAATAGCGCAGCCTGTCATGGCCAGTTGCTGGCTGGTGCTGTGCTCTATTTTGTTGGTAATTTATGGTTTGCTCTCTCTCAGGGCTCTGGGTCTGCATATTCGAGGCGTGGAAGAAAACAGTCGCTCCAAAAGGGAAGGCATCTTTCAGGACGACGAGTGTATCGTTAAAATTAATGATACTGAATTAATGGACAAATCCTTTTCACAGTGAGTCTTTTTCTTTTTCACCTTCTAGTCTGCTCGCTGTGTCTTCACCTCCCGATATCCTTTTCTTCCTGTCGCGATATTTAGTTTTAGCCCTATCTTTTCATGTCATGCTTGTAAAAACAAGCACGGTGTCCATTGTTGTATTCTATTTATGGCCATCAACTCTGGACTGGTCTCAAAAGCAGAAAAACACTCAAGCCACAGGGACAGAGCCCATCCAACAGCCACGGTCATTTACTGGGCTGTGTTTGGTGTGTGTAGCAGATCTTCGTCTCTTACACTGCATTAGTGCACACTGTCATGCTGATTAGCGATCAGCTACCCGACCCAAAGCTACCAAACCATTAGTGTTTGGAACAGTTTTTATCATACTATATTAGATTTGCATCAGTTGCGATCATAGCATGAAGAGAAATCAAATTAACAATATATATATATTTTTTTACATTCTTCATTAGAAGGGTGCTAGAGGACACTGAAGTATATGTAATTAGGAAACAGAAAGGTTCAAGGACTGTACAGTTTCTCCTCATAGGCTTACTTTAGATTGTGGTTAATGCAAGTTTGATTAGACCTTGCCATACCTGTTGAAACATTACCTGGTTGTTCCATGGTCATCATGCACTTTATGCATATATTATATATACATATCTCCAGTAAGGAGAGTTACTTCCATCCAGTAGAAGGTCACATTAATCTTATTATGCACAAAATGGATGGACGGGTTTTAAATTAAATCAGTCAAGCAAAAATGAAGGAGGTGGATTGCTTTGTCATTTGTAAGGCGAAGGACTCATTAGTCATAACCCCAATTATGCTGTCAGAATAAATGTCAGTGTGAGTTTTATCTAAACCAAGACTATTCAATATATTACCATTTCCACCTTTTTTAGATTCCAGGTTCATTTGTTTTATCAAACAACTTGCAAATAACTATAAAAAATTGATTGTCTCTTAATTGCTTTTTCTGTTTCCTGCGACCTTATCTCTTCCTCCCTCTGTCTTTTACCAGAGCACAGGAAGTATTCCGACAAGCCATGCGTTCATCTATCGTTCGTTTAGAAGTTGTTCCAGTTTTAAATAAAGAACGCTTTGAGAAGAGTGTAATCAGCCACCTCTTCAACTCAGAAAACCCTGACCCATCCACACGGATCAAAGACCCTCCACCCCTGAAGGTGAAGCCCATCGTGAGGCCAGCGGAGTCCTCCTCAGGATGGCAAGCTGAGTTTCAGGAGTCCAACAGCAGTTTAGAGGGTCGCTCTCTGGCCTCCCCATTACCCCTCAGTCTCTCACCCACCCCCAGAAGCAGATGTGCTGACAGCCCCCTCCTGAATAACAGTCTGGGACCATCACCTCTGCAAAACGACAACAAAAAGGGTGGAAAGAAGCTCCGAATCGACCTTAAGAAAGGTAAAACTGGGATAGATACAGAGTTCTTAATATCACAACATGACGAATAAATAACAGTAATGACAAAACAACAACAAAAGTTGAAAAGAGTCAAAAAAAACAATGAAACAATAATCATTTCATGCCGCAATGCATGCTGGCAACGCTCAAACCCACATTTCAGATTTGTATTGTTTAACTTGAAATTCTTTGTTCAGCCAACAGTTTGATAAGTTAGAACAACATTTGGGGGGATTTTGATGGTCTTCCTTGGTTTTTTTACGTAGTTTAATTTTTTTTTTAATATATACATGATTTTTATATAAACATGAACACATTAACACATGTACACAAACACAAGACAAATTATGCTGTATGGTAAAATCCATTTTTATGACTGGATTCTGCTGTTCTGTCCAAATTTTCTGCATTGGGGAAATTTTAGGGCTCTTCTAATGTAGCAAACAAGTATGATAAGCTCATTGTGAGAGTAAAAAACAGGGATCTTGTTTATAACAGTGAGTCTCACCATATCTGCAGCATATACACCAAAGCAGATATATCTGTGATAGGCTTATTTTGGCCAATAAAACTGATAAATGATAAATCGGTCGGGCGGAGTATATTAAAACTCTCCCTCACTCTAACATTGGTCAGCTTTGTAGTCGGTGGTTTTGGCAGTCTAACTGAATGAATGAAGCTATAATTTCAGGCTACAAAGTCTATTAAGTTCTTATTGATTCTGCCATTAATGATGATATAAATTTATAGCTGGAACAAAAAAGTGCTGACCGTAAAAAGATTGTGCTAAATGACGAGCATAAAATGTGGTCTGAACGCTCCAGCTGTGCTCATTTTTTCCACAGACTGGCTTCAATTTGTATTGTCCTCTGTAGTCTGATGCAGGGCATGTTAAAGAACAACCGCTGGCCCTCGGGCGGTCTAGTCTTTAGTTGGTTCTCCCCCACGCTCTGTCTATCATTTTATCCATGAGCTCTGTGACAGGACTGGAAGTATCCACCCTGAAAACGTGCCTTGTGTCACACGGAGGGCTGTAGCCTGTTCTATAATCTACCTATCAGTTACCGTGACAGCATCACGACTGCCGTGAGAAGCAATATATGCACAGGTCAAGGCGGCAGAGCGGTTTAAATGGTCCACCACCTGTGCTAGACAGCAGTCTCCTCTTTTAATATCCTCCTTTTATCTGGGCTGAAAGAAAAAAAAACAAAAAAACGAGAGTCAAATGCTTATTTTTTAATTAGTTTTTTTTTTTTTTTTTGGAAGACTCGGATTTCATCTAAAAAGTGTAAATGTCACCTTGCTGAGGTCGTCCTGATACAGCTACTGGTATTTCTGTTGTGGTTCAGGCTTGTGTTGACTTTAAATTAAGAAAGAAAGAATGTACGTTTTGATTTTTAGCATTATCTCTCCCTCTCACTTTCTCTATTTACTTTAACAAACTGTCTCTGATTCTGTCTTTCATATTCATGCACTCTGTATCTCTTTTTGTCTCTCCCTTTCACTCTGACTCTTTGAAATGAGCTCATACAGTATGTGAAATTAAACTTCAGTTTCTGAAGCCATGCGGCTCTAATCTCAGTCTCGCACGGCAATGGCCTTTATCAGCCCAACTGCCCCTGACAGGCCTCAGACAGGCCCACCCCTATGTACAGTATAGAGCATATGAGGAAACAGTCTAACGTCTCTTTTCTGTTGTTTCCCATAATTCTTCAAAGTTTGTCGACAATATCGAAATGTCAAAATATTTTTTTTTATTGTAAATGTAACCCTGATAGCACAAATATGTTGAATATCTATTTGCTATATATACAGACTACTAGTATTATTAGTAGTCTAAGAATAGGTAAGCCCATTACTCTCAAATATATGTTCATTTATTTAAGCAACTTTAATACATGTTATTTGCTCTGATTTAATATACCTACTGTAGCATTCAAGAGCTGGTAAGAATGCACAGCAAGGATTTATTTCATTAAAACAGATGGAAAATATGATTGCAATTTAAATAACTGTTATCTATTTTAAACAGTTTTGAAATATCATTTATTCTTGTGATGGCAAAGCTGCATTTTCAGCAGCATTTAGACTGCTCCAGTGTCACATGATCCTTTCTAATATGCTAATATGCTGCTTAGGAAACATTTCTTAGTCTTTTTAATGTTTAACTGTGATATCAATTTCTTTGTAACAATACATTTTACTGCCACTTTTAATCAGTTAAGTCAATCCTTGCTGAATAAAACAATCTGCCATCTGATATTTTATTTATTTATTGAACTGTATTATTATTTATTTATTTTTATAAATAAGATATTGCGTTTTATTTGACTCATCAAATTCAGCTTTCTAAGTGATTGCATCTTTTACAAATTGCTGATATTTGACTGTGCTGACTGGGAAGAGAATGAATTACTGAAGTATTGCTGATGAATTAGGTTTATGTTGTCCATCAATTACTTAAATATTTCTCAAATATCCTCATAGGCCCTGAAGGTCTGGGCTTCACTGTTGTGACCAGAGATTCTTCTGTGCATGGGCCTGGTCCCATCCTCGTCAAAAACATCCTACCCAGAGGAGCTGCTGTCAAAGATGGCCGCCTGCAGTCAGGAGACAGGATCCTAGAAGTGAGTCTCTTTCTGGAGTAAGATCAGGCATTTCTAAAATAGTTACATCATTTTGATTTCACACTAGTGTGAAGGTACACATGAAATCCACTGGAACCAAGTGCATGTGTGTGTTCAGGTGAATGGTGTGGACATCACCGGCCACTCTCAGGAGGAACTTGTGGCCATGTTACGCAGTACTAAGCAGGGAGACAGTGTGTGTCTGATTGTGGCCAGACAGGAAGACATGTTCCTTCCACGTGAGCTGGTAAGAGTCTTCTCTGTCTAACTACGGTGTATCTAATTCAGTCATCAGACCCATGGCAGACACCGTGTCTTATACATTCACCTCCTCCTATCTGCTACAAATAAACCTTTCTTAAAATCTCTTCCTCTCTTGGTCTTTTCTTCCTTCGCAGTGCATGAATTGTCTGCATTTTTGCATAAATATATACAAAACATACCCCCTATTTGGATTTAATTGCTTGTTAAAGAACATGCAGTGTTTCCTACTGAATTCAGATTTTGCAGCGGGTGAATGAACAAAAGTATTTTTCACAGTCTAGGATAATTAAGATAATGTTCTATTTTTCTTAAAGTAAGGCTGTGTTCGACTGATCAAAAGAGACAGTATATATAGTAAATATATATATATATATATATTTTTTTTTTATTTTTTTTTTTAGTATTTGTTCATCAAGAATCCTGAAATAAATGTTTTCAACTTTTTAGAAATGCATCTTGGCTCCGATGGGTCATGTAGCGTTATACTACACCAATTCACAAACAGACTAACGTTGTTCTGAAAAGTTTATCATGAGCAAGATCGTTTAGTTGAGCAGCTACTTCTTGTTTTATTTTGCTCCGCCATCTCACGATATTAAAATAAATCAATCAACCAATAAATACCCTTTACGTGCCGTAGTTTACACAGGACTGGTGGGAAATGTTCATTGATGTCACATAGTTTGGATTGGATAGGTTAACTGTTTTTGTGGTGAAGAGAAAGCCCCTCCGCAGACACAGTCTTTTCTGCTTGCTGCAATAAATCGCTCTTTTTCTTTACTAATATCAAAATATTTGGTGATAGACAAGATGTTATAGAATAATAATTTAATGAAAACCTAATTTTGACAAAAAAAGACAACCTATTTTTTGAATTTCCTGGACACGTCCAAGCGTGACATCCCGTAGGTTTTTCCAGATCACCTCACATATGTATTTGTGTTGATCAAATTCAAATTCAAATAGATTAAATAAAAGCCTAAATGAATCCTGTCCATCATATAAAACAATCTTATCTCTTCAAAAGAAGAGCTTCATATGTTTTACTGTTTTGTAAAAGTATCTTAATTTGGCTTTCAGAGATGAACAAAAACTCGGAACAACATGTGGGTGAGGACATGATGACAGAATTGTTTTTGGGTGTACTGTCCCTTTAACTGTCTCATTCCAAAGCGCAATGCGTCATCTTTGAAGGGTCATACCTATATTGCCCTTCAGTTACCATCTCATATATCTAAACCAAACCACCCAACATAGCTTTAAAACAATAAGCAGACTGCACAGACGACTGTAAGGTCTGTATACTGCAGGGTTACTTCATCAAGGCACTTCCTGTGCTTTAGACCAACAGGAAATGTAATGGCATGTTATTTGGGTCATCTGCAGTGATATCATGTGTCTCAGTGGAATGCCTCTACACTGTCATGTCTCTCTTCAATGCCCAACGGGCCTCTGTTTGCTGTCTTAGCCGTGGAAGGTCATAGTCACGCTGTAGTTCCTCAAACCTTGAGGACGGGAAGTCCTGAGCTTCCTGCCTTTGTCTCAACTCCTGTGGGACGTGTAAGTATGCTAGCTTTTGTCTGTTGGGATGTTCAGACGTCTTTACCTGTCACTCTTTCTTCCCTCAACTTTCCCTCCCTTTGTTTTTGTACGTTTGATATCTTTCCTGATGAACCTGTCGACCCACACACCCAGCCGCCGGAGCGCTGGCCTCTTTGCACACACCCTTCTGCCCACCTTGTAGTCTGACTTCCTGCTCTTATCCCTGCTTGTTGATTCAGTGCTGGGCAGGAAGTAACGCAGGAGGTCGGGCGCTCCTACAGGAAGTGCTGGAGCATGCGGGCTGTGTGAAGTCAGGGACTATGACTGTGCAGCTGTGTGTTGGCTCTTCCTGTATCTCTCTCATCATAGTGCCCGTTGCTCTGCAGTCATTCAGAATCTGCTCCAATCAGCACTTTCTGTAAATAACCAAGCGCTGAGAACCGCGTTCACTTGACTATTAGTAAAGCAATGCCACTCAAACTTTGGCCCTCGGCAGGAAATGAGCTGCAGACTCCATTGTCAACATCTTTCATGTATTTATTTGGATAAATTCACAGCAGCATGAGAGGAATTTAGGACACAATAGTTGGCGTCCAGCAACCTAGTACCTTTTTGTCTTTTGACTTGCATGCCATATAGAGCTGAATCAATGCATTACGTCGGTTTCACGCTGCATGTGTAAGCAGTGTGTATTTTTTTCGCCGCCCATGTTAACGGATGAGAGCTTTCACACAGCACGCAGAAGCGGTGCGGCAGCACGTAGCAGGAGCAGAGCAAGAAAGGCAGTGCCGCGATAGTTTCAGCGCCGAGTCTATTTTTGCTGCGGCGCTTACGCTGAATTAAAGTGACAGTGCGTTTTTCTTGATCAAAACTGCCCCGATGAACATGAAAAGTAACACATTTTACTATAAAATCGTGTAATTGATGTGTTTCGTGTTTCACACTCACCATATTCAAAAATAAAATGCACAAAAACATATAATTTACAAGAGTTTTTGAACGTGAACGTTTTGAATGAAAAAGGAAAATCTGTTAAAATGTATTTCTTTTTTTTTTCTAAGTCAACTTGAATATATAACTACAACATGATTTAAGTAACTTTTCTTTATTAACCGTATTTATTAATCTCTATTCCATGTGTCAACAAGATGTGAATGTTAAACAAATCACTTGCAAATATATTTTATAGATGCATGAACTATGGCTACATCTTGTACAAACGTATACATATTATGTGTTCAGAAATAATAAAAGGAAAATGCTTTAAAACAAGCTTCTCAAAAGTCAAGGAAAATAAAACTCAAAATGACTGAAGGCACAACATCAGTAGACTATTATTAACTATAACTATAGATGATCTGTAAAATTAATGAACAGCTGTTGTAGTTCTTAACTGCCTTTTTTTTTTTATTATTATTAGACTGCGTTGCTTTTCCAATGTTTTTTCCTATGGAAACATGGCTTGACTGTTGCATTCACATCTTTTGCATGGAACAGATTTTTTAAAAACACAGCATTCAAGTTAAAAGAAGCTCAACTCCCATCTTTTTTTCTTTTCCATTTCCCATGTTGCATTTTTAGTCAACACACAAGTGTGTTCTGTTTGCATCATTTTTGTTCAGTTTTTCTGCATATTGTCGAAGTTTATAATCTAATGGTAATCAATAAAATCTGAAAGCCCTGCTTTTTAGCAGTTATAAAGTTGTCCAAGTCCAAATGCTATTTATTATTGTGGGCATATCTTGCTCAGTATTTGCCCTTTCCTATCCATGTTTTGACTAATAAGTGGGTTGTCATCCAGATTTCCCAAATAATTTTCCACAGCTCCCTTTGTGTTGTTATAAATGATGAGAATAAATGTCTATTTTCACCGTATTAAGGCTAATTCACACTTGTTCACACATTGTTCTAGTAAATTCTCCGGCGAATTAGGCCTCTCACTGTTCAATTACGGCTCTCATGCATGCTGTGTTGAACGCGCCCTGCACTGCATCGTTGCCACTGATTAGTTAGTATGCAGTGGTCTGAAGCATGACTGCGACTCATTACCCACAAACCACTAGTTCTGCTTGTGCGCAGGAGATTAAAACCCTTCAGTGGATTGAAATAAACGCATAAAATCTTCAAATGCACAAAATTGCAAATTGCAGTGTGGTGATAGTAATGATTTTATTTGGTTAGTGAGCAATAGCTGGTTTTTGCGACACACATTGGGCTTTGAATTTCCAAACTGTGTGCTTGACTCAGTGACTGATGGATTGACGTGTGTGTGTGTGTGTGTGTGTGTGTTTGTGACTGGACTGTCTGGACTGAGATACGGCAGTCAGGGAGATTAATGTATGGGAAGAATAGCTCACAGACAGTGAAAGATGACTGTAGATACATTTTAAGAGCAAAAGCTGAAAGACCGAGTGATTGAAATGTAAAAAACGGGCCAAGGAGATAGAAACGCTGATAGAGGAGTGACGGATGATGAGACAAAGAGGGGAAAAAAAGGTAGATAGAGGCAACAAAAGGCTGAGGGTAGAAAAGATGGTGACAGAAGGTAGAGAAAGCTGTCATTGTCAATCTTAAAAACAAAGCTGCAAAGAGAGGAATAAGAGACCAATATGTGCAGAAACAATGCAAAATGCAAGGAAAAACAAAACAAAAAAATGTAAGGTTGGTAGAAGAAATTGTTGAGCATTGCAGATAATTCTATGTTTATTAGCAAATGCTGGCGGTTGCTAATGCAAGCTAAAATTTTGAGCCATTAAAAATACTGCTTTTATCAAATTATGTAATCACTGAAATTAATATATGTATTACCATTAAAAAAGTTTTTTTTTCATAAGATTTCCAGTGTATTCAAAGTTGCATTAATGTTTTAAAATAATGCAGTTTTTTATAATGCAGTTTTTTTTCTCAATATATTTAAATCAAATTTATCCCTGTGGTAGTGAAGTTGAATTTTCAGCATCAATATTTTAGTGTTCAGTATTATAATCCTTCAGAAATCAGTCTAAAATCCTGATTTGCTGATTCATAAACGTTTCTTTTTATTACCAGTGTTGAAAACCATTTTGCTGCTTAATGTTTGATGAATAGAAAGTTAAAAAATTACAAATCTTTTGTGACATTCGAAATGTATTTACTGTCTATCTTGATCAATTTAATACATCCTTGGTAAACAAAAAAAAATCAAAGCTATTAAGGTACTGTCTATTTTCATTTTATTGGCTAGGGGTAGTGTTATCCCTGCTCTCTAGATATCCACATCGGCCAATGAAAAATCAGTCACGCTCTAGTCGTATCACTCTACAGATAAAGGACAGGCTTTAGACGGTCAGAAGGTAGAAGAGTTTGATAGAGATGACACTATATCAATGGATGGACAGAAGGAGGTCGTCTGATAGAGATGAAGACTTTCTGCGCAGCGTTGTCTCACTAAAGACTCATGCGGTGGTAGTTTGGCCCATGTGAAGAGGGGAAAGGAGAATCGGCAGGTGGGTTTGACGCTCTACTACCTGGCGTATTTCTACCTGCCAGGTGAGCCATTGCTCAAAGACTCTTACAACCTTTTGTCGCTCTTCAAAAGCCACACACCAAGGACCTCACGTACCCCTTACACCGTCAGCCCTAATCTCTCTCCAATAGCACGGCCACCCAGTGGGGGATATAGAGCTCTGTCTGCTGCTCCAGCAGGATGAAATAGTAATAGTGATATTAGATATGACTCCATGAACAAAGGAGAAAGAATGAGGACTCATTTCCTGTTCGGTTTGTAGTGTTTTTGCATGACAGAAGCGGATTAAAAATGGAGTGCGGAGCTCGTAACAAAAGCCCCTCGCGCCCCTTCAAGCAGGCGGCTTTGTGTACTTCAAAACAGCCCACTAACAATGGCACCAGGCTGGGTAATAAGGGCCCTGACAAAGCCTTATCTCTTCCAGAACTCCAGCTGTGAAGACGAGCGGTTAGCGCGTGCGATAATGCTGTTGTGACAGCGTTCCCTCTTTGGCTTGTCCTACACAAACCGAGGAAGTCAAACCCAGCCGGGACGTTGGCCCCTGTGCTACTTAATCTCATATCCAGACCTCCTTGTTACTATCTGCATTACTTCCTCAATAAACCTTTGATGTTGGTATCACCAGCCCTCTGAAGTCTCTCGGCCACAAGGCCTGGTTTCTAGTCCTGGCCTCTTTACGAGTAAATAAAGCCGTTTCCTGAGCGACAAGGTTACGAACGCCAATCCAGACCCCTTATTTTTTTTTACAGCGTCCTTGTCTCGAAGCTTTGCTTTCATCTTCACTTAAACAGAATCCATTTACTCATGGACAAACTTTACTCTTAGCCTTTCTGCCTTCGTAGCGATCGTAGAGACGTCTCTTTGTTTAACAGGTTACATGAGTGTCTGTGCTTTTACCCCTGTGTTGACTTTAATGATGCTGCGGTCTGCAAGGTGAATGGTCCTTTCCATATGCATGCGTGGGGTAAAAAGTGCACTTTAGCATTGTGTGCCGTAAGCCGAGAGGTTTATCGTATGAGTCTCTCGTAACTGCACGTGTGGCTCTCAGAGACATCATATTAAAAGGGGAAATATATTCGGCTCCTAGTGAAGAGGTAATTGGGCCTGATGAAAGGCACTGGGTATTTGTTGATGCACAAACCTGATTATGATCAGGGTATGAGCTCCATTCGGTGAAATGTATTCCATACTGATGGCTTTGTCTAGTAAAAGCCAGAGAGTGATTTCCAAATAGCGCATATGCACTACTATACTGTGTTGATTGTTTAGCATATACAATAATCAAGGATAAATTTAAGCATCATTGTACATTTTGTGTTTCTTTTATTTCATAAGTAATACATTTAATTGAATTTATTTCAGATTCACAAATGTCTGTCTGTCTGTCTATTCGTCTGTCCATCAGTCTGTCCATCTATTTGTTTGTCTCTCTGTCTTATTCACAATCAACAATCTTATTTATTTAATGTATGGTTAATTTTAATTTGTCTGTCCGTCTGTCTTTCTGTTCATCTGTCTGTCTCTCTGTCTGTCCATCTATTTGTCTGTCTCTCTGTTTTATTCAAAATCAGTTAACATATTTATTTAATGAATGTAACATTTTTATTCATCTACCCATCTGTCTGTCTGTCTGTCTGTCTATCTG
>JAUMHP010000057.1:5831000-5845030 GCA_032361065.1 Enteromius trimaculatus
GATTATTCTTTATCATTATATGGGTTATTTAAATTGTATAGCCAATAATAAATGCCACTATCACTCAGCACTAGCCACGTACTGCTGTCACAATTTTTTTTTCTACTTTTATATTTCCAAAGCTTCCCAAGCTTTAGTCAGTTGATACCACACATTTTCATATTTTTATTATTTTGAACATCGGTGAAAGGTGTAGTAATAGTAATAGAAATAGTAGTAATTCTTATTTAATAGAGGCAGCATTGTATTGATGTAATAATTAAACAATGACAACTAAATTATTATTGTTATTGCTAATATTAGACCTTGACAAAAGCCTAAAAAGTGCAAAGTGATGAGGTGAATGTTGTATGCATAATGTCTTAAGTTGCACATATATTTTTTTTAGCAATAAGCCAAAATATATTGTTTGGGTCAAATATATATATTTTTCATTTTGCCAAAAATCCTTTGGATATTAAGATCATGTTCCATGATGATATTTTTGTCAATTTCCTACCTTAAATATATCACAACTTAACTTATTTTTTGAGTAATCTGCATTGCTCAGAACTTCATTTGGACCTCTTTAAAGGTAATTTTTTGAATATTTAGATTTTATTTGTTTGTTGTTTCTCTGCCTAAAAATGTACTATCCAAAAAAAAAAATCCATGCATAAATGGAAAGCTTATTTATTTAGCTCTCTCATGATGTGTAATCTCAGTTTTGACAAATGTAAAAATTATGATGGCTTTCTTGTCCTGGGTTACATATGGGAACATGCGGTATAATAAGTTTAGGAATTTAAACAGTTCTTGCATGTTAGAGAACAGCTGTTGCACCTGATTGTTAATGTGTATGTTTGTATTTTATTTAATGGAACTTCAGTAATTTTGTGGGCTCAAATTTCAGTTTTTTTTTAAAGCCGATATTCCCTACAATACATTTTACCTGCATGAATTGGTCTGGCATGAAAACCTTTGTGATCTGAATCAATATTTCATTTCCTGCTCTTTATTCGCCACCATTAGTCTAATCTCCATTGTTTCTCAAAATAACCATCAACTATTCTGTTGGAGTATAAGCATGGTCCACAGGGATTTTACCCAGAATTACTATAGTCATAGAAGAAGAAACATCACCAAGTATTCAGAATAGGGGTTGAGGATTTTGATGAGGATGGTGACTTCTCCAATTACTTTTTGTGCTTCCATTTTCTAAAAAGTCAAAACTCTTTATGTTCACATGCACTATGGAGTAAAATAAGTAAGCAAAATAAACGATGGTTACATTTACAAAAATAAAAACAGTGCAAGGATGAAATCTGTATATTAAGTAATTTGAGTACAGTAAGTACTAGAAGTTTAATATTTACCATCAGAGGTTTAGAACAAACCCTAAGTAGAATGATTGAGGAGTCAATCAATACACACACTATTGCCTCTGTTAAATGATTATGTATGTGGTGAAAGAATGTGAGACAGATGTACTCGTTTGAAAACCGCACTGCAAGCTGCAGACAGATTGTGTGATTTCACAGAATCAAGTTAGAAAATTAGATCATGGCTCTAATAAGATCCCTAATTCTCTGTGACTCATGGTGTCACAAGGACAGGACATCTTTTCACCTAAAGGCCTCGGTAATGAAAGCACGTCTCCTTTTAGAGAGCAAGGGCACAGAGTGCATGCTGCCAGGGTTTAGAGACTTCGTGGGTGTGTGTTATTTCAGTAAACTGTGATTAACCGTGTGGTACTCTGTTACCTCGATAGGGCACATTAGTGAGGAAGTAAAATCACATTCATTTTCTCCATAGAGAAATAATGATGACACATACTGTAAAGATTTCAAGGAACTTATCTCTATCCTCTTAGTTTTATTTCAAGGTTTCTCCTGGATATAAAATGTTGTATTGTATGAGTTGTTGTTTCTCATTGCACTGTCATTTTATTATTTATTTGACATTTGCGATGTTTTATGGGAAGAAATAAATGTGACATCAACACCTTATACCATGTTTGCACATTTTGCTGTATAGGAAGTAATATTAAGTCTTCATTCTGTTTTACTTGCTATCCAACATTGTTTTCAGTGTACTTCATCATCTTTAGTTTGTTCAGTTCGTTAATGATCAGCATTTTTGTCTTTATATCTGAGGCGTTTTGCAAGTTCTTGCGTTAACCCTCATGTGACTCTGAGCTCTCTCTCGCCTGGAGACAGAGGAAGCAGATCAGAGGCCTCTGCAGTGAAAACACTAATTAATATTAATTGTAATGAACTTTAGGGCTTTTTATATGCCATGTAATATGCATGTCTTATAATGTGCTTATACAGTACCAGAGAGACAGAGCTGCTGGATTGTGGGAAATTTACTCCTTGACAGAATGCCCCTGCAGACCCATCTGAGGATAATGCGCCTGTGAAAACCAGTTCTCGCAGGAAATACATTAGAGATTACAGAAAGTAGGACATGGTCAAGGTCTTCTGATAGATAAAAAGCCCCAAATCCAGATGTACGCAGAGCTGGTCATGGTCCAGTGTAGTTAAAGAGGTAGTTCACCCAAAAAGAAAGTTGTGAACTCAACCCCTTCAATTACTTTATTATGTTGCAAAACTACATTGGGTCACATTATTATAAAGGCCCAGTTCTCGGCATTACATAACATTAACTATGAATTTTGCCTCAAACCCCTAGTTTGCTGTAGCTAAAAGGTGGTAGTTAAATTTAGGTATTGGATAGAAATAGGGACGTAAAGTATGGCCATGCAGAGTGTGTGTTTTATAAGTATTAATGAACAGTCAGTATGCTAATAATATGCATGCTAATAAGCAACCAGTTAATAGTGAGAATTAGTCTCTGTACTAAAGTGTTACCCTACATTGGCCCTCATTGACTTTCTTTATACTGACAGCATATTCATGTCAACACAATTCTTAAAATAGCTTTTTTGATGTTTTTGAACTGTCCTTTGGAGCTCAGGGCTGGTAATTAATAGATTGCTCATTTTGATTGTGGAAGTCGCTGAAAGACATCAAAACGCAAACCACTGGTAATGGACTTGTAACACTAAATAGAGTCATTTTTGTGTAGGATGGGCGTCTACGCGTCAATGACCAGCTGATTGCTGTTAATGGTGAGACCCTTTTGGGGAAGTCCAACCATGAGGCCATGGAGACCCTGCGGAGATCCATGTCCATGGAGGGGAACCTGAGAGGAATGATCCAGTTGGTTGTACTCCGTGCTGTAGCACCACCAATCCAAGTATGTACTTCCCTCCAGAACACATTTATTTGCTCCTAGCAATCTTCTTTCCTCTTGCAGCCTAAAACCAGCTTTGGTCTTTACTAGTTTTGTATGTTATTGTCTGGTTTTTGTGGTTGACAAGGTGTATTCCCAATTGGTGCAAGTATAGGTCTCTGCAGCAACTGTAATGGGAGTTACCACATCGGGGCGTTTTTACACCGTGTTACTGATTGGTCGACGTCATTGTGAGGGTAGGTTTAGGGGTAGGGTTAGGTCAGGGGGATCATTTTGATTGCATGGTTGAGAAACACCCAGCGGTTTGAAAATGCCCAGAAATTGAGAAACACCCACATTTGCTCTGCAGAGACCTCTTTCTCAATTGGTGGGGCAAGACTGACCTGGGCTGCGTTGCCCAAACGTTTTTAGGGGTGCTAGAATCTTCCAGGGAGATGGAAGTTGGAGTTGGTTTGAGCTAAACTCTGCGGCACAGCAGCTGAGTTTGAGTCTTAGCCAAGCTGGTAGGGATCTGGTTGAACTGGTTAGCCGTTACACTTCTTGAAAGTGTTTTTAGCTCACAGGTGTTCAACATATGCAGTCTTATTTTTTCCACCAGGATGACTGATATTCTCCTTGACTGTTTACACAGCAGCAGAATACATTTGTCGGTTTTGATTTAGAATGGTAGATTCACGTTTTGCTGTGAATAAGAGTGACAACTGCATTCATTCACCAAACAACCAATTTTCAGGACTTGTCTCCACATTTTGAGAGTGAATTTGGATAATCAGTAATGTGTTAATGCAACAGCAGTGAATGACTTGTCACATCATGCAGTATTGCAATAATGTACATGACATGTACGTGTTCAGATATTTCATGTGGGGTATTAAAAATCAACACGCATTAAAGCCAATCAGGGTTATTTTTCAAATTGTGCTCAAGAGTTCAGGCCTCTCATAACCAATGTTGCCAATATTTGATGCTATTTTAGATACCGTGTATAAATGTGCAGTGCAGAGTGTGCTGTTTCATTCATAAACTACTACGACCGTTAAGAACTGCTTTATGGCTTACAAATGTCTTACTGTGTAGTATCTCAAATCATTTTTATAAACTCGACTGACCAATTTAATCGGAAGAGTTATTCATTCACAAATATGACATTTATAGTTGACACATCTGACATGATTGTTGGTGTATAGTGATCTCCAATGTCCAACAAGAGTTTAAGCCAAAAATTGGCTTTCATTTTGGTTATTTATTCACATAAACAGTATTCAAGCTTCTGCTGTAGGCTTTTGTATGGACAGGACAATTTGAGCGTCAGACGTGTTAGTAAATATGAATGTCAAACCTAATCACATACTTTCTGAGAGTCAGACCTGTTAGTAAATACAAATGTCAAACCTAATCACTGACTTTTTGGCTGATGCTCTGCCTCTTTGTTCTGTGAGTTTTCATGGCCATGTGCTACATTTATATTTGTGAATTAAGAGTTAAGTGATGGATGTGGTTGCGCTTGTTTATTTTGGACTGATTCCTGTTCTTCAACCAGCTCATTTTCTCTAACGTGCATACCTACTAGCATTAAAATATCTTTCAGTTGAAATCTTGTCACTCCAGCTGACTGGTACATTGATACTCCCATGCTAATAAGTAATAAGTAGTCATTTGAACAATTGTGGTATGCTAGTCTAGACCAAATCATGCATGATTCTGTTTTTATGACTTCTACTTGACAAGTGTTTGTCAGTTTAAGACCGGGTGCAGACAGATGCTTGGAGTGCCATAAAAACAGGTCAGAATAGCTCGTAATTGCCATTAGCCCCCCACATCCTTTAACTTTCTCCGTCATTTCCTCTGTGCTGGTGGAATTCGCCTCTAGCGAGATGTTTTAGGCTTTTCTCCTCCCATGCACCTGGGTTCGAGACCGGCCATATGCTTACCTCAGGATTCCCTCTATATCTCACACATGCACACACACGTGCTGACACACTCCACCCCAAGGCCTCCAACTGCTTTAAAGTGGTGTGTAATTAGGCTGCACAATAGAGAAGCCCCTCTGGCCGCATGGATTGATGGATACTGGGGGCTCTTTGTGAGCACTGACAGGCTGGGAGGGGCGGCCACGGCCAGGCCAGGGTGTTATTGTTCTCATAAAATAAAGATTCATGTTCATTATGCTTTATGGGCTGTGGACACCCCCGTCATGGCTGCCAATGGGGCGCAAAATGGAGTCAGGGCCAATGGGATGCCATTGACACTGGTGTGTAGAGGTACGATGAGATGCTAGTTGGTGGACAGATGAAAGGAGAAAAGCATGAATGGATGAGGGACAGATTGTGACTTTGAATGGGAGCAGAGAGCTTGTCGCTGGGTTCAGATCAATAGATCATGTAAGCCAGATGCAGGAGAATAAAAGTTCGGTCCTGAGGTGAAACTAACAGTGAAATATTGCTCAGCGTGCTTTTAGTACCACAAATAAGAGCTTTATCCTGTAATAAATGAGAGATTAGTTTCTACACCCACAAGGCACTAACAGAATGTATTCTTGAAGCTTTTATTTCTTTATATTTTGCGGTTTGTACTTAATGAATTTCAACGTATTGTAGCGTTCTGATTTTTTCTAGCTCTAATAAATAAAGTCTAAAAAGTTATCTTCAGGCCCGGAGCCAGTTTTTAATTCTTTGCAGACTTCCTTTTTTATGCGAGTCTGTTCTCCAGAGCCTCAGTGAGCTTCTGGGAATACACACGCTGATGTGTTCTTGCTTGAATCTGCTGTGTGTCCATGTCTCCTGACCTAACTTTGCTAATTATGGGCACTTTCTTAGACATCAAAGACTGACTTCACACACATACTCTCAATCCCAGTCCGGTTTTGGCTAATTCTCTAAAAATCCATGAAAAAGGAGACAAACTGATGAAGAGGAAGAGAGGAGGAGCAAAGCAGAGGAGATAAAAACCAGATTTTGCCTGGTTTGAAAGCTCTTGGAACAGTTTTTGTGGCTTTCTTCTCCAAAAAAAGGACCTAAAAGCTTTTTTGGACATCTTAGCAGGTAGTGTTGTGTGACGTATTGAATATTCACCCTATATTCGAGTCATTTGTGCTTACAGTTTAAAAATAAGCGTCACGGTGAAAATAGCAATGATTTTAATGGGCTTTTTATTTGGCCATTAAAAAGTTTTTGCGATCCCTCGTGAGTATTGAGAATGTTAACACAGACGTTTTAACAGCATCTTTACTTTAAGCTTCAGTTTGGTTGAGTTGGCAAGTGCATTTGCATGTAGGTAAATCAGTTCAGTCTTTCTGCTTGAAAGAAATGATCTGAAGTTAAAAACAAATGCATGTCACTTTTTTCTTAAACTATATAATTTTAAGTTTATGTGTTGCATGCATATATTTATTTGTAATAATTATTATTTCATAAATAAATGTTGTTCCTTTCATATATATATATATACACACATACATACACACACTATATATAGAGAGAAAAAGAAAGGGTGATAAAGAGAGAGTTTAGATTCTGTAATATAGAATCTAAAAATAATATTGAGCCATATCACCCCTCCCTGGTACCATGGTATATACTATTACTGGTAATAATGTTTTTATGGAGATGTACCATGGCAGTGCCATCTCTCTTCTCTCTGCAGACTAAACACTATTATAGCAGAGTCTGATCTAATCAATCCTTCTCACCGTTTCTCTCAGACAGCCATCTAAACAGCCCTGTCATAATCTCATTACAGCGTGGGCATTAATAATGAAAAGTAGCCCGTGGAGAGCCCACATGATCTGTGCCCTAGAGACTGTTTCCTCTTCTTCTTGTGCCAGAGGAGCTCTGGGAGGTTTGCTCTGGTGCTGCATGCTGTCGTACAGACCTGCCACGCCGCTTTTGTCTTTAAGAGAAAAGAAAATAAGCCTGTAGCGGGGACCATAAATGCTAAATGTTGTCCAAATTGAACTGGTTTATAACGGTGATATTGTTGGATTCACTTGATGAAAAACACTAACTACCAGAACTTTTGTGCTCTTGGTTAAACTGCAGTTCAGCAACATTTCCATCCCTTTATCTCCTACATGAAACTCCTAAAACACCCTACACTACACTTTTTACACTCCCTCTTCTCGCCGCCAACATTTCCTGTTAATTTTTATTGATTCAGCTGCGGTTTCAGAATCTCATCCTCTCAAAACTGCAAGCTCTATGTCCTCCTTTTTTTATTCTGATAAATATTATAAGGGAAATGGAAAAGTTGGCTGGTGAATCCTCATTGATCCCCTCCCGTAATCTCATTTAGTCCCAGTCACTGTTTCCTCTCCTGGCAGCCTGCGTTCTGTTCCCCACAGGCCACCCCTCCATAGGCCTGCTCTTACTGCCGTTAACATTAAAAGGACCACATTATACACTTCTGTAGCATTTTGTTTTTCCCCAAAGTCCACTTAAGATGTTAGTCAAGCCTTCTTGCACCAAAAGCACTCCCAATTCAGTTATACACAACTGTTTTCCACTTTCCCTCTCTCTGCCTTTCAATTAAACAGAGTGTGCTACTGTACCTTTTAATGCTTAAAAAACACTCCAGGACTTTTCCACAGATATCCACGTTGATTGCTACAGTAATTCTTGAAATTGGCAGATTTAACAGAAAATCACAGTGTATGATGGACAATTTTATTAGCCTCACGGGCTGAGTTGGAGGACATCACACGTGTTTGATATTTTTTAGACATTTTTATGAACCGTTTCCTCTGTTCAAAATTGCAAACTGCCTAGAACATACTATTTGGTTAGAAAATTACTTCACAACAGAAGATCTATGCCCTTTGAACATGGGTAGTATGAATGAAATTCATACGGCCTACATCCGTCCTGTTTTCACTGTCACGAGACCTACCAGCGTCAGTAGTGTTGCTTCACTGCGACTCACAAATTCTCTCTCATGGCTTCACTTTTTTACTTGTTTTGACAAATTCATTACTATTTTTATGTGTCATTCATCTCGTAGGAGTGTGTGAGTTTGTGTTTGATGCTTCTTGAAATTGTGGTAGCGTATGATCCTCAGTCATTTAGTGTTTAATACTTGGTTATTCTCTAACCATTTGTAATGCTTGTGTGTGTATGATGCCTAATATTTTAAAATCTGTTCTGATTTTGTATTTTTTTTTATCCAATGTGTTCCAGCCTTTAGTCTGGTACAGTACATATTTCCCGGTCACCTTAAACATTAAAACATGAATTTTTAAACATAACAGGTGCCCCCTATTCCAGTGGAGACACGACTTCTTGGCTTTCTCCATAATTGCTGTTTTCAGACCTCCAGACACTCTGGGCCTCAAAAAATAACACACGCGCACACACCTTGATTTACAATATTTTATGCGAGCGGTTTGCTTTCCTAATGATCCACAGTTAACTGAATGCCGGCAGCATGTGCAGTATCCGAACAGGCCATTAGAAGACCCATCTGATGCGCTGCACCCTGCCTCTCCAGCATTTGAAATCTGCCAATCGAATTAACATATTTCATAGTGGCGCTTCAGGCCTGGGGGCAAGATAATGAAATGAATTACCATTCTGTCTTTCTCTCTAGGGAAAACAGAGACAGAAAATCTGTAACATCTGTGTGAGTGGCTTAAATCCTTCATGCCACTGACATCTAGACTAATCAGATGAATTAAGAGCACTTCCAGGAGCAGATTCTTACGCTGTTTTCATCTCTCGTTCTCTTCCTTCCTCCAAAACCCGAGTCTCAATGTGGTATTTGTTTTGTGATGAATGCCGAAGCCGGCGTAACGATCTGCCAGCTATTTGAAAGTCTTTACCTATCCCGGCGCTCAGATTTGCCTCTTCTGTTTCCATAATTCACAAACAGAATCGATACAGTGACACGGCTTCTCTCATTTTCTCTCGCAGGAGTTCCAGGAAGCACGGCGAATTCTCAATCGATCCTTTGATAGCTGCGTGGGGCAGGCGGGGCACCTCGGCCAATCAGATGGCAGCACTCAGCCCCCCATGGTGATGAACAGCATCTACGAGCGATGTGCGGGTGAGTGATGGGCTCGCTGTGTCTTTATCTCACAGTCGGTCCGTGCCGCAATGAGACGTTCAAGGAGAAGGCCACGCAGATATCTAGTGCTAATATATTTCTGTCGTCTGCGGCGCATTTGCTTGCAGATTGCCTTTTCATCAGCTAGACTGATAAAGTTTGACTCTTCATTTTGACTGTAGAAACAAAAGAAATAATACATTTGTCATCTAAAGACAGAATGACTTTTGTAGAAGAAAAACTAAGCATAATGTAAGAGTAGAAAAAGGTATAAAACTGATATTGAAAGTAATAGTAAAGATATGTATAATGTTACAAAATATTTCTATTAGATTTTTTATTTCTATTAATCACGATTAATTGCCTTCAAAAAAAAATATATATATGTGTGTGTGTTTTTTTTAACAGAAAATGTGTGCATACTATATTTCTAATATATTATTATATAACAATATATTTCTTATGTATATTTTTATATATATATATATATATATATATATATATAAATACAAACACATGCGTTTATATATATATATATATATATATATATATATTTACATGTATTAAATATATTTACATAAAAATGTAAAAGTATGACTATATACATGCATGAACATGTAAATATTTTCTAAATATATACTATGTGTGTGTTTAGATATGCTAATTAATACACAGCACAAATACATATATAAACAAAAACTTTTATTTCGAATGTGATTTTTCAGTTGACCGCACTGATTTCAAATAGATGTTGTCTTTATAAATTTATCCATCAAAAAATCCAGGTTTTGACAGAAATATTAAGCAGCACAACAGTTTTTAACATTGATAGTAATAAGAAATATTTCTTAAGAGGCATATTAAAACGATTATATGACATTTTAGACTGGCTTCTGAAAATTGAGCATTGCCATCATGGTAATAAATGTAATTTTAATTTAAAAATAATTTCTAATAAAAAATGTTTATTTACAATGTTTACAGTTTTTACCTTTTTTACCATAACTCTTTGATCAATTAAATGGAGTCTTGCTGAGAGAATTATTGTATTTATTTAATCAAAGCAAAAAGTACAGTTAAAAAAAAGTATGTATTATTATTAAATGTAATAATTAAGGGAGCAATTAGTTAATACGACTGTAATGCAAACTTACTACGACTTTAGCAAATCTTAAGAATGTCTATTAGTATAATTCTTATATTATGAGGCTTAATTGATTTTTAAACCCGTTCACACAGAATTGTCATATTGTTTTTCATTTATCAGTTATCAATCTGTGCATCCCTAATATTATTGATACAATTTAATATCAGTTTCATTCTGTGTGGATTCATCTGCCTCATGGAAACCAGTAAACTATATTTAGACCTTTTAAACTTTGCTAACTTGGTCTTCTAACAGTTTTCTGTCCTCATGCCATACTGGAAATCAGTTTGTACATGAATGTCTGTCACAATCGATGCAGCTTGCTTGTCATACATGTGCTATCTTTCTTTGTCTCTCTTTTCCTCTCTTTCATGCCTAGAAAGACTTTTATCACAGCTGTATTAGAAACTGGAAGTTTAACTCGTCTGAGAATTGGAGCACATTTGCAATTCTTTTCATGTGAAATGCCTGTGTGCGTAGCCTGTCGTGTGGACCATCCCTTTAACCGAACATGAAAGAGTAACACTCCTCCTCCAGGATTTCAACACAACCAGAGACAGACAGATCGAGAGAGGGGCTTAAAATGGAGCCGCTGCTTGCTTCACGCATCTGAAGCTTTCCCGTTTCGCACACACACTGTACTCATTGGGATTCCCAGAGTGCACAATGCTTAGAAATAATACAAATAGTCCAATATCAGCCGCATCAGCTTCATATCTCCCCTCCCTGACACCTCACGCTTCTCCCCGTTGTTTATTTCCTTGATAGACCGGTGCTCTCACGCTCATAAATATATGCAGTTCAAAAATATTCCTTATTTTCTCTCTCACGCTGGAAGTGGTTCTTGGCACGGTTGTCTCATAAGCAAAGAAAGTATGACAGCAAAGAAAAGAAAGCGAGCCCTCCCCTCGTGAGTTGTGATTGTGTGTTTGTGCTGGTTTCTCTCGCCCTGACCTTGAAATCATTAAGTTGATGTGCGCTTTATCTAGGCCATGTTTCCAAATGCGCAACAGTAATGTGGTCCGCTCGTAACGTAGCGTAGCAAACAATTTAAAATGCATAATGCCCTCATCAAGAGAGTGCTGAATTTTTTAGCGTGGCATAGCCATTTGGGCTGAGGGAAGTAATTTACTGGTAGTTGTTTGAGCTGTAAATGAAAGCTAATGATTTCGTACATATGTATGTGTATTGTGTTTGCTTTTGAAGTGGTGCTCCTCGGGAGAATCGCTCTAATTATAACCCTGGATAACAGTGGGCCGGGAGCTGAGGAGAGGGCGGAAGTGTGGGATGGTATGAATATTACTGTTTCTGAACTCTGGTGTGGGACGAGTTTTTTCTCTGCCCTCTAACGCCTTCATGAGAAGACGAACTTTGAGTATTTTTGTTTATTTGCTTCATTTCAAGCCTTTTTTTTTTTTTTTTTTTTTCTTTTCAAATCGTTTACAAAAAAGCACCGTGGGACCACGGTACAGGGTGGAATTTGATGATGTATCGAATGATAATACCGTGGTACTGAATGATTGCTGTATTCATAAATCAGGCTACCCTGTTGAGAAAAAAAAACGCATTTGCTGGTTTTGAACCTGGGACGCTGGATTAAGTTGGCCTTTAAGCTGGTTGGACCACATCACATGACCAGTTTAAACCAGTAAATGAACATCTTAAACCAGCTCAAACCAGCATCCCAGCTTCAAAATATACCTTACCAGCTGTTACAACAGGGCATTTACATAATATTACTAGGTACTTCAAAAATACTGTGGTATTCCATAGAGCATGTATAAAAACATGGTATTATTGTGGTACATGTTTGAGACTGCTGTGGTACTTCCCAAGTTATTTTTATTGAGAGGAAACAGAAAGAAATCAGAGATAGGTGGATGACATGTTGTGTGTTGAATTGCAATGCCGGGGCAGCTAAACGCGTTAGCGCATATGTGCTAACCACAAGGCCGCGGCTCCAAAACACTCAAAGAAAAGCTGGAACGGTTCACTTATCTCTAGTTCCCAGCATGCTTTCTGGTGAAACTAGCTATTTGTGGTGTCATACTAGTGGTGTCATACTAGTCACGCTGGTCCGGCTCCTATCTGTTTGAATTAAAGAAGACTGTAAGATTGAAATATCTCAAATTTTTGGTAACATCCTGATGGTGTATGTAAATTGTGGAGACGTTTGTTTGATGTGTGGACAATACATCTCCAATACATCTCTAAGATGTTTCCTGTCAGATGTTAAATATACATTTTATGTTTTTGATTTAGAATGTACCTAAAATGCCTTTTTTATATGTAGTTATCAGATGTTACACATCAAACTGCTTCCAGAGGCATCACAAATGCAAAAAAAATTATTTTTCATTAGTATTAATGCGTATGTATGTTGTAGAGTAATTTAGACTAAAGTAGAATTACAGTAATTTGATGTCTTTTAACTCCCACAGCTGCCATACTGAGTGTTGGGATTTCTCTCATTCATTTTTATGCAATATATCATTTTTGTGTGTGTAATACAATATTTTCATTACAGGAAATGCCTCATGTTCTCATAGCAATACTCTTGCATCCAAGTCTCCCCTGTTCGGCTCACTGTTATTATGAATATTGTACACAGATGTGAAATATTATATCTGTCCAGTGTCTGTGGTAATAGATTTGTACCCAGCCCTCTTAGAGAGAAACATGGCTTTTATTTCAGTTAATGTTTTACATAAGGAGGCGTTTTGCTAGTGCAGGCGAGAGGTCTGGTAGGACACACCGTTTAGGATTAATAACCCTGTTTTAGCTGGAAGAGCCATTGATCCATCATCTTCTGAAGGAACAACTTATTTCATTTCCACTACGCCACACGTTAGCAGATAAATAATCGTGAGTGTGTGCAGCTGCGGATGTGTGTATGTGTGTTTGTATGCAACACACATCTATTTTTTCATTCACTCCAACATCAGTTCATCTCTCAATTGTGTGTGTGTGTGTGTTCGCGTGTGTGTGTGCAAGCGTGCATGTATGCGTCTGTGCGCTTGATGTATTATGGCAGTTGTGCAGCACACAAACAGATGAGATATATAATACTAATAAGCAGTCATCCCAGTGCAGTCTGATGAGTAATGATGAAGTTCTGCTGGGTGGGGTGCACTGATCTATGTGATTGTCAGGCCCGATATCCAGCTCCACTCCGCCAAAACACAGACACTCCATCAAGAAGACAGAGAACAACGTGCTATCCATATCCCAGCAACCCACAGGAAGAAGTTAAAAATCTTATGGTTTTGGATTTTATTGAAATGCTTCTTCCCTTTTTTTTTTTTCTCTCTCTCTAAAGTTCACCAAAATCAAGCTATGCTATGTCAAGTTCATGCAACGAAATTCAGAGCAGCAAGTGTGTCTGTGCAGTAAACTGTCTATAGGCTATGAACATGATGCAGGACAAGGGCTGACTGTGTGATGTAGCCTATAAAATGCAGTTATGTGCTCTAAATATTGAAGAGGTGTGGGCAAAAATGCCACTGTATGCCCTTATATGTGCATGACTGCAAGTGTATAGTTAATGAACAAGAAACAAATAGTTATATTTTAGACACAATATAGTTAATTTTTTATTAGTGCTGTCAAT
>JAUMHP010000057.1:5852390-5876177 GCA_032361065.1 Enteromius trimaculatus
TATTTATATATAATATAAAATCTAAATATATGAATGTATAAACATGAATATTTTCAAAAGATGTACTTTATACAGTATGTGTGTGTTTATATATGCATTATAAATACACAAAAGCAAAAACATTTTTGCATTTGCAATTTTGATTAATTATTAGACAGCACTAATTTCTAAATATCTATATATGTTTGTATAAAGATCATGTCCTACCCTTTATTCTTCTCTCAGCTCTGCCTACAATAAAGGCTAAAAAGATGAGAGACTAGCTTTATGATATCCATACCTGCAGCAAATACTGAGACGGGGCCTGTGCAGCACTCCACAGAGCAGTTTAAAGGAGTCCATCGGTTTGTGTCTTAGCAAGGAGATATTTCGCAGAGAGCCGCAGGGGAGAACGATGACAGACTTCTCCCACCTTTCCTCCCCGAGGATGGAGACAGGAAAGAAAAGGAGTAATGAGAGTGAGAAAGGAGATTATAGAGGTGCTGGAGGTGCAGATGAGAAGAGAGAGACGTTGTGAGCGAGGAATAGGGTCCACTGGATGACTGCCTCTGAGGAATGGAGGGATCACTAAAACAGAAATGAGATGGCCGCTTTTGCAAGTCATTTTCTGTAGCGGCGTGATGGGTGCGACGGCTCTAAAAATTGAACGCTCACCATGAGAATTGAACAGTGCAGCACATTTCCACACATTAGCTAAGGATGACCCTATTAGCTCTGCTTTTTTCCGTAACACACTGAATGAGAAATATTTCACTCTCTTAAAACGCTGGATGCAGCAGAATTTCAATTACACTTCATTAGTTTTCCATATTTGGTTCTCGCAAAGTAATGTTTCGCTGGCGACAGTCGACTATGCCAACAATTGATTGCCTTTCATTATTGTGATAGTGTAAGAGTGTGTGTGCTTCTACTTTTCAACGAATAGACACACAGCAAAAGAATTTAGTCAATGAAAAGAGCCATTTTAGCTAGACCTAACCAAGGAGCACAATGGAGTGCTTTTTTTTTTTTTGCATCTCCTCATAGGTGTAGTTGATCCTGCGCAAAGCCCCAACTTTCAAATTTTGGCATTTTGTAAAAAAATCAATGCCGTTTTGTGGCTCTACTGTTTCGTGACATACCACTGTAGCGCGAAGTGGCTAAAATATCGCTGCAATGAGTTTTAACAACATATGATCAAGAACTTCGAATCAGGGAATCCTCACTGATTCCCAACGTCGTTACGTTAATGCTAATATATTGGATCATTCAAGACCAAAACACAAAGAAAAAGCTCAGTCTGAATAACCGAACTGTGTAAAATAGGTACTAGCATAATTACATTCCTCGCATAAACCTAATACCAGCCTCTCCAGAGAAAATGCTTCATCCCCATGTGCTCGTACGATTGCACTTCAAGATGAATACTTGCACTCAGAGCCCTTTATTCCTGGCTTCTTTTGATCAGAAACTGTCCTAAATGCTCGTCTTTCATCTTTGTGTGGAGGTCCAAGGCCAAAGAGTGTTATTCTCCTGAGCTTTTGTTCTCGCTAGCAGAGTAGGAATACATTTGTTCGATAAGCATGCGTCTTTCTGGAGAAGCATTATTCATTGACCTATTTTGTATTGTTTTACCCCTCTCTGTGGAATCAGAATTAGATTTGTATAATCGGGAAATCCACCATTATCTACATTCTGTTTGAGGAACGAGTTGAATTGAAAAACAGGGAATAATTGTTTCTAAGAGATGGACGTTGTGCAAAGTACAACTGGTTTGTTGTGCGCTTGTCAATAGCAGGACGTGAATGTTGTTCAGATCTCAATCATAATGCATGTGCATTTATGCACTTTTTAGACAAAAGACCATTTTTATTTCACCTTCACACGTTATCAGTGGTATTTGAAATGGCGGGACATTTTGTCAATGGCTTGGTTTCTATTTCTTCTGCTCTATCCACTGAAATTTAATTAGTCTAGAATTAGACTTGACGTTACTCGCCCCATACCATTTTTGCTATGGACATGAATGATACTTAAAGGGTCAGTTCACCCCAAAATGAAAATTGCATCATTAATAACTTGCATCGTTCCAAACCCATAAGACCTCCGTTCATCTTCGGAACACAAATTAAGATATTTTTGATGAAATCAGAGCCGTCTGACCCTCCATAGACAGTAAATTCTCGTAGCATCGTCAAACTTAAGTTGATCCACTGATGTCGCATGAACTGTTTTACCAATGTTTTTTCTAAGTTTCTGGTTTTGGGATGATTTCAGTTGCATTGCTGTCTATGGGGGGTCGGATATCTTTCCAATTTTATTAAGATATAAAAATATCTTAATTTGTCTTCTGAAGATGAATAAAGGTCTTATGGGTTTGGAACAACATGAGGTTGAGTAATTAATGACAGATTTTTTATTTTGGTGAACTAACCCTTTAAACCCAAAAATGTACATTTTTTCATGTACTCACCCTCGTGCATTTTCTAAATTTCTCATTTATGTTTCACAGAAGAAAAAAAAGTCATAAATGTTTGTGTGAACTGTCCCTTTACCTTTACATAAAGTAGTGATTTGTCAAAGATAAATTAGCCTTTCATAATTTCATAATTATTTAAAGATGGGCCACTTCAATGACTACCTCTTAGCTTTTTCAGCATTGTCGCTGTTTTTAAAATGAACAGAGTTAACATTGAACTGACTTAACCTAAAAAATTCATAATTGATGAACTTTTAAACATTTGCAGCTAAACTAAATTGAAACAGCACTGAACTAAACCGATATGAATAACCACACTATTGTCTTCTGTACAGCTGAATTCATTTCATTATTGTTTCATTTTATAACATCAACACTGATGCTTTCCTGTTTATTAATGAAGCTGCTTTGAAACCGTCTGTATTGTAAAAAGGTCTGTATAAATAAATATGTCTTGACGTATCTTATTCATTTCATTCACAATGTGTTTATATTGTAAATGCATCTTAATGCTTCTGCAACAATGTAATTTGTCATGCCAATTAAGCTTATTTGTCTCTGAGAGACAGAAACATTTCACTCATAAATTGAGTTTGGGTGAAAACCCAAGTTATGTGGGACGTGACATTGGTTTCTGTAAGCTGATTGGCTAAAACTCCCTGCACATCATTGTAGTCAGGACAAAGGATAAGCCAGTTTTTCCACACAATAGCACATTGTTTCAAACCCAGAATCACTGGTGCCAGCCAACACACACAACATCTTCAACTTATATTTGCTGCTGAGTCAATAAGCTTTCACACATTTGAAGCAGACAATTATGAAGTAATTATCCCTCCATCCCGTTCTGATTGATTTGCCACAATTTGCTTTTGTTCTTCTTGTAAATCCTTTCCTTTCGCTCAATGCATCCAAATCTCCGAGTGCATCTAGCATGTGAAGTTTGTGTTTTATCTTTATGTCTGTTTGTTTGTGTATCTGCATAAGCAGTTTTTGAGCTAGCTTTTTTTAAGCTCGTGCAATCTATCATCACATGACGGATCACAGCCCGCTGAGAGCCGTATTTGGCCTTCTATCTCTCGTCTGCTGGGAAAAATTGACCTCATGAAAAATGAATAGGATTATTTAAAAGAGATTGCAATGTAATGAAAACCTATTACTGCGTGCTAGGCCGCTGCTAGCTCGCCGGCGTTTGCTTCTCTCTCTTCAAATCGTTTTTCTGTGGATTACCCGTGCCTCTGCCACTATTGCTTGCCTCAATTTAACATCATATCATATTTGTCACAGGGCCCAAACCCCTATAGCCCAGCTCTCAATAATTACTGTAAATCTCTGCCAATTTCCTGCCCCTGTATTTGTATTTGGATGTGTACACAAGTCACTTCTGGGGTAGCAGGGTTGGAGCAGAAACTAGTCTGCTAATGTAAACCATACAGGCTCTCCTAAGCCAAAATGCATTTTTCTCTCCCTCTTATAGTGATTTGGGCGGATTTTTAGGGCGTTGAAGATTCATTTATGATTTATTTTTCATGTAATGTTGGTTCTGAGAGTGTGGAGTTTTTGCTAGCACTATAGCACAGCGCTGATGTTGGATTGACTGCGCAGATATCTGTATTGGCTTTAAATGGGGATTGTGGTTAGAACTTGAGAGCAAAAGTTTTTAGCAACAGGACAGAACAGACGCTCTCTCTTTGCCTTTCTGCCCTGTGGTAATGCTTGAAATGAATAGTATGCCCTGTGGTTGTGGTTTTACTTTGTTTACAAGCGTGTGGAAAAAAGAGAGTGCAGTGCTTTTTTTCTCCTGATTTTCTCCTGATGTAAGCATCTTCATTTCCCCAGGTGTGCATAAAGAGCATATGTTGCCCATTCACATGTACACGTATGCATAAACCCCCCACACACATACAGAGATTATGCATCTTGCATCTTAAGTGTACCCCAGCAGTCGAGGTTGCCCAGTCCTGTTCCATTCACACCCATTGCCACACCCGTAAATAACCGAACTGTGTGTGAACGTAACCATACTAAGGTCTAAAATACAGGATTGACAACCGTATTCTACTGCTGTGTGAATGTGGCCATTGTCACAACTGTCGTTAATCATTTTATTTCAGTAATAAATAGAACTGTTCAGAACAAGATCTCAGTCCCTAATTGGCATTAACAATTAAAATGTAACCCGAGTGAGGAGGCCTTACTTAATCCCAGAGTGCATCCCTCCCTACATGGTAGATGAAAGCATTGTGTATGCTTTGTCAGAAGTCAGGTAATAAATGCACTCTCCCTTGCTTTGGATCAGTGCGGACTCACACACACACTTGTGCCCACAGCTGTGTCCGATCTGACTCCAGTGCCCTGCTGATAGACTTGTTCCATTGTGCGCGAATCTGATGGATTGGCCCCTGAGGGCCCCGTGTAGACCCCTGTAGAGAGCATGCAGGCCATGTGGGTCTGGATAGCTGAGAGACTGATCATAGGAGGAGACCAAAGGGTTTCATACGTAACATCATACTCCGCCACGTGTAGTGCCTGAAGCTTGGTTTGGATGATGGTAAAACACCACAAACACTGCCTCTACTTTAACGAAAATCTATGACAATCTTTATCCGGGAGGTCTCACTCACATAGTGAAACCTAATGCAAACCAGTGAAAGATGTGGTTTAACATGTTGTTTATTCTAGTGTGCTGTTTAATGGATGTTAGATTCTGGCCTCCACTGAGGAAAAAAAAAAAAAAGATTTTGCTTTGAAACCGCAACAGTTTTAATTGTAAAGCAAGTAACACATTGAAAAATTATTATAAGTATTTGTATTATTTACAGCTGTGTAGAACAGGGTTTTATGGGGGTATATTTATACAGTAGGCCTATATATATGTTGTTTTTTTTCACATTACTCCATTGTATGTGTCTATTGCTTTACTATGGGTTTCTCGAAAACCAAGTGAACCTTTCCAGGCATCTTTATTTGGTCTCATAGTCTTACAGATGTGAATCTTATGCCCAGAAATGCTAGGTAGGCAACTCACTACATTTTGAGGCTGCCCACTAAGTGGACCAAATGTATGTGTGGCCCATGAGACGGTAAAACATGTTTTCACCAGATGCTCAGTACGTCCTGATGCTTACTCCCTTCATCCCTCAGTGCTCCTCTCCACATCCTCCCTTTTTTCCTCCGTAATGTGTGACCCTCAGTTCAGTTACTGTGAAATGACTGAGATGATATTGTGCCCGGGGTCTTTCCGCTCTCATCTTTCTTTCTCAGTCTATCCTCATTCATTCTATACTTTTGTAGAGCATCGCTCTCATATGGGACTCCCACAGAGAACACATGTGACCTCTGACCTTCTGAGGAGTTGTTCCATTCGAAGTCGGATGTGGGACATTCCTACTTGATATCTCCAGCTTCCGACCATTAAACGTTTCATCGTCTGAAGTGTGCAAGATGACACAATGCAGAAAAGCAATGTTAGCATTTGTTTTGCAGGTGTGCAATTATCCACGGTGATGGTCACTTGTTTTTGCACCGATTTCATTGTTTACAGTCTTAATTCCTTTTGAAATCTACTACAGAAAACAGTGTACTGTTTGAATGATCGATTCTGAAATGAAGAACTGAAGAAAAAAATCTTTTTATTAGCAATTTTAATAGCTATTATGCTGGTTAGTCTTTGAAAAAATCAATGGTACTGTGAAGTTTGGTACAACACACAAGCATTATTTGAAGACTAAACAAGTTTTGCATTTCAGAGTATGACTAGTAAATGTTATTTTAACTTTAACAAGATATTAACTTAACTAATTTTTATGTTTAAATGTTCATGTCTTTATATCAATATGTGCACCAGATATTATGAATAACAAAATTCTCAGTTGATAATTAATCATTAATTTTGGACAAATAATTGTTTTATTTGTTAAAGTAGCCATTTGAAGGCTTTAAGGGTCCAGTGGAATCCACAGCTGGCTGGTTGCTCGTGTTTTAGTGAACTGGACTCACACTAAAGGCAGTTCTTTTCACTCTCCATGTCATTTTCACTATTGTAAGTTATTGTTGATAAATAGAGAAGAAAATGGCACATTTTTAAAATGTTAACTTCTAGTGTATTCTTAATCTTGTCCCTCATTATTAAAGCACAACTTCAAACACCAAAAGCCCACACTCTCTAAGTTCTCTTTAATTGAAGAATATGCATTTTCATTCATTCATATGCCATATGGTTGCAGTAATTTTTGGGTTAACTCTCCTTTTAAAGCTTCTGACAACTCTTTCCATCTTTATATAAAGTGTTAAGTTAGAAAGTTTCGTTTAGAATAGTTAGCAAGGCCGTAAGTGTATACTAGACTGTAAAAGCAGACCAGTTTGTAAATGGTGTGGCGGGATGACATTTAATGTCACCAACAACAAAGAATTATATTTCTTGATGTTTATATCATGTTAGCGCTAGATGATTAAAAAAGTTTGCATAAACAATACAGCACATGCCTTTATCGTCGGACATTGCCCTGAGCTTCCAAATAAGACGTCGGAGATCAAGTAATATCCTTGTACACTTTTCCAAGTACTAGATTGTAAATTCAGACTTTGTTTGAGTTGAGCTGAACACAGCAATAGGGCTTACGTGCTTGTTAAATATGTCACCATGGACCACAGTGGACTTTGTGGTTTCTTGGGGTCTTTGCCATCTGTGTGTGTGTGCTTTTGTCTTGTAGTGTGAGTCTTTGGTGTGAGGCGTTGAATATTGACTGTCCTTTGGCATGTGCAATTTTTCTGTAGAGGGACTGTAGTAAAAAAAGGGATTGGTAATACGTTTAATAAACCAATCCATTTTGTGGATGTTTTACTGATGCCCAGACTAATGTTTATTGACAAGATGTGAAGGCTTTGCTGACTAGGTGGGTTTGGTAAAAGCTTGGCTCTGGGAAAAGGCCCCAATGTGTCTTTATGAGCTTTGACATATTTAATTAGCAGGATGGTCTTAAGAGCCCCTCGCTCTGGGCTTTTAATCTCCCTAAAACCTTCTCGGCGCTGGGTTCCCGTTCTCCTTTCTGCTTTCTCTCACACTGTGCTCACTCTCTCTCTCTCTCTCTTTCTCTCCGTCACTCCTCATATTCCTCCCTCTTTCTGTGCCCCAGCCTCTCTTGGCAGCCGTGGTCCCACCCACATGTGATTCCTAGCCTCGGAATCCAATTCCCATCAAAATTGTGTTACACCTCCAGCTCCGAGAGCTCCCATAACTCTCTCTGGCCAAGCAGCTCACAGCAATAATCTGCATCCAGCCACCAGATGCGGGACACAGTCCAACACAATAAGGAGAACGTTTTCTCTTCACAAGTTTTGATTCCCTGCGCTTACTCAGCGCCAAAATTTCATAATAACATATAGGATGGTAGCCAATATGATCCTGTATCCTTTACGGTGGTCCTGATTCACCACACCCAACAATAACCAAACCCGAACCCGCTGCGTTCCAGTGAATCTTAAGTGTAAGATTCACTTAAGATTCACTTAAGAATGTCTTTCTGCTGTCTTTTTTGGTGTGTATTCTTTCGCAGAACCTAGTATGCTGCCTGCCTAAATAGCAATATAGAGGACATTTCCACCACAAAGTCTATTTTAAAAGACAAGGGCGACATATGATTTCATCTAAGGGTGTTTTCATACCTGTAGATTTTCGAAAAGGGTTCGAAACAAATTGCAGTGACCTGCTTGGTTTGAAAGCAAATTTTTCAAACCGAGTTTTTGCAAATGTTCTCAAAAATGCTTTATATGTTTATGTGATTATTAGTGAATTTGTTAGCTTAGCCACTTGCTAATGTTTAATTTTATTGTAGTCAATCGAGTGTCGCGTCTTGTGTGCTACTTCACTATGCCATTTGGAGTCCGTGCTTATGAAGAGAGTCCCTTTTGATGTAAATTTTCACATATTCAAAGCCATATCATCAGAGATAAGCCCAGACAGGCAGGTTTTTGGACCGTTCCCCAGACACCAGCTCTCCTTCAAACACTGTTTCTCTCCCCATCTCTTTCTGTCTGCATCTGAGTGTACGAGGGTAGTCGAATCCACTTCCTCTGAGTGGCCACTTCGTTCCTCCTTCTCCTTCCTCCTTAATTGCAGTGAAGTGCAGATGAAAGAGTGGAGAGAAGGAGCATGAGATTTCTTTCTCTTTAAAGCCTCAGCTCTTGAGCGCCGTAGCTGAGTCTTGCTTTCTATTATCAGACTCTGCATGCGTGTGTGTGAGTGTGTGTCAGGCAGATGAGGTCTTTTGCCAGCAGTGCTGGGAGAGCGTAACGTAAGAGCAAAGCACCATGGGAAACCTATTCTCTTTCTGCTTTGGCCCGAATACAGAGACCACAGGTCCCTCCACACCCCAATACCACAGCAGCCGTCGGTCCAGAACAAACACTCCAACTTTCCTTCTCAAGTCATGGAAAATCCCTCCTTTGCCAAAGCCAGGGAGCACTTTGTTTGGAAAATTTGAATGCTGGATATTGTGTTCTCTTATGATTTTTAATATGCCGGGAAAATGAAGCCAAGTCATGAAGTGTCTCACGCAGAGTTTGTGAGAGGTATGCCATCTGAAGCAGTTGTGAGGAAAGACAAGTTTATGCTTTTGCAAATTAAGGAAATTGTTGTTATTCAGTGTGAAATAAATCGTATGAAAGGTATTACTGTAGAGCAGGCCTGAAGTGTGCGTGTTTTGTTAAAGGAATAGTTCTTTCAAAAATGTACTTACCCTTGTGTCAATGATCGCATTGCTTTTTCCCATACTATAAAACTGTAGTGAGCACGGGTGTCTAAAAAGCACTACAGGATTCTAACACACACTAGTTAGGCTAGTCTAAGACCTGCGAAGCAATATGATTGATTTGTGCAGGGCTCTGCATTAAATATGGCATGCTGGCCCGGGGGCAGTGTGAGAGAGTTTAGACCAGTTGACCGAATGTGTCCTTTTGGCACAGGGATGTGATGAAAGTGTATTTTTACAGATCTTGTGCATTCATTTTTATGCTTTGCAAAAACTGTGGTGTGCACTACATTTTGAAAGTTTGGGGTTAAGAATTTTTTTTTTTTTTTGGAAGAAAGTAATACTTCCATTCACTAGGGACTCACAAAATTGATCAAAAGTGCCAATAAAATAATAAAATAAAAAAGATCAAAAGTGGCAGTAAAACATCCATTTGATCTTTCTATTCATCAGTGAATCCTAAAAAAAAAAAAATGTAAAAGTTAATATTATTCAGTCATTAAAATGTAATAATATTTCACATGTTGCATATTTGTACATACTACATAAAACATTTAGATAAAGAAAATAAAGATTATTTCCCCCCAAATATCTTTTGGGGCCAGTGATAGTTTTGGCAGACAGCAAGCAAACATCCTGATTGGACTAACAGAAAATATCCCGACTATTAGGAAGAACAGGCTGAAGTTTAAATTATCATTCATTGTTAATCTACCTTTTGTATCAAATCCGATTGTTTTTGATTGTAAATAGTAAAAGCCTTTCTTTGGTTACAACCAGCAGTGTTTGTTGTCAACTTCAATCCTGGCATCATGGGCAGAAACAGTAAATCCCTAGAAGAAATGTGACTCATTAAAAAATAAAATATAATTCAGTCTCTCTCTGAGAAATGAGAAATTGCTAATGTTCTTCTCTGCTCAAGATCAGGCCTGAGACCAGGAGTTTATATTGCACAGCGGTGTGTATCAAAGTAATATCCAGCACCTGCTCAAGGCAACACTAAACAGAATATTTGCACCTGTGAGTTTGACTCCTCATCCATCTCTGTCTAAAGAGCTTAGGGCTAAACCACTCAAACTCCCTGCTCATCCAGACCCTCGCTGAGACACGGAAGGTCACACAGCACACCAGTCAGAAACCAGTGAAAATATGATTCTTCTCTCTCCAAACTAAAGCTATGGATTTTTACCTCTAATGTCACTTTGAGCTCTAGTATTGTATATCCCTGTTTTGAGGAGTTATACTCAAAGAACAGTTGCCCTTGTAATCTGATCCTCTTCAGATCCATAAAATGCCACTATTGTCAATCAGGCCTGAGAGAGCGTGTCAGACAGACAATAGAAATTGAAACAACATGTCAGAGATCTCGCTGACTGAATGCGTTTTCTCCTTCTGCTAATGAGCCACATACTGTGCACAGAAACTGCTGATGAATATGATGCGTTCAGTGACAGACAAAGTAAAGCAACTCGTTTGGTTTGTCTGTAACTTTGGACAAACTGTACTCTGAGAAGAGCAATGTGATCGGACGATTGTTTCTCTTAACTGTGATCGGTCAGTATTTATGCAGCCGTCAGTGTCGAGCTGCGTTTGTCGTAAATCTTTTACCATTAAACAGCTTGTTTTTTTCAGTCATTCAGAGCGGGGAGCTCGCAGATACGTGCCCTTGCTTTTGTTTTTCTTTGCAGATCCAGACTGAGGAAAAACACTGGATATCTGTCTGAGGTTTTAACTGTTACGCCAAGAACATAAACCGAAACAGACCAGGAAATTTAGTGGAATTAAATTGGCAAGAATGAAAGCTTGATGCAGGCTGTGCGCACAAGTGTGTCATCATTTGTATTGCAGATGGAGGAGATGTCAACGTTTCAGATGATGCCGTACATTACATTTACACCAGGATAAAGATCTTGAGCTTTTTTGACTTACAGTATAGGAAATAAATATTATACATTTATTAAACTAATAATTCAAAGAGCAAATCACATTATAGACAATCTGAATATATGTTGTAAATCTAATTGCATAGCATAAAGTTAATAAATATGTCTTAAGTATGAATACATATTTATAAATTCTAAATAGATGTTATAAATTAGAATATAAATCCTGAGTATATAATTACTAAATACACCTTGTACAGTAAACCTTAAATAAATAGATAATGAGTAAAATTACTGTTTATTAAGTTTCTTTTTTAATTTAGGGGGAAAAAAGTAATTTTGAAGTAAAAAAAAAAAAAAAAAAATCTGTTTTTGCAGATGAACTCTTTAGATTTAAAGGTTTTAAATAAAACTTCTAAATATATAAAGTAAACTCGTTTGGTTGGGTTGTTGTTCCATGCATAATATTGTCATAGTTTGATTCTTGAAAAAGCAAAAAAAGAAAAGGAGAGATTCACTGTACTATGTAAATGTTTTTAGGGCATGTTTGCTGAACAGGCATTCTGTGTGTGTTTGTCTCTCCTCACCTCCAGCACCTCTAAATGTTCAAAGACAGAGTCAGGAGATTTCTCTCGCTCTCTCACACACACACACACACAAGCAGGCAGGTGTGTTGATTGAGAGACAGACAAATGCTTACTGTCTAAAACAAAGATCTCTCTCTCTCTCTGGCTCTCATTGTGTGGTTTCCCTCTCTCCATATATCACTCAGTCAGGAGCTGGGATGCTTTCCAGAACCTCCTCTTTAACAAACATCAGGCTTTAACATCTCTCTGTTTCTCTAAAGCTGTCAAATGCTTCCGGAGCAGTGCAGCTTGTTTCATATACAGTCATGCAACACCCTTCTGTCCGTCATTGCGTTTAAGCACCGTGAAATCAAAACTGACCATTTTTAAATGTTTTTGTGAAATGTTTGCACTTCATTGGATGTAAGGTTGTCCAGTGTCCAGTTTCAATCTCTGCTTTCCAGCACCCTGTCACTCATGTGAAATGATTGCAACAATTAGCATCCAATCAATTCCCAGTAGACAAAATCCGTTTTGAACTTGTTCAGTTCAAAAGGCGGTTGGACGTCACAATATCGAATAAAAGTTGGTCATGATTTGAATTTTATTCTGAGTTCCATTAAAACAGTAGTTTCAGAAAATCCTCAAATCATCAGCCTTGAGCAGATGTGGCAAAAGTGTGTTTTGTACCCTGTTTGTGCAGAAGTCCTCTGATGTTTGGCTGTGGTGAACGCTACTGTGCTGCCGCTAGTCCGATCCGTCTCTTGTGTAATTTTGACTTTGAAAACATACAAGTCGCTGCCAAGCTCTGGCCTGTTGAGAGCCCTGATGCCACACTGTTCTCTCTCTCTGTCTCATTTGCGTGTTCCCGCACACTAATCTCTGTACACGATTGAGAGGGAGTTTGTTGTTGATTCAAGTTGAAAGCTGCCATATTTCACTGATTGGAATTGATAGATTAATTTGCGCTGTAGAAAGCCATCTGTTTGCTTCTCTGTGTGTTCTAGTGCATTTCCCTAGGTGTACTTGGATGAATTTAGACACATCCGAATAAATGAAGTCACCTCTTCTGCTGTGACTTCTAACTTTTATTCGCTCATCTTTGTTAGTCTCAGTCGACTGCAAAGGTGCTGAGGCATTTTGTGTTCACATGATTGTGCAGTTGTGTTTGCAGCAGGCTGAATAGACCAAGCGCTTGCAGCGACAATTTGTTACTGTTAGTCAGAGACCAAAACTTCAGTTTGAGTCTGAATGTGTGGTGAATCATTAATTAATCACGTCTTTCTAGTCACAAGTAAGACTTTGTATGCAGTGCACTGAAGTGTGCATCTAATTTTAATTGTTATTTTTGGTGGTTATTTTCAGTGGTTGTCAGCTTGACTAAGTTTTCAAAATATCCAAAGGGTCTTTTGTTTGTGATTTTATGAAATAAGGTTTAAGAAAAACTGCACAATTTTTAAAACATTTGGAACTGTTTTTTCCAGGGAGATATTTGCGGGAAAACAGTCCAAAGCTCAAACTCGCCAAGAATGCATTTATTTGATCAAAAATATAGTCAAAACAGTAATATTATGAAATGTTTCAAATATTTTTTTTTTATTTTGATATTTAGCTTATTCCTATAATGCAAATTTTTAACAACCATTACTACAGCCTTCAGTGTCACATGACCCTTTAGAGTTCATTGTAATATGCTGATTTGCTGCTCAAGAAACATTTCTCATTATGATCAATTTCAAAACAGTTATGCAGATTAATTTTTTTAGTTTATTTAATTTTTTTTAATGATTCTTTAAAATAAAAAAAAAAGCATTTTAGAATCTCAACGTATTAACTAACATAAACAATGAACAATGCATTAATTACACAATTTATTAATCTTTGTTAATGTTAGTTATGAAAATACAGTTGTTCTCCGTTTATTCACGTTGCTTATAGTGTATTAACTAATGTTAACAAACACAACTTATGATTTTAATAATGCATTAATAAATGCTGAAATGAGCATTAACCAAGATTAATAAATGCCGTAAAAGTATTGATCAAAACATGTTTATTAATGTTGTTAACCAATGCTAACCTTATTGTAAAGTGTTACAGAATGTTTTATAGTTATTATTGTCCTTTCTGAATAAAAGACAATAACATTAAACTGAACTTTTACTGTATATTTATTCTAAGAAGTTTACATGTAAATTCAAATGAAAGTTTTCCAGCTCCGGAAATTGTGCTTTACATATTTAATTTTTGGATACCTTAGTTCTTCAAAGAAAAAAGGACTTTTTGGCATTTTGAGTTATTTTAGTGTGTTTTGTCTTATTTGAACTCATTTTAAGTCGTCTTGAGGCCCTTTTGAAAGTTTTCGAGACCCCGTATTGGGTCCCGGGCCCCCCTGAGAAGCTGATCTTGAGTCCTGTTATATGTGTTCCTCCACTTGTCCTTCTGTTCGTGACACATTCAGCTCAGCTCACACTCACAGATCTGTGGGCTCTCACACTCACACATTCAAAACCAGCCCTGCCTACAGCGATCGGGCTCATAATGACTTTCTGATTGATCGATACAATCTTTATTACATCAAAATAAAACGAAAGCTCAGGCTGTTAGGGTTTCTCCGTCTCGTTCTGGTATGAGGGCCGTGCTTTAATGGCTGTGTGCTGGTTACCAGTGCAAGTGACCATCCATCACCCTGCACTCAAAACGTGACAGACCCCTCCACCCACAGCCATCAGTCTCTGACCCCTGCTACACCCCCTTACACACGCTAACCCAATAAAGGTGAACCGTAATTATGAGATGCCTTTTAAAAGTCTGCCGTAGGCAATTATCAAAGCCATACATCTCCCGCTGCGAAATATCATAACAGGTTTTTAATACCTGTGCTGTGGTGATGGATGCCAGACGGGCCGGCGGAGAACAGGTTTACTGTGTGTGTAGGATGTCACAGAGCGTCTGAACTGTAACTGGCATATGTGTCTCTATCCTCTCTTCCTGCCTGAATACACCATCGAGCTTGATTGACAGACTGGGGGACATGAGGTATGTAGGAGTATAACTCGCAGAAAGCTGCTTCCTGAACCCTGCACTTATGAACCGAGAGTAAGTGTTTCTGAGTGTGACAGGAGAACACAAGTGACACTGAGACAGCTGACCTTTCCGATTATACGCTCCACATTTCTCCTCTCCTATCTTCCACCACGGGAGATTCATCTTTGGCGTGACAGACTCCAAATGGCCATCTCTTAACAGTGTCTGTTAAACGTGTTTTGAAATAAAGTTAGTTCACTCAGCGGCCATTTTGGGAATGCCTTAGGCTACATATTTTCTATTTAGGTAATAGAGTGTGGTGATTTTGCACTTCTGGGTCCATCTTTTTGAAGTCAGTATGTTTTTGAATTGGTTTTTGGTTGAACGTCTTAAATAATATCTGTGATTAACACAAGCTCAGGATATTTTCACGTTTCAACATAAAATACATCTGTAATATCCCACCTATGAATTTTTTTTTAAGCATTTAGTTGTCTTGAAAAAGCTGTTTGCTGAAATATTCAAATATTTCTGTTGTTTAAAGTAACAACAACGGTCATGGCCATCTTGGTATATATTGTTACTAGCAACACCACATACCTTTGAGAATGTAGGATGGTAGTTCTCTGGTGCTATGATATTTTGGTGTGTTATAACTGTTGTCTTGGATACTGATACCGATGTATAATTTATTCATTTATTTATTTATTTTTATTTTTGATGTGACAATCTCCATCATTTGTAGCTAACTTGACCCTAAAATTACATTTAGGGACTTTTATGTCAACATTGATTTTATTTCTACATATATATATATCTTTAAATTAAATTGAGCTAAAATATTTTTTTGGCTATTAATTTAATTTGAATAAAATGTGTATATTTTTTCAGTGTATGCGTAGTATTCTATGATATTATTTATTTAATATTATATTTATTTATTTAGAGATTTGGAGAAGTTATAATGCAAAATATTATAAATATATTAGTTATTAATTTTATTTTTTTATTTATTTATTTTTTGTCTTTTACTCTGTCTGTTACCTAAAGTTCTCTGCGCAGAATGCAGCATATATATATTTATTACAATAGTAGTATTCTTATATGCACTGTGCATTTGACGACGTTATTGTTTGTGAACTTGTAGTAAATTAACTGCTAATTGGGATGTCGCTCTAGAAGAAATGAAAGTCCACACTCACATCTGACTTCTCCTTAAATCAGATGATGACTGCAGTTAATAGCCCCTCCCCCTTTTCAGCATGTATACGGGTCTGAGTTAAGCACACTAGTATCCCGAGACACACATTTAGACTCTCATCTTTAAGCCAAAAGTGTTTTGGAGACCTTCAGAGAGCAGACCTCTCAAAAGCTGCTTAATTTCATCAGCAGGCCGTGGGACAGAAGTAATTACATTTGTGACACGAACTGTGCTCGTATAGAGAACATTTCAGTCACGCTGGCTGGTACATCAGCGGCCTGCTATTTATAAACCTCCTCTCACACAAATCCAGCCCTGCAATGAGCTGCAGAGGACCTCTCCTACTCACTGACGCTCCACACTGCTGTTAATGAACATTTCCCTATGATCCACCAACACCATACTTTAAAGTCCAATTTAAGAGCGGTTTGCTTTGGATGTTTCTGGTGAAATCTCAGGATTAGCCTTTGAGGAGTTAAACTTGCTTTTGCAAACTAATTCTTCAACCCCAAATGTCAGATGCTTTCAGGCCTGTGTCCTGGTACTTAATTCTCATTTTAAACTTAAAGGGATACTCCACCCAAACATTATCTTGTAGTTTAGTCACTCTCATGCCATCTCAGATTTGTATCACTTTATCTACAGAAGAACATAAATGAGGATTTTTTTAAATAACTAATCTCTATGAGTTTATATAATTCAATTGTAGTGGACCTCCAAAGATGACACTTTAAAAGCAAATAAAGTGAACACAGTGGTCCATAAGATGTGATGAATCAGTGTTTTCTGAGGTGAAATAAGCATGTGTGAGAAAACTAATAATATTTCAACCTTTTTTTCCCGTATACCATCACTGGCCTACTGTCACACACGGGTTAATAAGTTTACCCTTGATGTGAATGTCAGCACATTGTGACACTGAAACACGGAGGACTGTAATTTCTCGCATGAGTTTCACAATACCTTTTATATCAAGATTTACAATGTTTACAACTCATATGACAGCATGAAGCGATAGTTTATAGTCATGTCTAAAGTGCCGTTCTTCAGCTAGAAGATCAAGTCCTTGGCATGTTAACTATCTTAAACACTGTGACAATGCAATATACCAAATCCGCAAATTATAATGATTTCTGAAGGATCATGTGACACTGAAGACTGTAATGTTGCCTAAAATTCAGCTTTGCCTTTACAGGAATAAGTTACATTTTAAAATGAAGTTTTAAAAAGTTTTCTAAATAAATCACAATATTCCTGTTTTACTGTAATTTTGGTCAAGTAAATTCAACCATGGTGAGTATTAGATGCTTCTTTTTAAAAGTGAAAAGTTGAAAACATTTACAGACTGCGAACTTGTGCGTACATAAAGTGCCTCTCTTATGGATTTTTGAAAATGACCTATAATGCAGTGTGTAACTCAGCACTAAGTGATTGAAAACGTCCTGCAAAGTTGTAAATGTGCGCCATGTACCCTATACATATACTCGAAAGAAAGAATCGAATTACTCAAATGAGTCATTTTTAAAAAGAATCCCAAACCATTTCATGTTGAAGTCAACATGAAATATTAGCATATTGCCCACCCACTTGTTGGTCTTTTCACATTGGTCTGATTAAAAATGCAAATTCATTCTTTGCCACTAGGTGCCGCTTTCGAACGCTAAAATAGCGGTTTCTCCGGTACAGCTACACAAAATGCAGCAATGCGCTCACAAATGCTGCTTCATGAGGCATTCAATGCATAATGAAACGAAACTGAGACCAGTTGGACCAATCACTGCAGATTAGTGTCATCCACAAGAAGGCTTTGAAAAAATGAATCGTAATACGAATCATTTGAGAGTCTTTGAGCAAATAAGGTAAAATGAATGCATATTATAAGACAAAGCATTTTTGACCTTGCGTGGATATCCACCTGTTTTTGGTTACTTCCCAAACCAAAATATATTTTTTTAATGTTTCTTTTATTTTCATTTTTACATTGCCATTTCTCTTTGCATCTCCCTACTCAAAATCATGTCACATACATGTGCACATACATACACGTGTCATTTTTTGAAGTTGTATGAACTTTTTTCTTTTCAAACTTCGAGGTGTGGCATCTGTTGTGATGCTATATGAAGGCCCTCTCCGTGTTCTCATCTCCATTCACTCTCTCAGCACCCCATTCCTCATCTCTCTCTCTCTCTCTCTCTCTCTCTCTTTTTCTCTCTGTACCACATTCCAAATTATATGTGCATAAATTTCTCTCGTGTCATAATCCTGAGAGCAGAAAGCGTGCAGCTGGGCCGGGCTGGGCTCATCTCGTCTGGCCTTCTCTGGCAGTTTGGAGGCCGCACAGATTAAACGACTGATCCCACTTCCACTTTCATTTAAACGACCATTAGCCAAACAAAAAAAGGGGCCGGTGCCGGCAGCAGGCCTGGCTGATTGGAATTCCAGTGAGGCGCACCACCTGTCGATACGATGATTTCCTGATCCATGAATGCATTCTGGGAGCTGCAGCAGTTTAGCTAATGATTGTGGGTGTAGGAGATGTTTGGAGAAGGGTGGGGTCACCCGAAGTGAGGATGGAGGTATGCAGAGATGGAAAGGAGGGAGATAGAGAGAGAAAGATGGTGCTTCTGATTGATGGAGAAACGAGTTCCAGGATTGAGCTCTCATCCATCATTCCCTGTGGAGGCGCATGTTTAAAAAGTCATTTTCATTAGAGGAGAGAGAGTGTTTACAATCTCACACACACACACACACTCTCACAAACATACACTCACATGCATGCTCAGTCTTCTAAAGATCCACCTTTGGCACTTCAAACATTATTAACGTTCTGCTTTGTCTTCTTCCTAGAATGCCTTTTGGAAATGCTCCAGTGGTCTCTATTGACCCACCATCTTTGATTAGCACAGAAACAAATGAGCGAGTATTTCATAAAGCGCTGATGCTAGAATTAAGTTTCCTAATATCAGTGATTGCTAGGCAGCAGAAGATAGATTTAAAGTTCAAGTTTAGGTTAATGTCTTTGTTTTTACACACATTACAAATAAATGTAGTATGGAATCAGTTTGATGATAGTTATATTTTGAGTTATTTTAATAAACGCTCAAAAAATATTCCAGGTTCATAAGTTAAGCAGCATTTGTGGCAAAATGTTGATTAACACGGCAATTCTTCAATGGTTTAACCACAAAACATGTTAAAAAAAATCACTTATGTTTTAGTGTAATATTTTATCCAATTTTTACAATGCTGTGAAAGCCAAATCTTTATAATGACTGTAAAAATCAAATAATATAAACACATTGAGTTCAGTGTTTATCCTGAAAGAACATTTAAATCCTCCAAAAAAAATTGCTTTATTTGTTTAAGTCTGTTCTGTGAAGTCTATTCTGACAGTCAAAAGTTTGATTTAACCTGAAACACCTTCATTCATCTTTGGAAGACAAATGAAGATACTTTTCCCAGACCCAGGATTTCCTCAGAATTATGCTAAATCAGCATTGTTTACGTTCAATAAAAGGCCCTTACATGATTCGTGGTATTCTCCAAAATAGCGGAAGACAGTAACTCGAGGAAAAGAATTGTTAAATAAATATAATTTGAACACAAATGAACTTTAATTAAAAGTCATGGTGTGCATTTATTTTTCCCCTTTGCACTTTCTCAGTCAGTGGTGGAGTGGAGTTAGGACCCACGCTAGGCCTGAAGAAGTCCAGTTCTCTTGAGAGTCTTCAGACTGCCATGACAGAGGCCAAGAGGAACGAGCTGCTGCCTTTCCACAGGCCCCGCCCACACATGGTGAGAGGGCGTGGCTGCAACGAGAGCTTCCGGGCAGCAATCGACAAATCATACGACGGCCCGCCAGAGGATGATGATGGTGAGCGCCCATAATGCATCAGCAACACAGTTACAGGATTTAAAGGTGCACTGTGTAAAATCTGTAATTAAACCAAATTAAATAAAATAGTTAATTTAATAATTATAAAAAGATAAGTCATGGTAGTTTCTATATTCCACATATCATTCTGTGCCCCATATTCTCCCATAATCTACATTAGTGTTTGTAGTAATTGCGGATGTGTGTGAGTGAAGTCGGTGACTGCTGAGGGAGAGTAATTGAGAGTAAAGTGTTTGGCTTTGTCCTTGTCATGTGCTTCCTCTTCCCACACACCAGCCTAATTGGCCCTTCCATGAGACGACAGACTACAGACATGTGGCGAAAGAAGGAGAGAGTGTGAGAGAGGAGAGGGGTTGTTCATTATGGTCAGTGTGAACAGATACAGCACAGCTGAAGACTTAAGATCCCGTCTCATGCACACACACACACACACATCCCAAAGCAGTATCTTACTTCCTATTCGTGGAGAAACTAAAATGTGGTTCAATAGTTCGACTCGGGATGACCAAGTGATGAGTTCGTAGCTTCAAAACAAACTCATTAACACAAATTATCAGGTTATTTACTCATCGACGCGGGATTACTTCTGCTGTTTACCTCGACGTGGAGATGACACACACACACACACTTACGTGTGCACACCGTGATCTTCTGGTCAAGAAAACAGCGGCAGCTTATTACTAATTACTGAGGACAGTAATTAGGCACACAGCGTTCCTCTTAGTACTTATTACCGTCCCTGTTGTAGGATGATTTTCTGTCTGTGTTTAGAGAAAAGAGGCTAAACATCACATTCTAACAAGTCATTCTGTATATGTGTACAGGGAGAGAGAAACATTAAATACTACAGTATGTATATATAAAGATATATACGTTTGTTTATGTATTTATGCATACGCTTGTGAAACAGCAGTACTATAAAGGTAAAATGTATACCTGGTCTCATAAAAATATGTACCTCTATGCACTTTTTGTGCAACGTTTTTGCGTGCCTTACTGCACGTTTTGCTGCAGTTTCAAAGAGAAATGTCGACTGAGTGGTGCTTAAACACAGGTTCGATATGTGAACCTCGTCACGTTTTTATTACATTGATATAGGTACATAGTGCTGTTTTTTTTATTTTATTTTACATTTTCGGGAACTGAGTTTTTTTTTTTTTAGCCTTTAAAAAAACATTCAATGCAGTTAAGCATAATTATTTTTTACTAGGGTATGTCATGCTTAAATTGTATTTGCTATTTTTTTATTTGTATTAATTAATTTATTTTTGTCGTTGGACCCTTATATGATAATGTTAAAACTGGCTTTAACAGCTTAGATTATAATCTTTGTTCATAATGGAGTTTGTTTGTGTGACATTCACACGGTGTCACTATTGAATGGCATGAACCATTGGGTTATCGCAGGAACAAATCCCCCTGGAGCAACCTGGGGTCAAGTGCCCTGCTCAAGGGCACAATGGTGATATTCTCAGTCAGCACATCCACTGACAGCCGACAGTACATACCGGTGTATATTGTGTACAAAATAGCAAGAGATGACTGAAAATTGCCAGTTACAGTTTGATTGGCTGCTACGCAACTTCAGAGCCATAGTCATTAGATTAGTATACCAAGAAACAGCTGCTTAATTTTTCAGTTTTGAGGAAGAAATAGATATGTCAAAGTTTCCAAAGTTTATCAGATATGAACAAATAATTAGAAAATATTTCAAATAGATAATAAATTATCTGTTAATGGTCAGAATCAAACATTCTGCTTTTATTTTATATCAGTTGAGTATGTCTTGAAAAACTGAAAGCACGATCATATTAAGCCAAAATATATAGTTTGAACCTGTGACTTCAAGACTTGCAAGCCTTGAGCCTTAACCACTACACCACCACCCTAAGGAGAAAATTACGAGTATGCTGTCTTCTCACATGAAGAAGAAACCATATAAATATCAAAGGCCATACACCAGTGTGGATGATAAACACAGAGGCATTTTAGGAAAGGATTTATTTCCCTTTGAAATGGTTTCCATTATTTCACTTTGAGCTCACAGGAGTGTCATTATAGCTTTATTATGTAAGGCTTTCAGAGCATAGGTACTGCTCTTTAAGTCCTCAAGCCCTGCTCTTTTAAAGCGTTTTGATATTGAGACGTGAGCATGATGAGAAATATCTCCCATTTTTTCTTTATCCTTTCTCACCATTTTTTTCCCCGGCATTCAGCATTGTGTTCGCCGGATTGATATTTACAATAAGCCTTTGCGCTGGTCCGAACAAAAGAGTTTTCTGATGCATATTAGAGAAGTGGGAGCTGGAGCAGGCCTTTGAGGTTCCTCTGTGTCTCTGAATAATAGGGCGGCTGTACAGTCATTACCGAGCCACCCGCTTCAATGCTAGCTTAAACAGCGGATCGGCATTTGTTTGTGTGGAAATCAGGCCATGGGGAAACGGATGCCGTTGTTGGCCTTGGACTAAGCCTCGAAATAACCAACTTGTCCTCGAACCCGATAGTTGAAGTTTGTGTAGGCGAGGCTCAGTGAGAGTTTTGCGTGGTAGTTTTCTTTTTGTTTTTTTATCTCTGTTATTCAATATGGAAGTGGTTCAGAGGTTCATTATATTGAATGTAATGCAAAGTTTATTCTTCAACACATTCTTGTACCCCATTAAAGGTTAAAGGGTTAGTTCACCAAAAAATGAAAATTCTCTCATTAATTACTCACCCTCATGTCGTTTCAAACCCATAAGACCTTCGTTCATCTTCGAAACACAAATTGAGATATTTTTGATTAAATCAGAGAGCAGTCAGAGCCTCCATAGACGGCAATACAACTGAAATGATCCAGATCCAGAAACGTACTAAAAACACAGGTAAAACAGTCCATGTGACATCAGTGGATCAACTTCAGTTTTGCTGTGCTATGAAAATACTTTTTTTTTTTTTTTACGAAGAAAACAAAAATAACATAATTTAACTAAACATTCTTCTCGCTTGACTTACGTTGTAATACGTCTTCCGCCATTTTAGTTAGCTGGTCACAGGAGAAGAATGCTAGTTAATTTATTGCACAAAAACGTATTGTCCTAGCATCACAAAAGTGAAGCTGAGCCACTGATGTCATATGGACTGTTTTACAGATGCTTTTACTACGTTTCTGGATCTGGGATGATGTCAGTTGATGTCGGATGGCTCTCTGATGTCATCAAAAATATCTTAATTTGCGTTACGAGGATGAAACATTAGGTATTTAATGATATATAAAAAAAATATATATTCAGTGTATATAAATATATATAAAAGGTGTCATTTGTTCACATTAGTTAATGTATTAACTAACATGAACGAACAGTCATCAAGACATTTATTACAGTATCTATGCGTCTATTTATCTTTGTTAATGCTAATAAAAGTCGTTCATTATTAGTTCATTAACTAATATTAGCAAGCACAAATTGTGATTTTAATAGTAAAATAGTAAATAGTTAGCCTGGGACAGACATTTTCCTACTGCTTTAATGAAGCTAGCTACAATTATGCTGGTTTGAGGTTCCGTCGCTATGCATACGTCATCAGAATGAGTGGTCTGATTGGTTGTAGATTCGTCCAGTAGTATACAGAGGCATCTGATGGAAACAGGTTAAGCCCGCCTCCCAGAAGGCTGGTAGTAAGGTAGCTCGGCCAGACTAAGCTCCTATGATCTTTAAAGTCGCGGAAGCCTGGCTAGTAAATAGTAATAGTAAATTCTGAAATAAATGATAACTAAGATTAATAAATGCTGTAGAAGTACTGTTCATGTTACCATATTTGTAAATCATTTTCATCAGGATTGTTAACATAACAACATTTAAATCAGCTTAAGACTTATCCAGCCACTAGAAGTTTGCGGATGTCCCCTGGTTGGAAAAACTGAATTAAATAATACTAAAACAGAAAATCTTTCATTTCAAGTTGAGCTAGAGCTAGAACCGGTAACTGAACGTCAATTGATCAATAAACCAGGTTTCAAATTAAGAGATT
>JAUMHP010000057.1:5876277-5888235 GCA_032361065.1 Enteromius trimaculatus
ATTTCAAGTTGAGCTAGAGCTAGAACCGGTAACTGAACGTCAATTGATCAATAAACCAGGTTTCAAATTAAGAGATTTTTTATCATTTTATCGATTTTATTTTATCGTTTTATCAACAGCTAATTGGAAATGTAGTTTTCACAATTCTGTGTAAATTTACCATTGCGTGTATATTTATATTGGTCACCCTACTCTCTACTAATCAATATCGGCTATTGAAAACCGTATTGGTCGACCACTACTTGCAAATTTCTTTGTCTTTTCCCTTGTCATATTTTGGCCTGTAAGATACAACTAGCCATCAATAAATCGCAGTGTACAGGGCTGTTGGGACCTTCCCCTGAGCTACAAGTGGAGGCTTAGTAAGATGGCCGCTGTGAGGCTTATGAAAGACTGATGCTTTTTCGCACGTCTCCTCATCTCTCTTTTAACACGCTCTCTGAGGCGGCCTGGTAAACGTACATCTGCTCCCAGCACCGGCGCTACCATCTGACAAACCTCAGAGCACAGACACATAATGCAGCCGCGATTGATCGCCACACACACACACAGTGCCCCACAGTGGATAGCCAGTAACAGATGGTTATGTCAGCAGGTTCCTCAGTTACTCAAGCCTCTTTTTTCACTTTTCCTATCCTTATCTGTCCTCGTACTCCCCCCCCTCTCTATCCAGTTATTCACATCCCTTCTTTCTTTTTCCTTCTGATTATGATAATGTGAGCAACTTTTTGATGCTCCAGGGCAGATTAGCTGAAAAAATATCTCTGAAGAGATCTTTTATTTTTCCATGAGATATAGGCCATACTAAGACTAGGCGGTTTTGAAGGTGTAAACTGTGTGAATATAGAAATCTGTGAAACCAGTTGAGGTTTTACTGTGCTCTTTATATTGTAGTAGATATATTTGTGCTTAATGTATGCAATTCTATGTTTGTTTTATGTTTGCTTGTTTTATTGAAACAGATGAGGGGTCAGACCAGAGCTCTGGACGAGATACCCCGGCCAGCGGCTCCTCCAGACAAGGTGCAGGAGACAATGAGGAGAACAAGAAAGACAAGAAGAAGAAGGCCAAAGGCAAGAAGAAAGACAAGTTGAAAAGCAAAGGAAAGGAGAAAGAGAAGAAGAAATCAGAAGAGGTCGGTGATGAGCTGGATAAGAAGACCAAGAAGAAAGGATTCGGGTTGCTAAGGCAAGACCCCAGTTCTTTGTTGTTTGCATTTCCTTTTATCCGTTCCTTTCCTCTTCTTGCTTTGTTGTTTTGTCTCTCTTAAAGGGACAGTTCACCAGAAAACGAATTTACTCAAAACATTGTTTTCTCACCCTTATGTTTTTCCAAACCCGCAGGACTTTTTTTCTTCTATGGGACATAAAAGATGTTGTTTGAACTGCGTTCTGTTCTCTCTTTTTCATGCAAATACAGTTCAATGAATGGAGACGGAAGCTTTTAAGCTTCAAAAAGACACAAAAGCACCGTAAAAATATCATGAAAGATGTCCATTTGACTGGCTCACTATATATTAAAATCATTCAATATTTTCTTGTGGTAAATATACCAAAATGTTGTTCTTCACTCATTATATTTCTAGTGAGCCGTTAATTGTTGCAGCTGGAGTCAGTTTGGTGAACCAACACTTCAATTTCATAAATCAGATCAACTAATTAATTCAAGAGATCAGACCTAATAGAGCTAATTATTCAAGAATCTGATATTGCTACTTCTGTCATTGACTCTATAAAAGCTCGTATAAATATTAGTAAATAACAACGTTATAAATTTTAACAAACAACATTTTATGGTGTTTTGGGTCTTGTTTGAATTGTTCAATGTAATTTCAGTCTAAAGGCCCGTTCACACCAAGCACAATAACTACAAAGATAACAATGAAGATTTAGTTGTTTTTTAAAAATCATTCTTAGTATTAAAGAATAGCAGAGTTCACACCACAACTATAACAACAAAGACACAGCATCCAGAGAGTCCATGTTGCTATTATGAGCATTAGAATTTAAAGTGGCAGACGCAAGTGTACTTAGAATAAACTAAAGGGTCCAACTTTATATTGTATCCCTAATACCTGTGAACTTACATAACTATATATGTACATAGTATGCAACCACTGTGTAAGTACACATTGTTACATAGTATCTGTAGCTGTAATACTTCTTTTACTACAAATCTAACAAACCTCAAAATGCTATGTTTAAGTGCAAATGTGTAACAGTACATTGGTAACAAGACAAATGTAAAGTGGGGGAGTTGGATCTGGAGTTGGTGGAATTGGTGCACCACTGTAATATCAACTTAAATTACATGGTACCTCCTTAGGAACTGTCCACTTAATATAAAATATACAATTCTGGACACCAACCACAATGTATATGTTAAGTTACTGGCGGCTGCTGCTGTGTAATATCAAAGTAACTACATGGAAAATCCTTAGCAGATGTCTGTGTTACATATTTGTGCTTACACGTACCATTCAGTGGGTTGTTACATGTGTGTTACGCAAACATAACAGCTGTATATACACCGTACCAATGTGTGCTTACACTGTGGTTATGTAATATGCACACATCTAGTTACTATGTAAGTACACAGGTATTAGGGTTGGACCATGTGAACGGGGTTTAAGAGTGATTATTGTGCATTCCACTGAAGAAAGAAGCCAGGTTTGGAACGATGTGAGAGTGAGCAAATGATTTTCATTTTCAAATGAAGGCTGGCTTGATTAACAGATTCTCCCACACATGCGAAGGTCAGGATGGATGACTGTTGATTTGACGCACATGCTAAACTGCAGCAGTGGGTCGCCGGTCAGTCACGTGTCATGTCGCGGAATTTTGGCCCGAGCTGCTGTTGGGACGCTCAGTTGGCTCATGCTCACGGCTGAAAGTGTTTCGGCCCGCTTGCGTGTGTGTAACTGACTTCGACCGCTGGTAAACAGAGCAGTCAGCCCCAGCTCCATATGGCACGCTGTCTCTGCGTCACAGCGCGCAATCTCCCCTGTCTTCACACCGCGCCATTGCCAGCCCTAATTTGCATCACGGTGGGCACCTGTGCCAACCCCTGCCCATCTGCCTGTCGATCCTCCGGCCGGCCGGCATTGGCTTCGGCACCAGCAAGACCAGGCGCCTCCATCACAGTGGAGGACAACCCGCATGAGTGATTCTACAAATCAGAGCATGGACGCCCCGGCAGGCTCCACCTAACGGGCAATTAGCTCTATAATTGTTTTAATTTGGATGACTGCCGGGAAAACTGAAAGGCACACCATGCTGTTACAGTAACACACAGAATATTCCAGCAGAGAGAGAGAAATAGAAACAGCGGAGTGAGGAAAACAGCCGGAGAGCTTGATTCAGTCGGCGTCTTTCTCAAGGTGAACTGTTTTGACTCGTCAGGAAATGCGGGCTACGATACGGCTCCTGCTTCTGTTAATCCGACTCGGCCTGATCCCACTATTTTTCCTCCTCCGTGTGTCTGCTGAGAGTTTGCCAGTGTGCCCAGCTCTCCTCCCGCGTCCATGCAATCATTCTAATGTGCACCGTTGTTCTGAGGAGATAAGGGTTTATGTGTTGGCTTGTCAGCGGTTGATGGGGTGAGGGATGTAAAGGTTATTGAAAACCACCGTTGTTTTATTTATTTATATTTGGCAGGCAGCGGGGATTAGAGATGTAGGTTCGAGAGCCGTGCGGTGACGCTGCCCACCACGGAATGTGACACAGCCTTCATTAAAAAATGACGTAACCCTGAATGTTTTGCTGTGAGATTGCCCTGTCACCCAGAGCAGGCCAAATATCCTTGGATTAAACAAACTGATTATGTGTTGATAGAAGAGTAACATTCGCCATAAGTCAGCTTTTTGAAAGTCCGGGGAATGTGAACAATCTTGCACAGCCGGGGGTAACTGATGAGTCCTTGCTAAACATGACCTTTATTGTAAGGTTGTGCATGTGTATAAACCCATCAGAATCCCAGGTTAACTCCAAGGCCTGTTCATACATTACCAGTCAAAAGTTTGGAATTAAGAAACAAAAACAAAAAAAGAAATCAAAGCTTTTTCAACAAGCATTTATTCAACAAGGATGCATTAAATTAAACTAAATAAATAAAATAATTTATATTTCTTATATTCATCAAAGTCTCAATTCGACTGAAATAATGGCTATCTGTAATTAGCCTGGCTTCTGCGACTTTAAAGCTCATAGGAGCTTAGTCTCCCTTACTACCCCCCTTCTGGGAGGCGGGCTTAACCTGCGTCCATCAGATGCCTCTGTATACTACTGGACGAATCTACAGCCAATCAGACCACTCATTCCGATGACGTAGGTATGTATGCATAGCGACGGAACCTGAAACCACCGTAACCAATTGTAGCTAGCTTCATTAAAGCAGTAGGCAAATGTCGTCAAGCGATTTCTGCCGGTTTTGCCAGATTATTATGAGAGTAGCTGGTATTTACAGTCATTCAGTGATTATTTTCGAAGAGATTAGCAAGCAATTGAGCAAAACAGCTGCAACAGCAGAGTCGAACGATTGTTGCTGCTCGGTACACGCCATGTTTGAAAGGGGGGGATGATCGTATCTCATTGGTTCCCACTTTTTTGGGAACGTAAATGCTCTGAAACGGCAGCTTTGCCAGACTAACTTTGCTCGCGAATAGAGTAGCGTCACTGGAAATATGGGCAGGCCCAGGCTAGTCTGAAATTACAGAATAAATCAAATTTGAAAAGATATAACAACAGTAAATAGTTATTTTAATTTGTAATATTTCACAATATTAGTGTAGAATATTATTTTACTGTATTTTGTTTACATATTAGCATTAACTGTATATTTAAAATTGAAAATTAATTATTCCAAACTTTTGACCCTTTTTTTTTTTTTTGTCAGAAAATAATTTTAAAAAGAAACAAATAATCCCTATTGATTTTATATGTTCACATACAAACAAAGTCAGGTTGAATGTTTTGACGATTTTTGGCACCTTGAGACTGTTGTCTCATTTTCACTTGGGGTTGAATCGTTTAATTTAGGATGAATAAGGTATTTATGAATTGCTTTGCCAAGAGAATAATGTCCACTAAATGGGTATTTGCGGTGTGGCCTCTTCCTCTTTTGCTATTTCATTTGGTTTAACTCTAGGCTACATAGTTCATTCTGATATTGTGCTTTAAGTGGCCTGCTTTTGATAAATGTCAAGGGTTTCTCGCTTCTTTTCTTTTTTTTCTTTTTTTTCCCACAGTTTTTTATTTTTATCTCTTTACGTATTCCTTTCATGGGTCCTCATTTTTATTTTATTTTTTTACCTGCAACCAGGGACTGAAGCATCTCAAGCATTCTGTTGATCGATAGAAAAATATTGACTGCCCTTTTCAATTAGCATTATGTGTATTTGTGATGTCTGACCTCAAAGGTTAAGAGCAGGTGAAGTCCAGACTAACTGAGATGCCCCTTGAGAAACATGACCTCTAACCCCACCGACTGTAAATCTGTTTCCAAGTGCTTGAAATGTTTTCATTTAGAGCTTTTAAAGGGATTTAAAACTTTGAGGTCTTACAGGCATGTATACTGTTAATTTAAACCCCAAAATGAACCAGAGACAGTTTGGAATGAGTAAAATATGCATCTGTAACTGCTAAACTGTTTCTGTAATTCTGGAGAGACTGAGGGAGGTATTTCAGTCTACGTTTACCACCAAATGAAGATTTGTTTAACTCTATTCCAGTGACCTTGTTGTAAAGTTAGCCAGTATGGCTACAGACACCATTCGGGTTCTCTGATACCGAACACACATCTCTTATTTGAGGTCAGAAACGCTGTAGACATTGCCACTGTCTAGATGGAATAATTATTTTCAGACTCTGTTTTTCATCTCAGTGTTATATGTGCCTGTTAAATCTTTAGCTGGACAGTGCGGATGGTATTTTGTTCTTTGCCTGGCTCAGATTCAGTGTTATTGGCCACTATTTAGTGCCCAGTGGGAGTCACTGGCCAGTGTCCATTCTGCTGATAGTGGCCGTGTTGATCTGGTGGTAGCTGTGTCTGTGGGTCAGAGCAGTGCTGCAAATCTGGGACATTAAGCCAGGATATGGCCCTGCAGCTCAGTGATAAACATATGACAAAAGAGGAAAATCCAACCTTTTATGTCACGCTGCTTCTCAGTCCTTAGGCCAGATGTTTACTTCTAGCTCTTCCTTTTAAAATCTCCAGGTTACCGAGTCATACACTGTTATTTTCTGTTGTTTTAGCACCCCTTTAGTTTTGTTTTAGTCTCAGCTTTATGTTGATGCACATACAGTATAGTGTTTTATATTCTGTATAACATAATATTAGCCAATTGTAAAAATTCCTCACTGAGGATGTGAGAGAGTAGTAGAGATTTGGAAATACTAGTTGTTTAGCTGCGATTTATTTATTTTTTGCATATTAATGTTTTGCTTTGTATTTTACTAGCAGTCAAAATACAAGAATCCAAAATACAAGTTTTTTTACATAATATATACATATATGTGTGTGTGTGTGCGCTTTGTAGATTTATTATGTATAAATATAAGCACAAGCATGTATATATTTAAAAAAATATATATATTTTAAAACTATTTGTATATAATATAACATGTAAATATTCATAATACATAATAAACATATAATTTCAAAATACATAGTGCATGTATATTGTAAAATAAAACTTTTATTTTGAATGCTATTAATGGAGTGATGAATAGTTTGACACCACAAATTTTTACAAAAGCTATATTTAAATGGTCATGTTAATGACATTTTAAAAAATAATACATAGTTGCCATTACAAAATAAAAAAAGTATTTAAAGAAAAGAAAAGAAAAGAAATCTACAAAATATAAAGCCATCCCTGCCATTTTTCTAGTTGTCATGTATAGCGATTTTCGTACGAGAGATGCCAGACATGTAAACAGTTGCTGTTATACTAAGCAACAGTTGCTTGAAATATGCTGACTTGTTACTCAAAACAGTATCACATGTTTAGTTTTACAATTTAGATTTCATTGGAATCAGTTGTGAGTTGTGTTTCTTTGTGTTTCACCGTGTTTTGTGTGTGTGTACGGCACATTTTTCAGTATTGTTAGAGTTTATAAATGCCTGTGTTTGTGAAGTTTAGTGGTAAATTACTTGGTATAGTGTGTTTGTGTGACAAACTGATGATTTAGCACCACATGAAAACTGTATAGCTTGTATAGTAAAGTGTGTGTGTGTGACAGAGATGGAGCAGCTCTATGGGAGGGTAAGGTATAGCCTCAGGTGGAGGATGGGACCCATTAGGATGTTTTACATCTTGCAGACAGATGGAGGCCCGTGTGGACTGCCAAATGCCCCTCATTCTGCTGCTGTGATGCATGCAAACACACACTTAACAACAGATATTACACTGGCTAACACACACAGTCCTGTGAAACCTACAGCTGCAAATGTAAACGCACACAATAATAAGCCACAAGGCTGTGCATTACAGTGATTTTACTCATCGTAACAAGCATTTTAGTGTCTTTTTTTCCAAATGTGGAGTTAAAGGGTTAGCTTAGTTCACCCCAAAATGAAAAATCTGTCATTAATTACTCACCTTCATGTCTTTACAAACTCGAGACCTTCGTTCATTTTCGGAACACAAATTAAGATATTTTTAAAGAGATCTGAGAGATATCTGACCCTACATAGACAGCAACACAACTGAAATGGTCCCAGATCCAGAAACGTAGTAAAACCACCAGTAAAAAAAGTGACATGTGATATCAGTAGCTCAACTTCAGTTTAATTCACTCAAACATTCTTCTCCCCTGACTTACGTCTTCCTCCATTTTTGAGAGTGTTGCAGTGCGCACACAAGTTTTAACCTATTTGATGTAATCTGCCTTGTTTACATCTGAGGGAAAGCATGTGCACGCCTAGAGGAAAGCGTACAACATCAGGGTGAGCAATTAATGATGCAACTTTCCGTTTGGGGTGAACTAACCCTTTAAAAATGTCTGCTTTATTTTATTTTATTTAATTTTTACTCATATATTCAGTATCCATCTGTTCTAAAGTTAGATCTGAGACATTTCTTCTCAGACACTTTAAACGTCCCCCAGTCAAACTACACAGTGTTAAACACTTCCAGACTTCACTTTTATCTCATCAGCCTTGCTACTTTTTATCAGAAATGAAATATTACATAATTAACCTTAATGTGGAGCAATTCAGCAAAATTGCAGTTCCTCAAAGCTTCTTGGCTTGCATGTAAAACTGTGACCGAGCATATGACTCTCTCCCATTAGAGGCGAGGGAGGAATGCAGCTTGCAGCTTTACCTTGTAAGGCAAGAGATTATTAGATCTTTTAGGTCAGCTATGTTTGATAAGGCAACACTGTACCATGTTGAAGAAAAAAAAAAAAAAAAACGGCAGTTCAAAACAAACTGAAATGGTCGTCTGGTCTCCCAGCCTGGCTAGACCAGCTAAAACCACCAAACCACCTTTAAGGTTTTTTTCAGCAGGATACATGATGATGGATTCATGAAGGACTGGTGAAACGAAAACGAAAGAAAGGAAATGTTAACGTGTGTGTAATGATAGCATTGCTCTCTCTGTGTATGTGTGTGTGGTGCAGAGAGAGTGAGAACAAATGTTCACTTCTCCTGATACTGCCGTTAACAGAGACTGCAGCAGGCCCACTTCCTCCATTCTGTCACCAGCTGTCCTCTTCTCTCCTCTCATTTATCCTCACATCTCTTGGACATTTTGCCTTCCAGCAAATTCCACCACAGCTGCCACGATAATGGACCTTTTCTTTTTGAAACATTTTTGGTAACACTAAAAACAAGACTTATAAGAAAGCATAGTAATAGTATTAAAGCAATTTGTGAATCTGTTCAGTTGATTAATTTAAACTGGCTCGTTCAGAGTAATTGTTCGTTTGAACTTTAAGGGCTGATTTGTGAATCTGTTCAGCTGACCCATAAAAGTTAGTCATCTGTGAAAAGAACTTGAGACGGATCTGTGAACTGTTTCAACACATTGGTCCATACGAATTATTCATTTGTGTAAAGAACTTTTGAGACTTATTAATGAATCTGTTCAACTTTTACATTTATCTGTGGAAAGAACTTTCATAGCAATGTTTTGGCGTCTCTCGGCTGTGAGCAAAAGCAGAATTCCAGGGAATTTAACCCAGTAGACATTACAATCCGTAATTAAAGTAATATAAGTAAACAAAGACTTGTTATACTAACAAAACCATTATTAAGGTTGGTGCTTTTTTTTTATGCTCAGAAGACACTTCACAAAGCGTGGTGCAGTGTTGCCATGTCCACTTATTATAAGCCTGTTTGGGCTTGTTGTCTGAGCCTGGCTCATAAAGTGAGCCACTTTATGGAGTTAATAAAGTGTACCTCTGTGGGTATTTCTTCCCAATATAAATCATTTGGAATTAGTTAGGTTTATTTTGGACTTATTTGGGATGCGGGTGTGCTGCAAGATCTGGCAAACACATCCCTGATGCATGTTTAAGTACGTGATTAACCAGTTGTTCAGTTTGGTTTCGTACACACTGCGTGTAATCTTGATGAATTAATTTGTAGTTAGTTGTAGAATGTGTTTGCCACTTCTCTAAATCACTGCATATGTACAAAACAAGACTGATCACATGTTAAAAATAGAGCAGGAAAAACATTGTGTGAATGTCCCGGGATGTGTTCCCTTACTAATCTTTAATTTCCCTGCCTTATTTTAAATAGTCACATTTTTATTTATTTATCGTCACATTTTTGAGCATTTTCGTCACAGCCTGCAATATTGTTGAGTCATATTCATGTTTTACTGTTGTATTTCAAAGGCAACGTTACACCAGGATGATGCTCAGTGAGGTGGACAGGTACAAGCTGGCAGCATTCTTAACTCTTCTCTTGTCATATTCATATTTGAGGTTGATTTTTTGTGTATATGAGTCTGTTTGTAAATCAGTGTTTATTTATATGTGCAAATGTTTGCATGCTTGGGTTCAATCGTGTATGTACGTGTGTGTGTGTGTGCGTGAGCACGGGTGTGTGACCTTTACTAAGTGTGCTAATGGCCTCTAAAAGCTTCTGAAACAAGTGTCAGAGTCACAGATGGCGCAACTTACCTCATCCCTCCCTCACAGACCTGCTGACAGAGCGACAGCCCCCCTCGTTCCTCATCTCTCTCTCTCTCAATTAACACATTTCCTAATGTCTTTCCTGCTGTGTGTTTGTATGTTTGAGCAAGTCAACAACTAAGTCTGATGCTCATCAGCAAAAACTGGACAGAATTTGTGTAGGAAGTGACATCACTGCACCCCGCATAGCAGGGCAGAACTACACAGAAGCCCCCAAAACAATTAGTGACTTCAGTTTAGTCACACTTAAAAATGTATGAATGTCAGTTAATTCTAAAAGAAAATATCAGAACAAGTGGCATTTATTTCTAATTTATATAATAATTCAAGCATAACATGTAAATAAAAAGGTATTTATTAGATTTTAAATGACGATGAAAATAGTGTGACATTTTAAACATAGGTAGATGTTCATAGATATTGTGATTAAACTACACCTGTGTTTATTCCTGATTTCCGATGGCACTTCTTTTGATGTTTTTAAATCAGTGAAATGACATTTTAAGTGTCCAGAAACCTTTAAATGTGAGAAACATTGCCACTTGTTCTTTATCAGATGCAGGACGTCTAAAATTTAGATTGAGGACCGGCCTCCCTCTCCTAAACCCCAATTTGAATCCCTTCTAGGGGTATAAAATGGCTCATGTCAGCCATCAATGGCGACAGCTGCCCACTTCGGCGCCCAGCTCACCTTTACGAGCGCTGTGATCTGGAGATAGGTTTATTTCTGTGAAAGGGTACGGTCGTCTCAGTCTTCGGTTCACCATGGTAACGGTATCACGGGGAGGTTCATGTGTGCGGTTCGAGTGGAGGTATACAGTAGCTAACTGGCCGCCGCTGTTCTCTCCTCCATCTACATATGAATCACTAAAAGGCCTCTTTAATGGAAGTTCAATCATCTCCCCTTTGATTCCCAAGATGCAATGTTCTGATTAAGATGATTGGATGAATGGAAAATGGCATGAATATGTGATTGGGTCTGTGTGTCCCGCCGCTGAATGGGTCTTTTCTTTTTCATTGTCTTTTTTTTCTTTTCTTCGTCTGTAGCACCTCTGTGCTAAGGCTCTTGTTCCGACTTATCCTTTTTTTTTCAGTACAGGTCTGTTCCTGCCTTTGATTACATTAAAGAGTGAAGATGTGGCAGGCTTGCTTGGACCAGGCTCTGAAGGGTAACAATCAGCACGAGAATGTGGTAGATGTGTGCAGAAACGAATGGAAACAGCTAAATCGGAACAGTTCTTTTCTTTCTGGAAGTCGTTTAAGAATCATATGCAGAGGTTGTATAGTTGTATAGAATAAGCTTTGTATTTTATGTTTACTGACCGGTGATGAGTGATTCTCCTTCTGAACCAGTTTGTCTGTTTACAAGATGCAGACTGTTCTGATTTTGCGTTTGTGTGTGTATGTAGGGGACATGTCATGAAAATCAGGAATAAGAAAAAATAGGAATAATAACGACAAGAAAAAATGGAGAAGGTGCTGGTAAATAGACTGGATAGATCCAGATGGAGCTCCTGAACTAAACTGTTGTAAGCACTGTGCTATTAACTCCCCTGTATAACGCTGTGCATCCACAAACTTCACTGTAAAACGACATTCAAAAGCCAGTGCAAGAGCCAACTTCCTCTTTCTTGACATTTCTGCACCACACAGCACTAGGCTACTGTTGCAGCTGTTGGTATAGCAACGAAAGACGCCCTCGGATGCTATTTGTAACCAAAACCAAAAACTTAAGACTGTAATTGTTCTGAAAATGTATGTCACATTAACAAACTGCTTTTTATTTAAATAGAGAAAGGTACTTAAAATT
>JAUMHP010000057.1:5888335-5906751 GCA_032361065.1 Enteromius trimaculatus
AGACTGTAATTGTTCTGAAAATGTATGTCACATTAACAAACTGCTTTTTATTTAAATAGAGAAAGGTACTTAAAATTCATAATTTTTCTATTGTACTGTATTTTAGAATCAATGCCACTTTAAATGGCAATAAAAATTCATACTGACTCCAAACATTTGAATGGTACTGTAAATAAGTGTTTAAACATCTGAATTGTGCACATCATGTTATTATGCACACATACATTTACATTCTCACACATCAGTCAAGCCTGAATGTCTCAGTTTGGTCTGAGAGAGGAAAGCATTATTTGATTAGATCAGTCTCATGTGAATGTACTGTAGGTTCTCAGATCTTAGCTTCCTATTTCAGTTTTTCAGTAAATGTCAAGTCTATTTTGACACAAAGGTGCTTCTTTTTGTTTTATACAGGATCAATATTAACTCCAGGGACATCATGAGTAGAAAAGTTGAAAATATCTCTGCAAGTTTGTTTTTTTTCCTCTCTGTCTAACTGTAGTCACAGGCTAATTTGCACTTTTCCAAGTGAGAAATTCTCTGAAGTCCATCCTCTCAACAACTCATTTTCAACAGGAGGTTGAAAGCTCTTTGAAGTTGAATATTCCCATATTGCTCCTCAAGTAATCAAGTAACATGCAAGCACCTGTCATTTCTTGTTATGTTGTGTGTGTATATGAGGTCAGTTGTCTGTGATAGCTCAGAGAATTTGTACTTGCAGCCTGGATGGTGCCGGTCAAACCTTCTTTAGTCGACTAAATGAGAGAGTGGACTAAATGACCACAGACGGCTGAAGTATTTCCTTTATCTTCTGTATAAACAAAGAGATACTGTACTGAGCGCATGGCCTCAAAGTGTCCTAATGGTGATGATATTTGAACGAGGTTTTTTTTTTAGGTTATTTAACTGGTTTATCACTAAAACTGATGTGTGTTTTAATTCAGGATAAGCATTAATCTGTTTTGTATTATACAAAACCAATTTTTCATGTTTACAGCAGAAAATGTATGGCCACAGATGGTTTTGCATATTTAGAGCTCAACAGACTCATATGGGCCAATGATTAGTTAGCCTGTAAATTTGTTGGGTTTAGCTGCAAACTATTAGATCTCAGGTACCTCGTGTGGTTCTGGCTAATAAGAGTTCTTAAATCAAAACGTTTGAGAGCAGTGAGGTCTTGCGAAATGATCAGAATCTATTATCCTAATTTAATTTCATCCAGTTGTTGTGCTTCATTTCTGTAATGCATTTTTGGTGATTTATGAAGCAGATCGCCAATAAGACAATATAGAGAAGGTTGTAAATATTTCACAAATCCCAAATGTAGCGAACCCACTTTTAGCATGTATTGTTGCCTTTTTTGGGTTATTTCCAGTCTCTGTGGACTCGCAGGCTTTCTTTGCTCAGTTTAATGGCTGTGGAAAGTGGGGTGATTATAGCTGAGGATGACGGTGTAATTTGAGCCATTATGGTGCTCTGTGGATACTACTAACGATGTACACGATGAGTGCTAATGAACATGACAGATTACTGTTGCGCCATGTGTATGATTAGACCTCACAGGTTTTACCTCCACCTACGGTCTGGATTCAGGCGGTAGCATTTGCCATATGGAACATTTATAAAGCTTTAATATTTAAAGCTTTTTTCACCTTTGCTGAATTGTTGTTGATTTACATACTGCGTGGTAGCTTATTTTTACATTTTGGTCTCAGCCATAGTGTGATAAATTGAAGATGCCAACCACAATGTGGACAGTGAAATGATTTCTTATTATGGTTGATTTGGTATGTCAATCAAATGTTGGAGGTGAAATGCCATTGACAGGAAATGGAAGTTCTCATATGAATATTTAGAGATAAAGAAAGACTTATATTAAAATTCTGGCCAGTATTGATAAGCCAATAATTAATTTCATTTATGGCTGATGTTAAAATTCTAGTTTTGAATTTGGTTTTGTGTAAATACAGTACATTTGAAATCATTTTACTTTAACAAGCTAATTTAGACACCATGGCATTTAATGTGCAGTATCAAAAGTGGATGTGCTAAAGATTGTATTCGATAGTTATTTAATTATTATTGTTTTTAACATTAACTTTAATTGATAATTAGATGATAATCTAGCAGAGGCAATCTAAATGAAAGATATGGGGAAACATGCATTTCCAATTAAATATCAAATATTGATGATCCTGTTAAAATTAATTGCTTTAATATCAACCAGTTCCCAGTGTTTTGCTGATATATTATGCATCTCTCTTTATAGACTACCAAAAATCCAAGTATCTTTCTACAGAACATTTTTTGTTTTGTGTTGATCATCGCTTTTTATGTAAGGACCCCTGAAGTTCTACATAACAGCCCCTGCTCAATATTTTGAGAGATGTGATGGAGCTGGAGCTCAGAATTCCTAGATTGGAAATGTCTTCAGGTGGAGCCAAACTTCTAGTCTTTATGATGGAAAACATAGATGTGACTGATGCTAGTCACTGGAGATAGTATCCTAAATCACAAATGAAGCACATTGAGAGAAGTTCTTCTGAAGTTCTGAAGACTTGTGGTGACCAAGAGCAGAAGCCAGAGCTCTGAGCAGGGGGGAGACGTTCTGCTCAGCAGTCTGTTCTATTGTTCATCCAGCCTTGCTTCCTTCTGCTTCCTGCCACCCCCTGTACGGATCCAGGCAAGTGTTTCCATCACCTCCCTTCTGTCCTCCCTCTGTCTCTCTTCCACACCGTGAGCAGATTGTCTCCCATCAACTCTACGGTTCAAGTCTGATGGCCAGAGCCGAACAGCAGTGCCTTTTTAATGTGCGCTAACATTCTCAGCCTCCGACATCCATTTTAATGTGCAGTTGTCGTCCATGACGTTCAGGAGAGACACCATAGAGTCTCTGTACATAATTAGCAGGATTCTTGGTTGACGAGGTGCGATGAAGCATCGTTGACGTGATGAAAGCCGATAATGTATTCTGCATGGATGGTGGGAGGTTTGGCGTCAAAAGGACAGGCAGTCGTGCCGAAGACAGCTGGTGCAGATGTATCTGGGATGTCACCACATGGCCACGTTCACGCCTCGAGAAAACAAACCGGCCTTTGGGGTTTCGGCCAACGATCCTCGACTTCTGTAATTCAACCCGTCAGCAGCCTCAGACCGTAAGGTGCTCTTGTTGGAGCTAGAAGGTCATATATGCATGTCCTTAGTTTAATACATTCGTCGTCTACAGCGCTCAAGCACCTGTCAGAAGACAAAACGGGTCTGAGAGCCATTAGAGGTTAGACAAAGCCAAAAATGGTGGAGTCTGCTAAAAGGTGAATAGATGAAAGGGGCAGTTATGTTCCATTGCAGGAAAAGGCACCCCGACGCAATTACACCCTGAATGGCCATCATCAGGCAAAGAGGTATTGATTGGCTTCCTCCACCATTACTCACTCCAGATGCTCAAAGCAAATCTCACCCTAGATCTCTCTCGCAAAAAAGGTTAAGCAGTTGTTGTTTTTTTTTCAAGAGAACGACTTGGAGGAAAGAAAGGGAAGGAGAAAGGTGGTAAGAATGTAGGCCTTCAACGTCCATGTGTTTCCAATCACATCAAGAGCTGTGTTCCCTGCGATCAATCTTTGGGATGAGTGATCTTTCTCACTTCCTCTTGTTGTAGTGGAGAGTTAAGAAAGCCATGGATCAGATCTGGCTTTGAGGGTTCTCTGCGCCATGTCTGTGTGGTTTAAGAGTGACTGGTCCTGCCTTTGATCTGTCCAGATGAGGGTGCACTTACTTGTCCCGCCTCAGATCAACACAGGAAATTAACATCAATAATTCTGTTTCATCCCGTGGAAGGATATAGGACAATAAAGCAGCCCATACCTTTGTACCAGACAAACGGAAAGAACGCTGAGTAGAAGAATGCTCTTAAAAATAGATGTTATAGTCATAACTTTGAGGGACCTTGTTTATGATGTTTGTATTAAAAATGACTGTAAAGCAATTCTTATTTAAAGTGTTAGATAAACCGTACATGTAAATTCAATCCAAGAATTGTTTACGAATAAAGCAGTATACTTGTGGGTTTTAGGCCTATTGAGCTGTGGTGCTTAAACTGGAAATTGAGGTTCGAATCTGGCTCGACTTGGTTGCTTCCTGTCATCTGTAATTAAACTGCAAAAATCCTGTGAATTATAGTCACTACAAAACATGCTGTGATGTAGAAAAATGTGTAGCTTTGGACCTTGCTTCTGTCTGTCATTAGATGATAAAACTGAAGCAGATTTCAGCACAAACTTTATTTTTATTGAGTGAAACGTTTCATTGACGGTATGTGGTTTGTGTATTGTTGCTGCCAAAAAGCCCTTTGGTCTGATTGGCGTGTTAATATTCAGATGACTGGAATGGTGACTGATTAAGACACCATGCTGTACTAACAATCAAAAAACTACAGGAATTAATGAATGGTGGCACGCTGTGTGTGAGTGTGTGTAATCCAGGTCAAGTCCCAGACTCTCCAGTCTCTTTGTTGTTGTTGTTTTTTTTCCCCTCTGCTCAGTGCCCTGGGGGTCTTTCTGGCTGTGTGAACACAAGTGGCCCACATTATTGTGTGCGCTGTCAAAAACAGGCATGGAATCTGCTATTGAAATGTAAAATTACTGGAAATTACAGAATCCGCCATACTGCCTTTTCTGTGGATATTTCAAAAGCATAATAAAACCTTAACAGACATCCTAATTAATTATTTTTTTTCTTTAGTGTTGCACTGATTGTTGCAGCGCTCTCAGAGCACTGGCTTTAATGAAGGCTTCTCATATAGAGTAACTGATGGTGATTTAATTATAGAGCCATTGATGGAGATTATCGGAGGAGTATGAAGAGAGCAGAACGAGGCCTTTTGTGGTCTGGCCGATACACACACATCAGTCAAAAGTGGCTCTTGGTATCTGTAACCTCCCCTCTGGTGCCCCAGTACCACTCAAATACACAGATACTCCATGGCTATGTTTGGGAGGATGAGATTTTTCCTTTTTTTTTTTTTTTTACTCTTTTCTTTTGATGAGCGCATGTGTGCAACTTTTTTTTTTTTCTGGACTCATTCCTTAGAATGAGGAAATTATTTTGGGGGGAAAAAGGGCACAATGTAGTGCAGATTTGAATCTGTATTACCGTACCCAAATGTAAACCAGGCAAGTTTTGGGGTTGGTAAACCCACTCATGTTTACATGCAGTAGTAATCCTTGAAACTGTAAATCCCTAACCAGAGCGTGTCGGTGTCTCCTGCCTATAAACAAGACACAGAAAGTGTTTTGACAGAAGTCATTTTGAAACATTAAGACACATTAAAGGCTTACTGTACTCAAAACTTACCGTCATGTGGATCCAAACCTGTATGACTTCATTTCTTCTGACTTCTTCTGACTTCAAAAGCAGATAATTTAAAGAAAATTTATAGCCAACGGGTTCTCATTATCATTGACTCTCATTGTCATTTTTGTCCATACAAAGGAAGACAGTGTAACAGTAATATCTTTTTTGTAAAGAAAGACATTCCCGTTTCGAACATTATTGACATTATTAAAATGGACACAGTTTTTTATTCAAACTCAAAAAAAGAGTAACATCCATATTTGTGATATATGTGACACTAACCAGTGCATCACAGCTCCAACTTTTTCATTCTCTACTTACTTCCCATTCTCTATTCATCCACTTCCTTCACCCTTTCATGCTGCATTTGTTTTTCCATCACTCCATGTCGTCTCATGTCTCACAGTGTCTCTGCTCTTTGATGAAGATCCTGGCATGGTGGCAGTAGTGATAGCAGAAATTTCACGCTGTTTTCCTTGCTTCTCCGCCTGTGTGTTGACTGAACAGATGGGGTGTCATTCTTGGATCCCACCTCTCCTCCCTCTGCCCTTTCAACCCCCGCCGTCCGCGCACTGGTACCCTGTACCAGGGGTGCCATTAACCCAGAACCTGCCCTGCACTCCTTACTTTTAAACACTGTTATCCTGCTGGCCTGGAGAGTATGGAAACCAGGAGGCTTTTTCTTGGCTTTTTTATGTTGGGTACTGAAAGAGAGAAGTTACTTAGATCTATATATATATATTCTCTCCTACACTGACTGTCAGATGTGGCTTCTTCTAAAATCTAGCTCTAGGGCTCAACAGACTGTTGAGATTTTTATTAAACATTATGTTCTTCACCATCACCAGCCACCTCTGGCTCTCATATAGGACCTGGAAAAAATATGCCATTAAAATGTTTTCATAACCTAGCTTCACCATTTTTCCTGAAAATTTTACCCACCACGGTGTCGTTAGCATCATATCTTGTGTATTGTCTATATGTACTGTATTTAATTGCAAAAATGAAGGAATAAGTTGACCTATTGCGTTGTTTTGCTAGGGCTAATTTCACAGCTAGTATTTCATACACTAAGTGCGTAAATGGAGCATTGTCAAAAAGTCAAATTAAAAGTCAAATCTGAAAAAAAGCGTCAACACATCAATTGGAGTGAAATTGGCAAAAACCTTAGAAATTCCAGTCGAGTTAAAATGGGCGGGATTAACATTTCTAACCTGCTCTATAGTAGATGTATTACATTTTCGCAAATGTGCAATGGCGTAGAAATGGCATAATGATGACACAGAACATTGTTGTTGTTTTTGAAGATGATAAATGATAGTCATGTTAATCTAAAATTCTCTTTGCACTCATCATCTGTAAAGTGGTGCGGTTTAATATTGTGCCACAAGCGTTTGCTTCGCATGCAGACATCTAGTTTTGAACACACAAATGAGACTTACTGCTAGAATAATATAAGCATCTTTGCACAAAGCTTCATATGCTTGTCATCTCCTAATTAAGACCTGAGATAGATAAATATTAAGTTTGATTGGATGACGCTGTAATAAAGCATTTGTCAAGACCGTTTAATGTGACCTTCATGTAACAAAAAGAAAAATACGTTTTTAAACATTCGGTTTCTATGAAATTCTCTAAAGAATAAGAATGTCCTTTTTACTAAATTATAAATAATAATATCGTTTTGTTTTTTTTTCTCTTTTAAATGCGGTTAAGTGAGATTTTACCATCTTAGCTATATAATGAAGAAAAACTAGCATTACTAGCATATATATATTTAAAGATGTTGCTCATCAATGGGAAATGCATTTCTTGCTGAATGTTGTTCGTGTTAATAGAAGACTTTTTGTTTACCTGCCTCTTAGTTTCTTCCTGTAATGGAAAGGCTATTTTGGAGGTGTGAATTGTTATATCTGTGTATGAAACTGTCTCTCAGTAGTGCAGATGGGCGCTTGAGAGAGAGTGTGTGTGTGAGAGAGAGTGTGTGTGTTTATGCTAATGAGAGTCTACAGAGGAACACGGCGAGCTGTGTGGCACTGTGTCTGTTCTCCTGTTGAATATTTAGTATTCACTCAGCCGCTTCCTCTAATTACCTGAGAACATGCTAATGAATTCATCAGAATCAGCTGCTAATTGGCCATTTGAACAACCCAGTCTCCTTCAGAAACATGCGTCGGTGCCAATCAGAATGTTCGGCCTCATTCAATGGCTCCTTATCATTTATCCATTGTATTGATATGTATGAAGTGTTTTTTTGTCTTTTTTTTTTCCCCCAAGCCGTCCTTTGTTAAAGGCCAGTTTCTTAATAGCCTAACACCCATTTGCACTTTTCGGGCATTAACAGCTTGACGTGTCAGGAATGTTCGTTGGCTAAAGTGGATATTTTTTCAGGCCAGCTAGAAGGTACTTAGCATTGCTCTGTCCTGATTGGCTCATTCAGTTTCTACAACTGGCACCTATTAAGCTGCTATGGTAACGAAGTCTCATTATTTTAGCGGTGCCCTGTTGGGAACGGCAGACAGTCGGAAAGGTCAAAGTGGTGACATCACTTCAGCCAGAGCTAATCTTATTTGGGTTCTGAATCCCGCTGTAATATGACTCCACTGCCAAAGAAACGGGCACGAAAACAAAAGAAAGACAAAAATGCATGGAAATGTGTGTTTGTCCTTCTTAAAAAAGTGCCTGCTCTCTCATCAGTTTCATAGTTTCCTATTCCTAATGCGTGTGTGTTTGTTTCCTGTGTGTGTGTGCAAGAGTTCCTGAAAGTGTGTGTGTGTGGGTTTGTGTGTGTCTCGGTGGAATAGAGCATAATGAATATGGAAAGGCAGTAGGGAGAGATAATTAAAGTGGAGACTGCTTTGCTCTGGTCTGCAGGTGTCCTGAAAAACAGCTCCTGTTCACCATCACTCACAAGAAATCAAAACAATCAATGCTTAAAGGGACAGCTCAGGAAAAAATGTAAATTGGCATTATTTGCATTCCAAACCTGTATGACTTAATGTCAAAATCTGATCACAATGAAAGCATATTGTGACCAAAAATGTTCTTCAGAAATTCAGAAAAGCACATGAACTAAAACCATTAAAACCCTTTTATATGGAAATGGAATTGAGATATTAATAAATACTATAATACTACATAATAAATAATACCTAAATAACACTGGCCTGACATCACCACTTTCAAATATTGTGTAAACACAAATGAGATTTAAAACATTGAAGAGGGTAAAAGGCAAGATTTTAGGTAGATAACAGACTCTTTACACAAATTTTCAGAAGACTAAATATTCTTCTAAACACCTGCTTTAATTTTCACGTACTGTATAAAGAAAGTCTTGCAGGATTTGCAACAATGTGAAGGGAAGTAAATAAGGATTTTGAATTGTGCATTGCTGTTCCTCTCTAAAATCTTATATTCTTATACTTTACCCCGTTAGTGTTGCTTTCTTGGCAGATCACATTGAAACATTTCCAACAGTGATTATCCCTTTCACTGTAGTACTGGGTTTAATCAGTGTCTGGGAAAGTGGCCTTTAGAGTTTTACCCTGCAGCGTTTTGAGCTTTTTCATGTTTCTCTTGCTGTCTTTGTCTTTCCTTTTGGATTGATGTGAACTGCTGCTCACCCCACATACCATCATATTCAGATCACACACAGACGGGTCCTGTGGGTCCCCTTTTATCAGCACATTTAAGCTCTGCGAGTGTGCGTGAGGTCATTGTGTTTATCAGCGTGTGTACGCTGTTTGGATGTGTACGATTTTCAGTTTTGTGTACCGCAGATGTTTGAATCTTAACCCCTTTCCTCGTCACACTTCATTTAAAGTTCCTTCTCCGTTCATCTGGGTTTCCTTTAAATAAACCTTGCTGTATTTGTGTGGTGTCAGAGAATGTGTGTGTGGCGGTGCATAAGTGTGTGTTAAAGACGGTCAGAGTGAGAAACTGTTAAAGCGCCTTTTTCACTCATCCTGTCTCTTCAGAAGAAACGATTAAATCCCAGTCTTTTCTTTTCCCTCAGCCCTCAGGGAAACGTTATCCGGAGAGGATACAGATTTGCCTACAGCTCTCTGAGAGAGAGAGAGTCTTAGCAAAGCAGAAAACCAGAAGGGGAGTGAATTAACGGGCAAACGTGAGAGAAAGACACTATATTTTTACTTTACAAGCAGGTAGTTTAATTAGACATGAAGGAAATAGATGTTTGGCACAGAGAGAGAGAGCTGTGATGTATTTCTTGGTAATGATCAGCACAGTTTGGCTTCTCCGCAGGCCTTCACCCCCTGTAGAGTTTACTGCCGCGTGATGAATTTAACACTGTGGAACAATCAGCGGCTCTTGACTTCACTGTTAGGCAATTTTACACTCAATTTTGATAAACTATCAGTGTACTAAATCACTTTAACGATGCTACAATTGTCGTAGATTGTTAAGATAATATTTTGCATCACGCTATAATAAAAACATACGGCATGTCATTTCTGGAGTGCTGAAACTTTCACTGGCTAGAAAATCTCTCACTGTATACACTTTATCTTAATCCTCGAAGGTCACATAAAGTGCAATTGTATGAAAACAAAATCTAATCATGTGTGACATCAAAGTAAAGCAAGAGCAGATGACTCTGCATGCTTTTAAATCGCTTTCGCGATTCACTTTAATGTCGTACACTGATCATACACTTCAAAACCTATGCACCTATGGCCAATGGTTCAACGCTAAACGATTCACCCAATTCGTTCAAAAAGGGATGTAGACGAAAAGTTCTGCTTTGTCTTTACTTTCCATTGGCAAAATTGAGCAAAACTGAATAAAAAAAAACAAAATATAATTAACTTTTTACTTACTGAACTGTTGTATAAGATCAGTTTCACATTTGCACTCATGTGATATTGCACTCAGCCCACTGTTGGTGTGATATTGCTTAACTATATGTATGATGAATATGCACAAAAACATCTTTGTGTTAGAAGAATTAAATGTATTTGTGTTCTGAAGTGATTCTGTAAATGATCAAAAAAAGATTTTTTATTGGAGTACGTTTTAAAGCCCCACTTACACCAATCATGATAATGATACTACATCTCTAATACTGTAATAATAAGAAATGTTTCTTGAGCAGCATATCAGCATGATTTTTGAAGGACCATGCAACATATGAATCGCTGCAGTTTCCAGTTGAAATAAAGACGAGATGCAGTAAAAAAACTTTCGTTTTTTCAAAACAGGTACTTTTGAACATTAGCATCTCAATTTATTTTCCGTAGGTTCCATAAACTGCATATGAGGGAGTCCAAATGTCACAGTACCATCAACAAACCCGTTTTTTTTTTCTTTTCAGTTTTGCATTTGCCAACACTACCTGGTAGGTTTAGGGTTGAGTTTGGGCACATTTCCAGCATTAACTTTTAGTGACAGTCCCCGGATATGTGAATTATGAACTACGCAATACAAACCTGTATTGGGGGGGGGGATCCATACAGTATTTTCCAGTGTGACTTCATATTTGTTAGTAGTAATTTGGCAAGCCATATCTGTCTTTCTCTTGTCCTGTAACCACTCCCCTCCCCTCTAAGTGCTGTGCCTGGTTAACTGACAGGCTGTGTTTGAAGCATCTCTGAACAGCTGAAGCCAGTGGCAGGGTCTCTTATGACAGCCTAATTATTGCCTTTATTTATCCATGTGCTGGTTTGGGCTCAGCTGGGCTCCTCCTTTGATAGCGGCTGCTGTGCCCTTTCATTTGAGTCAGAGATCCTGTTAAAAGACACGTTTGTCTCTGGTGCATCCACTTGCACTTGGGGAAAATCATCTGGTGTCACCTTAAGACAGCGCACCCCTGGGCCGTTTATGTTTGTGAAATGGCAAACTCCATTTTGATTGGTTGATTACATAAATCTAACATTTCTTATGCTTAAGACGGGTGCATATGAACAGTATGATATTAAAATGAACAGTGAAACAACATTCAACACTTTTTATTACTAGTGTTGAAAATTCTATATTCAGTTCTATATTTGAAAATTAAGTATTCACAGTTGCCAATTTTTACAGAGTTTATAGCCATTTTACTCAAGATTTTTCCATCATTGTATTGATAAATGCTGTGTCAGAATGCATTAGCAGCATGTTATGTGTTAATGTGAGTGTGAGTTTTAGCGTTTAGGTCTCATAGGGCCTGATCTTAATGAGGCAGCAGAATGGATGTGCAGGAAGCGCATGCCAAAGCACTAACATTAAATAGCTGTAGTCTAATAAGATAAATACAGTAATTAAGTTATGAGAGTGCTGCATCCACACACAAATACACAGCCAGAGGACATACAGGAAGGGTGCGTGATCGAGAGAGAGAAACAGTGGGATGGCTTGTCCTTTCTCATCTGTTCATTCACATTTAGCATAATGCATGCCTGTGTTTACAAGGCTTCTTTACTGGTATACACTCACATACCTCAGGCTTTGAATACAGTTGTTTCCTTCCTGTTTCGACTGATTAAATTGCAGAACTGTAAACTTTAAGGCACGGGCTGGATATCAGAGTGATGTTATTTTGAAACTGTAGCTTTCCAAACTACTGGATTAAAAATAGTTAAATTACTGTTCTTTTGAAAAATGTACTGTAGTTGCACCACACACTAACAGTATTTTTTATTATTATTATTTAAAATTTAATTGAACCAAGGGGTTTTAACATAGAAATTACATTATTTACCTTAAACGGATATTTTTGCATTAATAAAACTGAAAAAGCATAATTTATGTAACTTGAAGTGAACACGATAGCATTTAACTAAACATTTCAGAAAAAAAAGAAATACAATTGTAATAATAATAAAAACAACAAACCTGGCTGAAAATGGTTATGAATCTGTCTTTAAAATAAGTTTGTTGCCATTAAAATAAATCTGTTGTTCACTAGAAAGAATCAAATTTTTCAATTAGTTCTGTAATGAATCTGTGTTTGAATTTGTTCACTTAAAATAAATCTAATTTAAATGGTTCACTAGAATGAATCTGACTTTTGAATCAGTTCACTTTAATGAATCTGACTTTTGAATCAGTTAACTTTAATGAATCTGAATTTATTCATTACAGTAAATCTACTATTTGTATTGTATTAAATCTATCCAACACTATGTATGAAGAAGAGGATAGTTTAGAAGAAAAATTCAGCTAGCAGCTTTCTAGCTCTGCTAAGCATTAAGCGTGTATTATGACATGTGACTTGCTGTATGTTTACTTTTTCTTTTCATTTCAGGCATGTTTGCACATCTTTCTGTCTGAAATTGAGGGAGTGTTGTAAGAACAGGTATTAGAGATGAATGTGTTTGAGTGGAGAATGGAAAATCTGATCTTCACTTAAGCTGCGTTAGTCAGCACTGTTTACACCAAAGAACTAAATGTGTCTGCGTGAGGATATCTCCTGCTGTCTCACATGTCTGGGGTCACTAAGAGTTCTGTGACTTACTGTACAGGAGATGCCTTTTCAACTCGGCCCTCCACTGAGAGCTTTGTGTATGTACGATTATATTTTGGTCTCAAAACATCTTCTCATTTGACATAGGTGATGTAAGCGAATCAAATTAAAACAATATGAATGGCCAGCTAAATTATTATTGGGCCTCATTCATGAAAGATGAGCAGAGTGAATTTCTGTTCATAAATAATTCTCAGTATCTTAATATTTTCATAGAGCAGAATACAGTTTCTCGGGCAGTAGGAAATAGTCATGTTCAGTAAATGTTCTCAATTCCCAAATCTTTTGTTAGGGTGGCAGAAAGTTCATTTGGCCTGTATTTAACCACAGGCTCGCTGATCATTCTGACACCTTAGATATCTTAACACATTCCCAGTTTGTCTGGGAAAACCATCTTCTCCTCCTGGCAATGTCAATCAGCAACTTGGCAACATAGCGTTTGTTCGTTGGACTTTGTTTGGAAACAAGGAGTGCTGATGGGCAGTGAGTCATCTACCCTGCTTGAGCGCTGAGTAACGGGTGGAGACGGAGTGAAAGAAGGAAATGTTCTGGACAAATCTGTTGACTTAGATGAGGCCGCGATGACTGAGCTGCAGGCAAATGTGGATCACCTCTGAATTTTGCTACTCCTTTCGTTTTTATTCGCTCTGTGCCCTCTGGAGTTTCTCGCAACATCTGAACACAGTTCTGTTGAAGTCTAGTTTCTGAAGGCATTAGATGTCTCAAAGGTTCTGCACTGAAAGATACAGTATATGCACACGCACAACAAATGAAAGAAGATTTATCCAGTGCAGTCTCCATTGTAGTGTTTCTCTTTTTCTTGTTTTTCAGTTCTTTGATTCATTCCTTTGAGCTAGATCTGGGCAATATATTGCACTATATATTCATGCGCATCTCGTCAGTAAAGATGGTTCTTTGATCATTCAGTTTCATGGGTGATTCATTTGCAATAATGAATGCTATATTGCTTAGCTTGTCAGTGATCTACGGCTCTGTGTGTTAACTGCCGCTCCATTTGAAAACAGGGGACGGATATTTACCGCTAAACACAGAACCAGCTTTACTGACGAGATGTAAATGAATACATTGTGCATATATTGCCCAGCCCTACTTTGAGCCCTCATTTGTTTGTTTCTTGTATTCATTCATTAATTAAGTTTAGAGTGCGGATCGAGCCGCATTTTTTTGTCCGGCCCGCGTCCGACAGAGCAGTAACCGAACCCGACCCGAGCCTGACAGGCATTAAGATATTTATGTCTGAGCCCGAGCCCGACACAGTTTAAATTAAAAAATAATTCTCATACTAATGACACATGCGTTTTTTTGTGTTGAAGGCCCGCTTTTATTAAGCAACTTTATTAAGGAAAGCGTTCAGAAATGTCAACAGATGAGAGCATCAGCGCACACGGGGCAAAAAGCGCCGTTTTAGATAGGCGCACATTCGCGCTGATGTGACCGAGCCCGACCCGAACCCGCGCATCCTTTCTAAATATCTGTCCGAACCTGGCCTGGCCCGTCGGGTACCGTCGGCTCAGGTCGGGTATCCATCCTCTAATTGGGTTTGGTTATTCATTCACTCATTCAATCTTTTTTTTTTTTTTTAGTTTTTTGTTTTTTGCTAAATTTATTTTTGGTTAGTTATTTTGCTTATTGTTTTGTGTTGTTGTTTTTCCCCCAAGTGATTCCTTTACATTTTTTATTGGTTCATTTTATTTATGCATTGATAACTTTGTTTGTTTTTCTTTCATTGTAATTATTTAGTCATTCATTCAGTCAGTTTTCCTTCATTAGTTCCTTCTGTCGTTTATTTGTTTGCGGGTTTGATTTCTTTTCTTTGGTTTCTTGAATTATTTGAAGTTATTTGTTAGGTAAATCATTCTTTTGCTCATTCATTGTTTTCTTAAATTAATTACTTTGATTTGTTCAGTAATTTGTACATATTCACTTGTCTTTTTTTGTGTTGTGTTTGTTTGTTCATTCATTGATTCCTCATTCATCTATTCATCCATTCATTACATACTGCTTTTATTTGTTTACTAATTTGATTGTTCTTTGGTTTCTTGATTAATTTTGTAAACTGTTAGATATTAGGTTTGTTCATTCATGCCGGCCTTTTTTTTTTTTAGATTTGTAACAGTATATGAAATGCCTTGTATGCTGAATCTTTTTTAATTGTGTTATCTTTGTTTCTCGGTAGCTGAGAGCCTGTGATTTTATGGTTAGTACAAGTGCCACCTGCAGTGCTGTGTGTGTACTCTGTACAGCTCATGTTCTCCCCCACTGTTACTGAGAGACATGTTCACATCATTATCATTGTGTGAGATTCATGTGAAGATAATCTAGATCGGATCCAGTCCCTATGTTTGAGTGATCCGGATGTGAGATGCTAAAGGACACTGGTGTGATTTCCTCAGACTGTGTGTGTGTGTGTGCGCTGAGAGGAGTTGCAGTGTGTGTTTGTGCGCGTGTAGCTAGAGGCCATGGCCTCTGCTCGCTCTGACATTGATACACTGCGCTGAAGCCGCGCACTGTGCTGCTCGGTTGGGCGGCAGTGGGTTTGAGACACAGGCACACATGAGAAATGACCTTCTATAAGCAGAGAAAATGGAGACGGGTGCAGGACTCAATCACTGGTGCAGAAATGATGCATGTTAACAGAACATCTCTACTGACACGCTCTGGCCCCTACAGCGATTTAGGAACTCCCCAGAGTGTACACACACACACACACACACACTAGACAGCCACTCAGCCTGTTTTCCTAGATAAACGTCATTTGCAAACAGTGATCACTCAGTGATGTCTTTCTATGCCTCTCTCTCAGATTTGGAAAGAAAAAAGAAGAGAAGAGCAAGACGGAGATAAAAATGAATGCGCAGAAGCAGACATCAGAAATTCTGAGTGAGGAAGAGTTGGAGAGGATGAAGGAAGAAAGAGAAAGGTGAGATTGATGTCATTACACCATAACGCCACTATCAAAACCTTCTGAGCTGCCTTTCTTTCTATTGCCTACAGACACAGCATCCACCCCAAACCTTCGAGCGCTAGTGTATGTAGTTCACATGCATTAAAATAGTCACATTGTCACATTGCATTATGGGATGCCAACTTTTTGGAATAGCCTTTATGTTTTAATCATGACTATAATGCCTTAAATTGCGGCCTATGTAGGCAACTGAACTGTGGACTGTTCTTATGCAGTTTTATTGGAGTCAGGCTTAGATCCCTTGAGCCAGCACAAAGCAGCAGTGGCAGGTAATACCCTCTGGAAGTAAAAGAAATTTGGGAGTCAAGGCTCAAAGGAGGACGACTTCTCCCCAGTAACCTGTGAAAGGGCATGTGAGCTGAAACACATGGCACAAAAACATTGTATTTGTTAACTGCAGTTTTTAAAAATGTATAACCCCTCAATAGTAATACAGTTCAATAACCTGACTGCTAACAGATTCAAGGTAACTTGATACATTGATACACAAAGTCGATGCTCCTGCCCCAACTACTGACCAACCTTGTCTTCTCTGCAACCGCCTCTTTGCTTCTGCTTTTGGGCTTCGAAGCCACATGAGGACACACAAATAACTACACAAATTCTTGATTCTTGAACATCATTCCAAGAGACTACCTAAGAATAAAATGTATCCCGCATGTCGTGTTCTGGTTGTTTTGACATGAATGCTAGTTACACTTGGTGGTGTTCAAATGGTCTTCCCGTTTGAAAATAACAGGTCATTTAAAAACTGTTTTCTAGTTATGCTGCATTATTGTACCGTAATGTGTTCTGTCTCATTGATCTTACGCTCCTCAGTTTTTAAATGAACAAATTATCCACAGAGTTATCATGAAAGAATTTTTTATTTTGTTCACTCAAGAAATTAGCTCAGATCAATGAGCCTCACAACCAATCAGTTCTAAAAAAATAAATATAATATATATCCTAATTGAAAGAAAATAACTTGACAATATGCTTAAGTCCATGATTCGGATAAAATATTGCATAAAGGTAGGTAGAAATCAATTAAAAGGCTGGTTTTCAAAATAGCTACGGGTTAAGTGTACTCTTTAAATTTTACATTCAAGTACATTATGGCTGCTAAACTGTACAATTTACCATTGCTGAAGAAAATCCAGTCACTATTACAAAATAAAAAACCTTCAGAATGATACAAGACTCTAATAATGTCCAGATCACCCTGTCAGAGTTTACTTTGTGGTCACCATCGGTTGATTGTAAATTATTTCACGTTTCACTGAACTAAAGATAGCCTTAATTAGTGGTGAAGTCAGTAGAGTATAGTTGAGAGATCTTTTAGCCTGATATTTTTGCTGTCATTTGTGAGGACACCTAGTCATTTCCAAACAGCATGAGTTGATCAGTAAGTTAGCTAAAGTAGATTTTATATGAAAACTTAAAAGTAATCATTACCTGCCATATGGAACAAAGGTATAGCTCATTACTGTCATGTATGACACATGGGGTTTTAGATGACTCGTTGTATTACACATTTAATCTCTTATTTTTTGTCCCTCATTCACTCTGTAAGATTGACAGCTTTTTGTGGTCCATTACTGAGATGACACACAGCACTAGATTCATCTTCCTCTCTCGATCACTGTCTTTCGGTGTGTCATGTATATTCTGCCAGAAGACAGGAGAAAAGGATATATTTAGCTGAGATGCAGGGATGTTTTTGCAGTCATTATTTTGTGTGGTGTTTGCCGAGGTTTATTTGGACTTGGAAGCCTGTGAAGTGTGAGCTGGAGCCATGCTGTTCTCCTCCATATGCTCCAGAGTGGCATTTGTTCAGAGAGAGACTTTATTGACTGAGCCTGTTGTAGCTCCTGAGAGAGACAGAAAAGGAAAGAGGGAAAGAGAAAATCAGCTGGATGTGTCCGAAATCTCTTTCTTGACCTTTCCAGTTTATTGTATTTTCCGAGTCATCCTTAAAAGTGTAAATACGATTCGAGTTCAAGTTCTTGCAGTTGCGTTCTCATTGTGTGACTTGCTCAATGGCTCAGTTAAAATTTCAGAGCATACACTACCGGTCAAATGTTTGAAATAATTATTTTTGAATGTTGTTAAAAGCAGTCTCTTACTGTATGTTCAACAGGGCTGTGCTAATTAAATAAAAAAATTTAAAAAAGCAATATTTTGAAATATTATCATCAATATATTGAAAAGACCTCTGAAGGGTCACCTGACACTGAAGACTATATTAATGGCTGCTAAATTTTATTGAAATAAAAAACAGTTTGAAATTGAACTGAATGTTGAAAGGATGAGTCATACAAAGCCCTTTTTTTCCACAAGCTAAAATGACTTAATCGGGTCTTAATCGAAAGTTTGTAATATGTTTTTTTTTTGGTTTTAAAATTTCTCAAAGGTAGTGTAAAAGGCGATCATTTTACCCTGTCAAAAACAGCTCTTTAGAAATAACTCTGTTCTGTGTACTTCTCCTTTAAATCTTCACGAGCTCCGCTGACCCCGCCCCTCTTTTCTGAGGCACTTTTTGAAGATCTTTTTTTTAGACGTATACATAGTAAAACTTGCTAATTAGCACATTATTAGGAAAGGCGATTTGCAAAGATTCATTAAAAGACATTA